>MU182299.1:109536-165658 GCA_016904865.1 Pissodes strobi
GATGAACGTAAAAGGCAAGCAGAACAGGACCGGCTTCAGAAAATTTTGCAAGACCAAGAAGACAAAAGGCAAGCAGAACAGGAACGGCTTCAGAAATGGATGCTTGATGTAATTGTAGGCGAGCAAGGAAAATTACAGAATATATTGGACGGGCAAAATGAGAAATTTTAAAAAGAAGTAGGTAATATACAAAAAGAGGTTGGAAATGTGCAAAAAGAAGTTGGGAATGTGCAAAAAGAAGTTGGACATGTACAAAAAGAAGTTGGGAGTGTACAAAAAGAAGTAGGAAACGTACAGCAAGAAATGAGGAATCTACAAGCAGAATTTACCAGACTAAAAAATCAAGGATCCACCGAGAGGGTATTTGCCACAGGACAACATATCAAACCTCCAACTTATGACGGTCAAACATCCTGGACTATGTACAAAAGACAGTTTGAAGCCGCTGCGGTTGCCAACGGTTGGAATAATGAAGAAATGGCTACATCACTAGTAGTAGCGCTTCGTGGATCTGCCCTGGAACTACTGCAGACCATTCCCATCAGCCAACAAGGGAAATATGACATACTTGTAGCTATACTGGAGAGACGATTTGGAGACCAACACCGAAGACAACTGTACCAAGCACAAGTAAAGTCTCGGCATCAGAACCCTGGTGAAAACCTGCAAGAATTTGCGGCAGACATTAGACGTCTCATTCAATTGGCCTACCCGGGAGCGACAGGGGAATTTCAAGAGGAACTTGCTGCCCAATATTTCGTGGATGGTATCAGAGATTCAGAAACTCAGAAAATGCTACGCCTAGCCAAATTTGATAACAGCAGTGACGCTTTGGGTCGAGCCCTAAAAATCGAGGCGGCCTGTAACATCTCGAAGCCAAAAATCAGGGCCGTATCCATCCAGGAAGAAAAGGCGACAAACAGCTGTGAATTAAATGAGACGGGTGAAATTTTGAAGAAATTAACGGAAGTTCTTCAGGCCACGGCGAGATACCGGGAGCCAATGGAAGATAGGCCACGTAACCGAAATACATCAAATCAGTGCTATAGATGTGGCAGGACTGGGCATTTCAAAAGAGACTGCCGAGTACAACTACGGTCTAGATCTCCATCCAGAGACGCTAGGGCCCCCAAGTCAAATCAGAAAAACTTCAATTAGTCAACATTGCGGAGCGGGTGTTGGCTAAAGAAGATAAAGCCCCCAGGATCGTCTCCATAAAAAGCCTAGGAAAAGCCGCCGACAGTCTAACAATTACAGGAAAGATCAACGGAAGAGCCATAACAATTACTGTTGACACTGGTGCGGCGGTATCTTTGATAAGGTCCAACAGGGTAAATAGAGTAGAAGTTCTACCCATATCAAAGAATGTAGTTTTACGTACAGTTACCGGTGAAACAGCTGAAGTACTTGGGGAACTGGATATCGAACTTCAACTGGGACGAATTAAATTACACCACACAGTGTTAGTCGCCGACATCGAAGACGAATTTATTTTGGGGATGGATCTCATCGGTCAACATGGATTCTCTTTTGACAACAAGCTTAATCTTCTGAAGTTTGGCACCGAAGAGTTCATCCTTAACAAAACAGATGATGGCACACCGACTAAATTAGTGGCGGCATGTACTGTCAGAATAAGCAGAAATACCGAGCAGATAATTTTTGGGAAATTGGAGAAGGATTTTGGAGGCTGCATCGGACTTATCCAACACCACGATTTGCCTTGCAAACACCTCGTAGGCAAAGCACTAGTCAAAACCAACGGAGAATTACCGATAAGGATAGCAAATATTTTATCCAATTCCATCAAAATCAATAAAGGAGATGTGATAGCCACTTGCGAGCCGGTGCAGTGGGTAACCAGTTGCGAAACGCAGTCAGAAGTAACACCATCGACAAACCCTAAGGAAGTCCTAGAACATTTCCAGAAGTCGTGGCATCATCTGTCTTCCGAAGAACTGAAAAGAGCTACACAATTTATCAAAGAGCAGAGCACAGCATTTGAAAGAAAAAATGGCACTACCGGAAGAACGAACATCATAAAACATAAAATCGACACTGGAAGTGCTCACCCCATACGGCAGCATCCTCGGAGGCTACCAGTGACGAAGCAGCAAGAGGTTACCACATTAGTCAACAAAATGCTTGACGATGGAATTATTGAGGAATCATCAAGCCCATGGTCGTCTCCTGTTGTCTTAGTCATCAAGAAGGATGGAACTACCACGGATAATTGTAAGCATTGCCAAAGAGTAGATCAACGAGAAGGAATTACTCCGATTAGGCTAACGAAATTTGAGGTTGATCAGCAGTGGACCACCGAGCAACTTAAAAAGGATCAGCTTGAAGATAGTGAAATAGCACTATTGCTAAGAGCTAAAGAAGAACAGCAACCAAGACCAAGCTGGAGCGAGATATCAAGTAAAGGACTTGCTTTTAAAAATCTGTGGGCTCAGTGGGACTTCCTGGTAGTGGAAAATGGACTTCTTAAACGAGCCTGGGAAAGCGCCGATGGCAAAGTAGTGAAGACACAGTTAGTGGTACCAAGGAGGAAGATATCGGAAGTTCTGGAAGAAGTTCATAATGGAAAGTCTGGTGCTCATCTCGGAGTGAACAAAACGATTGACAAGATTCGCGACAGATTTTACTGGGTCAACTACTGCCAGGATGTGAAATCGTGGTGTCGGCAGTGCTCAACCTGTGCCGCAAGCCAAGGACCCAAAACAAGATCTAGGGGCAAAATGAAACAGTATAATGTGGGCCTACCGTTTGAACGTATCGCCATTGACGTAGCTGGCCCTTTTCCATAAACAAATAATGGGAACAAGTACATTTTAGTGGCAATTGACTACTTCAGTAAATGGCCTGAAGTCTTTGCAATCTCCAATCAAGAAGCTGTTACCATAGCAGAGGTCCTTGTGAATAACCTATTCAGCAGATTTGGTGTTCCGTTAGTGCTGCATTCAGATCAAGGACGCAACTTCGAATCCAAGGTTTTCCAGAAAGTCTGTGATTTACTCAACATCCATAAAACACAGTGGCGTGCAGTGCCATTTAGGAGAGGGTAGGCAACATAATAGAAAATGATACAGAAGGAGTAAGCCCGCTGCAGGCGCCGCCGTAGGTAGAATTTTTTTTCAGGTGCCACGCCCAAAAAAATCCATTTTGAGGCTCCAAAAAATATAGGCATAAAGCCTTTTCAATTCGAGTTTCGCCAAAACTGTGCAAAGAAAACCCGCTGTAAATGGTTAGTGGACTGGCCTTGTTTTTCTGAGGCATTTGACACATTATTTAAATCAATATACCCACATTTACTCTACACATTTCCTTCTTCAGCAAAGAGTAAGCATAGCCAACGATACATTTTAATTTTATGACGACACCTGCAGAGCCACTACTAATTGGCCTGGATTTTTTTATTCAAATATCGAGGTTTTCTTTCTAACCAACAAAACTAACCCACAAAGAAAACAACAACCCCTTGTATAGGTACTAAACTAACTAAACTTTCAAAACTATAACTAAAAGCGCTGGGCGTCAAATCCCAATCTCACACAAGAATAGGGCACATGGAAAAGAGAACCTGAGATTATTCTTATTTATTTACTGGCCAATGCCGGTGTTGTATTATCGGGTTTCAGTTTCTTGCAAAAAACATGCATGGCGTTATTAATACCCAGATATCGAGATATTAATAAATTTAGGGATACCCCATGTACTGTAATGTTAAACATTATTAAATAATAAAGCTTTCTTAACCAAACCGTGTAGTGATGTAACCGGTAATCGCTTTTAAACCAATTACTAAAGCGCAAAAAACCCATAACAATATGATCCTTTGTAAAAAAGAATGTCTATCAAAATATTAATTAAAGAGAGCACATTTTGGCAACAGCACTTATCGTTGCGTCGCGTCGTCGCGTCGTCGTCGGCCCGGACCATCTTCGCATGCTTTGTCCCTTTTCTTTTTATGTAACGTTTGATTTGACTGTCTTTTTTCAAGCACTGCTTTTCGCTTCCATAGTAAATCCAGTATTGACGATATAAATGCATGCCTTCGGTTTGTTATGGAATGCTTTTTAGCGGATTGCCGTAGGAGAATATTATTCCGTTTAATATAGGTAGCGTAATATGAGTGATAGACTGTGATGTTTTTCTATAATATAATTAATATTTTAATTGGCGCTTAAGATAAGCTTTTTAAATTTGGGTTATACTTATTAGTAAAATTATAATTTATATTATCGGGATTAAAATTAAATGGAAAAATATAAAAAATTTCCAAATATCAGGGTAGGCAATGCATTTGTGCTTTCATTGTGTACACGCCACTGATAAAACACGGACTACCGCCTTACATCCACAATCAGATGGCATGGTTGAGAGGTTTAACAAGACCATTGAAGAACATTTGTCAAAAGTCGTAGATCAGAAGGATTGGGACCAACACATACCACTATTTTTAATGGCTTATAGATCAGATAGATTTGCTTCAGATTCTGATAGATTAAGCTGATTTTGTCTGCTTGTATAACTGCTCTGTGCAAATAAGAATGTTTATTGTAGAAGTTGTGGAGTCACCTCCTTCCTACTCCTTTCATATCTATTATAGGTCTCTCTTTGTTTGAGTTTGTATGTACTGTACTTCTGTGTTTCCGTCAGGTCAGATCTTGTGAGTATATTTTTAGTTGTGTTGTTGCCTATTTTATTTCTCCAAAAGAATATGTAAAGAGCGGGATGGCAAACGTGTTAATGACATTGATAGGTGTTTCGAATTTAATATTGTGTAGTGTTAGGTATTTCTTATTTTATTGAATTAGTTGTTTTTATTGCTATGTTTTTTTTATGGCAGTGACACACACACTAAAGTGAGATTCTATGGCACTCGACGAGCAGTGTGTGTGCGAAGATGTTGATTGACACGGTTCTTGAATAGTTGTATGTTATAATTAGGGGGAAAATTATCAGAAGTAGTCTACAGCCCTGTGTGGCACGAAAGAACTTGAACTAAAGGTTTCTTCATCATGAAATGTTTATAAATAAACTACTTTCGATTGTCGTTTTATTTTCTAAGCTAGCTATGAAACAACCGCTATCTAGAAGCATTCTGTCATAATTTCTTTAAAAAGTACAGTGCTTAAGAATAACTTTTAATAATTTGGCTTTTACGCTTACATCGAAAAAAAATGGATTTTACAAATTTGCAATTCATGCTCCATACCGATTTTATTGAAATAAGTCTGCCCTTTCGAATACTTAACTTCTACATTGATGTGGCCTAGTAATGTATGGTTCAATAATGTAAATTCTCTGACTTTTTGAAGAAAAACTGGCATAAAAATTACCATCAGTTAACTGTTGTCCGGTGATTTACATATTTTGCTTAGAATGATATCATAGTTTATTTGGGCATGAATGCCAAGTTGGATGATGATTTTGTTAAACCTAAACGTAGAAAATTAAACCCGAGAATAAACCGCACGAAAACGGACATACCACGAAAACGGGCATACCACAAATTTGCATATGAAGAAGATGGTTTGCCAGTTCCTGACAGTAAAAAATGCAAATACTGCAAATCGGGAGTCGAAAAAAACGGAGTTAAGTGCTTAAATTGTGCCGTTTATCTTCACCATTCCTGTGCACTAAGAGTGACCGGGCTACAAGTGGCAAGTGGTAGCAAATCATTAATTTTATGCTCAAATTGTGCGGCCATTGCGCGGGAAGACGACATAAACAAAGCTATCTCAAAAAAGGATGAAGAAATAGATACCTTGAGGAAGAAAATCGCAGAACTAGAAGGCAAAAGTTCCTGTGAATTATTTGCTGAAATTCATAATAGGATGGAAACCATGGAAAGTTCAATCCTGGAAAAAATCTCGACACTTGAAAAAAAGGTAAACAATAACAAACCGCAAATGGAAATGGCTACAACATCGCAGAACGTATCAGCAAAGGGAAGCAATAAACGCCCGGAGTTACTCCTACTCGAACCCGAACCTACACTTACTATCGAAACGAATGTGACTACCCGAAAGCAAACGCAAATTACACGGCCGGCTACGCCACTGTGGTGCAGGCCGCGAACGAGCGAGAAGGAGGAAAACGAAAAGAGAGAGGACGAGAATTACCGGACCCAAAAGAAAAGAGGTTGGAATTGTAACCGTTCTTCAGCAGACACTACCGAAAATGTAAATAAAAACAAACAAGAAGGTAAACAAAAAAATTGGAGTGATCTTCTGAAAAAGAATAAGAAGCAGAGGAAGATTGGTACCAATAATCAGTTCGGCGAATTTGAAGCCGATAAATCACCCAACCGAAGCAAGAAAATATGGCTTTTCATCTCAAAGGTAAAAAACACAATATCTGATCAAGTTGTTATGAATTATATTTGCGAAAAAGCTAGCCTTAAACCAGAATATATCGAGGTAAAGCAATGCCGAACAAAAAATGAAAATGCTAGATTTAATTGCTTTATGGTTGGTGTGCATCCTGGCCTAATGGACACTGTTTATGGGGAATCCTTTTGGCCAACAGGCGTATGTTTTCAAAGGTTTGATTTTTTTCTGGGGCGCAATCTTTTAGACAAGCGCCAGAATTTAAGAATAAACCCACATTAATTTCCAAAAAAGCTTCTATCACACTATTTCATCAAAATCTTCAAAGCATAAATAATAAAATTCTTGAACTAGAAGTTTTACTTACTAATTTAAAACCAACTGCTTTCTGTGCAACTGAACACTGGCTTCAGGAAAATGGAATAGAACAGGTTTGTCTGGAAAGTTTCGCCCTTCAAGCTTTTTCTTCCCGAAAAGAATTTCGTGGGGGTGGGACAGCCATTTTTACCAATAAAATGTCGGGGCAACCTACTAATTGCAATATTTTGCCAATAGAAAACGACTGTGAATTTTGTATAACCCAAATACAACTATACTCGACGCGCCGAACAGATTCACCAATCGCGGAAACAATTCGTCTTATTTTATGATTGAATCGACCCAATGTTTTGTTTTTCATTTCGATTTTTCTTATCCATAATACAAAAAATAAAAATAGAGTGTGTTAATCAAAGTTCCTATGTTTGGAATCAATGGAATCATAAAATAAGAAGAATTATTGTATCCGTGTTTTCCGTGTTTGGTGAATCTGTTCGGCGCGTCGAGTATAAATTCAAAGTCTGTGATAATTTTATGTATATACAGGTCTCCGAGTGGCAATATAGATGGTTTTCTTTCTAAACTCAGTGACATTTTGGAGAACGTGTATTCTCCAAAAAAGGGTAATTATTTAGAAAACGGGTTTTCGCTATTATAAGAGATTTTTGAAAAATTTCTTTTTAACGTGTTTATATAGGTGAAATACAACAATAATCCGCCACCGCAGCTTAGTAAAATTGTTTTTCTCCGATTGACAGCAAATATTAATTTTGCAGACACATATCAATCAGCAAAGTCTTACTTTTCCTGTCCAGGCAGCAAAGTAAGTCTCCATGGGAATAAAACGTTTGACATAAGTTGTCAAACTATAATTATTATGGACATATACATTTCCATAGCAACGAACCATTCCAACAATTGCGATTTCTATCAAATTTTGTCTTACTTTATCACTACAGGAAAAATAAAAAGATTGTAGGAATTGTAATAATTTGCAAATATACAATATACATATATCATTATAAACAATCGGAGAAAAAATTATATGTTCAACTCGGCAGCAAAGTAGATTGACTGCCTTAGCTGAATTCCTAGCCTCGCTACGCTCGGCTATGAACTATCAGCCGCGGCAGTCAATCTACTACTTTGCTGCCTAGTAAAACAAATAACTATTCTATAATTTGTTATTAACAAATAGATACTTACGGGACCGGGCGGGGAATAGGGGTGCTGGGCGGGGACCCTACAGTACGCATCCAAGGAAAAATATACTGACAGTGTTTCTGAGAAAGTTTCTCACATCACGCACGGTATTGTGTATATCAGTATATACATAAAAATATTAAATGCGGTACACAAATAGGAATAATTATTGTTTCCGTCATAATAATGTCACGTTACAAATAAAAAACTGTCAGTAAATGACACAACCCGAGAATATTGTTATTCTCGGACACAACGCTGGTAACGCCTAACTTCAGCCCAAATGTTAATAATGTTGCCAAATTGCTTTGTCAATTTTGAAATCGTTTGCGTTGGTGATTGGACAATGGTAAAAAATAAATGATAAATGTAATAAAAACGGGTTTTCGCTATTATAAGAGATTTTTTTAAAACCCGTTTTAGCGTATTTATACAAGTGAAATGTAACAATAATATGCCACGGTAGCTTAGTAAAAGTTTCTATAATTTGTCGTTAACAAATATTGGTAGCAGCGCAGTGTTATCGTTCTAATATTTCACTTCACGTATGGGCCTTCGCTCGCTCCGAAGGCACAAGCAAACAAAACTAACCAAACCAAACCCTAACTATGCAAATAAAACTACGCAAAACCAACCAAAACGAACCCATACTAACCCAAACAAACAAAAACTAACCCAAACTAACCAAAACTAACTCAAACAAACCAAAACAAACACAAACTAAACAAAACTAACCAAAACTAACCCAAACTAACCAAACCTAACAAAAGTAAAGAGGCACTTTACTATTCCGAACTAAGTAAAACCAACCAAAACTAACCCAAACTAAAGAGGCGTCTCTTCGCGATCCCCAAGTAACAAAACCAACCCAAACTAACCCATACTAACCAAAATTAACCCAGACAAACCAAAACGAACTCAAACTAATCAAAACTAACCCAAACTAAGCAAAGTCTCTTCACTATCTTGAACTAAGTAAAACCAACCAAAACTAACCCAAATTAACCAAAGTAAAGAGGCAAGCGCGCGCTTGTCAGTTCACTAACCCAAACTAAGAAAAACAAAACTAACAAAATAAAAGAAGCAAACGCACTACGAGCGCTTGTCTCTTCACTATCACAAACTAAGCAAAACCAACCAAAACTAACCCGTACTAACCAAAACTAACCCAAACAAACTAAAACTAACCCAAACTAAGCAAAGTCCCTTCACTATCTCAAACTAAGTAAAACCAACCAAAACTAACCCAAACTAACCAAAGTAAAGAGGCAAGCGCGCAATTGTCACTTCACTATCCCAAACTAAGAAAAACCAACCACACTAACCGATACTAACCTAAACTAAGCGAAGTAAAGAGACAAGCGCGCTACTCGCGCTTCTCTCTGGACTATCCCAAACTAAGCAAAACCAACCTAAACTAATACAAACTAACCAAATCTAACCCATGTTAACCAAAACTAACCCAAATTAACCAAAGGCAATTGTAGTTGGTTTCGATTTTTTTTTGCTTAATCTGGGATACCACAGACAAGATCGCGTAGCTACTTTAGTTAACTAGGGTTTGGATTGGTTTCGGTTAGTTTTGGTTAGTATGGGTTAGTTTTGGTTGGTTTTGCCTAGTTTTGGTTGGTTTTGTTTAGTTCGGCTATTTGGTTAGTTTGGGTTAATTTTGGTTGGTTTTACTTAGTTCGGGACGGTGAAGAGAAAAGCGCGCGTAGCGCGCTTGCCTCTTTATTTTGGTTAGTTTGGGTTAGTATTAGTTAGTTTGGGTTAGTTTTAGTTTGTTTGGGTTAGTTTGGGTTTGGGTCCAATCACCTAACCCAAAGGTAATTGCAGTTGGTTTCGATTTTTTTTTTGCTTAATCTGGGATACCACAGACACGATCGCGTAGCTACTTTAGTTAACTAGGGTTTGGATTGGTTTCGGTTAGTTTGGGTTAGTTTTGGTTAGTATGGGTTAGTTTTGGTTGGTTTTGCTTAGTTTTGGTTGGTTGTGTTTAGTTCGGCTATTTGGTTAGTTTGGGTTAATTTTGGTTGGTTTTACTTAGTTCGGGACGGTGAAGAGAAAAGCGCGCGCAGCGCGCTTGCCTCTTTATTTTGGTTAGTTTGGGTTAGTATTAGTTAGTTTTGGTTTGTTTGGGTTAGTTTTGGTTAGTATGGGTTAATTTTGGTTGGTTTTACTTAGCTTGGGATACTGAAGTGACAAGCGCACGTAGCGCGTTGCCTTTTTTTTATCACATTTATCATTTAATTTTTACCATTGTCCAATCACCAACGCAAACGATTTCAATATTGACGAAGCAATTTGGCAACATAATTAACATTTGGGCTGAAGTTAGCCGTTATCAGCGTTGTGTCATTTACTGACAGTTTTTTATTTGTAACGTGACATTATTATGACGGAAACAATAATTATTCCTATTTGTGTACCGCATTTAATATTTTTATGCATTTCTGATATACACAATAGCGTGCGTGATGTGAGAAACTTTCTCAGAAACACTGTCAGTATTTATTTTTCCTTGGATGCGTACTGTAGAGTCCCCGTCCAGCACCCCTATTCGCCGCCCGGTCCGGTGAGTATCTATTTGTTAATAACAAATTATAGAAACAATTTTACTAAGCTGCGGTCGCGGATTATTGTTATATTTCACCTATATAAACACGTTAAAAAGGAATTTTTCAAAAATCTCTTATAATAGCGAAAACCCGTTTTCTAAATAATTACCAAGTTTATAGTTGTTTGTGGTGACTTTAATGTTGATTTTAGTACTAATTCTGACTCAGTTTTTAGCATAACAGAGCTATTTAAGGCATATGGCTTGTTGCAACATGTGAATGAAATGACAAGAGTGACAAGTACCAGCGCATCTAGAGTGGACAATGTGTTTTCCAACTTTCCCGTGGATGATCTTACTTGTAAAGTATATGTGTCAGGAATATCAGATCACTATGGTCAACTACTCACATTGGAAATGAAAGAGGATCATTCAAAACCTGTTTTCATAAGGAAAAGATTTGTCACTGATAAAAATATTTCAAATTTTATAAATTACATAAATACTGAGCAATGGCAAGATATCCATAACAGTGTGGGTGTTGACCAGATGTATACAAGTTTTGCAAATGCCTTTTTCTTTTGGTTTGACAGAGCTTTTCCCATGAAAGCTTCTGGAATTAGGCCGGAAAATAGAAGCTGGGTCAGTAGAGAAATAAAAGATTATGCAAAATACATCAAAGACCTTTATGTATGGTATAAACAGACAAATAGTCAGCAGGTACTTTTACAATATAAAGAAGAAAGGAAACATTATAGAGCATACATATCAGAATATAGAAAGTCAATAAATGATAGCAATATATTAAATTCTAGAAATAAATCTAAAACCTCTTGGACAATTTTTAATAAACTTAGTAATCGTACCAAAACAAATAAGAACCTAACCCTAACCATTAATGATCATATAATTGAAGATCCCAATAAATTAGCTGAAATATTTAGTAAAAAGTTTAATCTTTCGAATCATAACCACACACAAATATATCCATTTCAGACAGTTTTACTTATCCATCTATATTTTTAAATCTCACTGAACCAAAGGAAATCTTTAAAATAATCATGAATTTACCAAATAAATTTTCAAATGGTATAGATGAAGTGCCAATTAAAGTTTTAAAATATGTAGCTCAGTTAATATCCACACCTTTTTCGGAAATCGTTAATGAATGTTTTTCAACCGGCGTTTTTCCTTCCGGGCTAAAACTAGCCAAAGTCATACCAATACCAAAGAAAGGTAGTCCACAGTTACTGGAAAACTACAGACCAATTTCTCTACTACCATCAGTGTCGAAGGTCTTTGAGAAGGCAATTTACAATCGTATAATTAATTTCATAAACACACAAAATATACTGGTTGATCATCAACATGGATTTGTACCAAAAAAGTCAACTGAGCTGGCCATTTTTAATGCTGTCAAGTTTATCACAGAACAGCTTGATAATAAGCAAAAGGTTGCTGGGTTGTACTTTGATTTGTCAAAGGCTTTCGACATCATAAATCATCAGCTGCTTATGGACAGGCTATGCTCATATGGGATTAGAGGTAAGTGCCTAGCTTTATTAAAATCATATCTCACCGGAGCAGGTGGTGTGTGTGGCGCAGGGCGGAATGTCTCATTTTTCGGATGCCGCACATATGACCCGGGGTGTTCCTCAGGGCTCCATCCTGGGACCTCTGCTGTTTCTGCTATATGTGAATGGGCTTTCGGATGGCCTTCCTGGTGGATTTGTCTCTCAGTATGCGGATGACACATCTGTTATGCTGTCAGATTGATTTATTGGGGGTCTTTCCGAGTCCTGTACCTTGATGGCTGGTGCAGTGCGAACTTGGTCTAATAATAGCGATTTAAAATTGAATGCTGACAAAACTGATTTAATCCATTTTTCCATACAGAAACAGAATTTGTCATTGGTTGTAAAATTGAATGGATCAATTCCACAATTTGGTGAGGTGAGGTTTCTGGGTGTGTACCTGGATGCCCAACTTGGCTGGGGACCCCACTGCAAGCACATTATTTCTAAAATCAATAGTAGCTGTGCTCTTATAAGAAGATTGCGGGATGTTGTTTCTCATGACACACTTCGAATATATTACCTTTTATGTGTCCAGTAAATAATGTGCTACAGTGTGCTTTTTTGGGGTTCACCTACAACGGCACCAGAGGTGTTTAGGGCACAAGAGCGAATTGTCAGATGCTTTTTTGGTATTCATCCAAGGGAGAGTTGCAGACCATATTTTGCCCTTCTCGCGGTGTTAACTGCTCCTTCTTTGTATTTCTTGTCTCTGGTAATGTTTGTCAAGAGACATCCTGAGTATTTTAGTAGAAATATTGACGGGTATTCTCAGGGGATGGTCATGGAGACGAGAGGTGGAATGAATCTTGCAGTACCCTTGCATCATACATCATATTTTCACAATGGCCCATCATATAGAGCTTTGAAAGCTTAGCACAGGTTGCCTAATAATATAAAAAACTTGAACAGTGTTGCTGTGTTTAGGAGAGAAACCATAGCTTTTCTTAAAGAGAAATGCTTTTATAATTTTAACTTTGTGGAATAGGTTTTGTCATGTTCATGTTTGTGTACTGATTTTTAAATTTTATTTATATTTTACCTGGATAAGTTTTGTCATGTTTTTTTTTTGTTGAAATATTATTTTATATATAAATGTATGCATTATATTATATATCTACATATAAAGTTTGATATTGTACAAATAGGCAACTATACTAGCCACCTACTTGATGACGTTGCTTTGTGATTTATCATTTTGTTGGCAAATAAAAAATTATTATTATTATTATTATTATTATTATTATTATTATTATTATTATTAAATTCTACAGCATGT
This sequence comes from Pissodes strobi, assembly GCA_016904865.1. Lineage (NCBI taxonomy): Eukaryota > Metazoa > Arthropoda > Insecta > Coleoptera > Curculionidae > Pissodes > Pissodes strobi. The sequence goes on from MU182299.1 coordinate 122,806, forward strand.
TCTCTGACTAAGAAACTGATCCCTTTAATCGTGTAGTCTTACCGAAATTGAGGAATATCTCCAAGTCAAACCAGAGCAACAGTCTAGCCAACGAGATAGTAGATGATTATCTAGCCATTGCACGTGTCCTAGATGAAGTATATCTAGCCCTATATTGTGCTACCGCCATCTTCGAAATAAAGAGTCAGAAAACATACATGCCAAGACCTAAAGGACAAGTTTGAAGACACGGTATTATAGGCGAATAACTGCAAAAACGGACAATGGGCGAAGATAATCAGGAAAATAACCGTAGTAACCAATTCTGCAGGAATACACTTGCACGCCCCCAGCACACTGGTACCAGCATGTTGAATTAAAATATCGATTTAGACAACAAGTTAAGGCAAGAGGTGCTTGACTTGGCAACTACGAGCTCTGTAAAAAAATCAGCAAAACGCAGACTTCACAACATTGGGCAAGAAATTCTTTAGGAAATTGGCAACTCCGACAGGGAACCAATGCGATACACAAACCCGTAAGTACTGGAGCTTGATAGAGCCAGTGGCAAAACATACGCATTGGAAGTTGGTAAAATCACTGTAGACCAATTTACAGGATAAAATATTTGTCACACCATCTGGAAGGCCACCAATGCTAGTGGACATAACGTTGGTAAAGTACGACCATCCAGAGGAATATTCCAAGCAGATTCTTTGCCGGCAGTGTGGTTCTGCTTAACTGCGTACACAAGACAGTGACTGCGATATTCATCATACTGTTACGTTTTTTTCCGTGGGTTCTTAACAGAATTACAACTTTGCTATTTTCAACTAATACTCTCTTTATTCACTACCACTGTATACAATTTAACTCACTAAACTAGTCTTATAACTTTACCACTAATATCTATTCAACACTCAATGATAACTGAACTGAACTTCTAACCGACTGACTAACATTCGCCTTAGGTCTGCTTATATATAATCTCAAATCTATCACGAATATTCGGGAAGTATTCCGAGGCCACTCTATATGATCTCGACGAAGCCATCGAGATAATTCCAGCTATCCCGAAACTTCGCGGCGGGCCGGGCGATGATTCATACAGACAGAGAAGCGAGGGGCACGGCGGGGCGGCTAGTTCTATAGGGTACACCAAAAAGGGTCGGATGGTTGTTAGTCGTGACAATACGAATTATTATATTAATACCCTCCGAGATATCATAATACGTTACCATTATCAAATATATCAATAATAGATAATCATAATTAGAAACTAAATGTTAGGTTTATTTCCTGAGGGAGATCGAGAGCGAAACAACAACGGCATATACGCATATATTGATTAAAAATAAAAATATTTGATGCTACTGTTTTAAATCAAATATTATAAATCAAATGTATCATAAAATAGCATAGAAAACAAGGCGGTTCTCTACGATAAAATACGAACTAAATAATTTGAAATTAAATATACTTACTGCTCTGGTAGCCCTTTCATACACAGCCATAGCATGTCTGGCCATTCCATGTTCCTCTTCAAGTTTCGCATAAAGTAAATACAAATGTTTAGCAAACTGAGGAGGACAGTTCTCTAAACATTGTTCAAACAGATCCCTCGCTCTTTCTATTTTACTACCGCCATAACGTTTCAAAAATTTGGATAAGTATGTGTTCCAAATATCGTACACATTTGGCCACTTAAAGAGAGAAATTCCCTTTTCATATGCCCTAAAAGCCTCTTCAAAATAGTTGTTTTCTTCAAGGAACACTCCATAGTTGATAATAATTTGTGGCGTCGCTATTTTCAAATCAATGATTCGATCGTAAACTGCCTTGCAAGACTTATACGTTCCAAAACTTTCCTCCAGGTCGGCGTACATGGACCATACTTTAAGTGACTTATACAATCTGGCTTGAACTGTTTCTGATTCGTCATGATAGGCAACCTTCCTTGCAGGAAGAACTGTTGCGCGGTGCATAAGTTTTAAAGCTTCCTCATAATTTTCATTCCTTAAAATATATGAAGTAGTTATTATAGTAAATTTGCAAAAATTCTCAGCAACGTTTTGAATACGACGCTATCATAGTATATATTGTTGGAATCTTATATTCAACAATAATTATTTCAGCTTAAATAAACAGTCTTTATCCGTGACCGCAAATAAATGCTATGTCAGTTATTAGTTCAAAGAAAATACCCAACATGCAGCGGTTGCGATATATTGTATCATTGAATAGGATTTTATTATTAGTTAGTCTGGAAGATTATAACGTAGGATAAATACGCATTTATAATATTCTCTGTAAAATATTTCTATACGGTTTGTTAATAAAGCCACATTATTCTTATTATAGGAATAATATGCCTGAGCGGTATTTAGAACTATTTTAATTTAACTAAAATGTTATTTGAACTAGAAATATATTATTTGGAATAAAAACGAAACAAACCACATAACGGTAAAAAAAAACATAATAGGAAAATGTAAATAAGATACTAATTATCAACTAACAACTAACTACTAGGCGGTTGAGCAACTCGAGTTTTAGGATGGTCCATGGTATACCTGGAAAGAATAAACATTTCTGAGCATACTCATTCTTTAAGACTCAACATAGTAAAAATTGAATAATTGTATTTAGCAGTTACATTTCGTCATAATTTATAGGAAATCATTTGCTTTGAAAAGTTGTTAAAATTGTGAGTAATAAAATGTGGCATTGAAATAAATAGGTATAACCGATGTGCTTCTGTCAGAATTATTAATTCAATTAGTATACTTAAGATGCCTTCCGATTGTTATACTGTCTCAGTAACGACAACGTACTGACAATGAATGTGCGATATAAACACCCATTCAAAGTGTCTGAACAAACATATCGAGTTGTGCAATCAGCAATACAGTTAATATCGTAGCAAACACGCTACCCCATGAGATTGATACAGCAACCTCCGATCTATACCACGTGACAATAACACTCTGTACTGAGGAGTGCAATGGACACCAAAACGCGAGGGTCCCCTCCAGATACAGAGCCTTGTTAGATACCCTAAAGAGACGTGCAATGGTCCCAGACCTGCTCAAGGTATCAACAAGAAACAACAACATAGATCACTTGACAATAACACTCTGTACTGAGGAGTGCAATGGACACCAAAACTCGAGGGTCCCCTCCAGACACAGAGCCTTGTTAAATACCCTAAAGAAACGTGCAATGGTCCCAGACCTGCTTAAGGTACCAACAAGAAACAACAACATAGATCACTTGACAATAACACTCTGTACTGAGGAGTGCAATGGACACCAAAACGCGAGGGTCCCCTCCAGACACAGAGCCTTGTTAAATACCATAAAGAGACGTGCAATGGTCCCAGACCTGCTCAAGGTATCAACAAGAAACAACAATATAATTGCTAAGACACCACAGGCAACGCAGTAAAAACAAAGCGATAATTAAAATATCTCCTAAATCGAATTATTTGAATAATGATAATCAAACATCGGTATAAGCAAATATACAGAAATAAGTATACTCTGTGAGAAAACTCACCCTTTCTTGTAGCTTAGCACTATCACAGAACTAGCACAATTTAAATAAATGTATAATTTTAATGCCACACTGCTTTAAACGAAATCAAAACTCAAAGTGCCAAATATTAAATAAGTTTAACACCTCGATAGTGCACGTTTGTCATAAAGACATCATCAAAATCTCTTATCGAATATTCTCGGGATCGCCGAGGAAACGCAACGTTTGTAAACAACACGGCCAGCATTATACAATCAAAACAAAACAAAGCGATAAACTTTTCTTAGTCGCTTGACAAAATATGGATCAGATCATTTTACGGCTATTCATCTATAGGTTAAATAAATTCATAGAAATATTATGAGTATTAGGAAATATAGAGGGTCTTGCAGTTTATTTTTGGCTATTAATTTATCGACGTCTTACATTATATTGTATCTTTTATTATCTCATAATTCGAATAGGTTATGGGCCCAGGTACGCCGCGTTAGCTCGCCTGTATTAGAGATAATAAATAAAGGGTACAATCGCGAGTAGTGTTCGCTGTTGTGTGATTAACCGGAATAATGGCGGCAAGTGCGAAATATAACGTCGAAAAGTTAAACGGACAGAACTATCAGTCATGGAACTATTTGGTAAAAATGTTACTAATAAACGCTGATTTATGGGACGTAGTTTCGACTGAATTACCAACACAGGGAGACCAAAACACTGCCTGGAAAAAGAAAAATGACAAGACCTTATCAACTATAGCCTTACTTGTCGACGTTAATCAGTTAGTGCATATCAGAAATAAGGAATAGGCGCGTGATGCGTGGGAAGCACTAAAGGAGTATCACCAAAAATCGAGTTTATCTAGCATGGTGTTCCTATTAAAACGAATTTGTAGGCTATCGCTAGAGGAGAATGGTGATATGGAAGCACACATCAGTTTATTCTTGGAGTTACTGAATAAGTTGGCCGCCTTAGGAGAAGAAATTAAGGACAGGTTTGCAGCAGGAATTTTGCTGGGAAGTCTTCCAGATTCATACAGTTATTTAATAACAGCGCTGGAAAGTAAGCCATCGAATGAATTTACGCTTGAGTTCGTGAAAAGTAAATTAATCGATGAACACAGGAGGCGTGAAGGAGCTTCGAGAAGTCAAGATGAGTCGGTCATGAAGTCAGTATATAAAGGTGACAAAAATAACCATACTGCAAGTGTAAATGTAAAGCAATGTTATTTTTGTAACAGGAAAGGCCATTTTAAACGAGAGTGTTTCAAGTATAAAGCGTTTAAAAAGGAAAGGGCCAATAAAGTTACTGATAACGATACTGATGACATGTGTTTTATGGTAAATCTGGGCTCAAATGACGTAAAAAGGGATTCTGCTCCGTGGTATGTGGATTCAGGAGCTTCGAGCCACATGGTAAACTACAAAGAATTTTATACCCAATTTGACGATAGCAGAAAAGGCGTTGTGAAGTTAGCGGAGGAAGGGCAGCATTCCAAGGTTCAGGGTATAGGAACAGGATTCATCAAGTGCGCCAATAGTGCGGGAGTGAACAAGCTAAAAATCGACGACGTGTTATATGTGCCGCGATTAGATTCAAATCTACTTTCTGTGAAAAAGCTGACAAGTGCGGGATATAACGTGAAGTTCGACAACAATAAATGTGAAATCGTCCTGCGCGGAAAAGTGATCGCGAATGCAAGGGCGGCGCCCGACTTGTACAAGCTAGCGACTGCGGAACAGGCATTGAGCGTCGTTAATGAACACTCCAGGGACTATCAGCATATATGGCATCGACGTTTTGGACACAGGGATATGGACGCAGTCAGGCATTTGATGGAAAGAAAAATGGCAACCGGGATTAATATTAAGGATTGTAGGATTAGGGAAACTTGCGACTGCTGTGTGAAAGGTAAAATTATTCGTAAGAGTTTTCCGAAATTTTCTCAAAGCAATACATTTAATATACTTGACTTAATACATACAGATGTTTGCGGTCCCATGAAGACTGTTACTCCAGGGGGTAAACGTTACATTCTTACTTTAATAGATGATTTCTCAAGGTATACAACGATATATTTATTGAACCATAAAAGTGAAACTGTAAAATATATTAAAGAATTTATCGAGTTAATGAGTAATCAGTCAGGTAGGGTTCCGAAGGCTATTAGGTCAGACAGGGGTGGCGAGTACGTAAATAATGCTTTAAGGGAATATTTAAGCGGTAAGGGCATAAGAATACAGTACACCGCGGGGTACTCTCCAGAGCAAAATGGGGTTGCAGAGAGAAAAAATAGGTCGCTAGTCGAGATGGCTAGGTGTATGTTAATTGATGTGGACTTACCAAAGAAATTTTGGGGCGAAGCAATAGTTACAGCCAATTATCTGCAAAATCGACTACCAACCAAGTCAAAACAGAAAACACCATTTGAGTTATGGCATCAAGTCAAGCCTGACGTGTCGAATTTGCAAATATTTGGGTCTAAAGTTTATAGTCACATTCCAAAGGAAAATATAAAAAATAAATTTGATAAAAAGGCGGAATTACTAGTGTTCGTGGGATATTCTGATGAATCTAAGGCATATAGATTGTTAGATATAGATACAGGGCGTATAAAAATTAGTCGCAGTGTGATATTTCCTGAAAGAAGTATTCGTATCAAAGAAAAAGAGGTAAAAGGCGAAGAAGTGACCATTGAGTTCGAAAAGGAACAAGGGGTTGGAGAGCCAAACCACGCAGAGAAAACTGAGGTCACACATTTCGAAAATACGGAGGAAATAGAAAAAGTTACGGATGAATCTAGTTCATATGATAGCTTAAGTACAGAACAATCTCAAGACAGTGATTACAGTTATCAACCAAGCGAAGAAGAGCATGACATAGAGAAGGAAGAACATGAAAATAGTCGTAATAAATCAAGGAGAGTAAATAAAGGAGTTCCACCTGAGCGCTACACAGCGAAGTTAGTTGAACTCCGGGAAATAGAGCCTAAAAGTTTTAAGGAAGCTCTTACCAGCAATGATAGCGGAAAATGGAGGAAAGCTATGGAAGAAGAAATGAAATCTTTAAAGAATAACGAAACATGGGATTTAGTAAAAACACCGGAAGGTAAGAACATAGTATCGTGTAAATGGGTGTTTAAGATAAAGACAGGCGAATATAAAACCTCAAACAAGTACAAGGCACGACTGGTAGCGAGAGGTTTTAGCCAAAAATTCGGCGTGGATTACGACGAAGTTTTTGCGCCTGTAGTGCGACAAGCAACTCTTCGAATATTGTTAACAGAGGCATGGAATCAAAACCTCATAATAAGACACTTAGACGCAAAAACAGCATTTTTAAATGGAGAACTGACAGAAGAAATTTATATGGAACAACCTGAAGGATTTGAAGAAAGAGACAAAAGTTTTGTTTGCAAATTAAACAAAAGTCTGTACGGGTTAAAACAATCTGCCAGGACTTGGAATCAGAAACTTGATGACGTATTGAGAAAAAAAAAGTTTCGTAAAAGTAATATTGATGCATGTTTGTATATTAAGATTATCAATGATCAAAGGATCTACATAATAATATACGTAGATGATATATTGATTGCAGCAAAAGATGTTCGAGTAATTGACTCGTGTGAAGAAAAACTTAAACACAATTTTGAGTTAACAAGTTTGGGTTTACTAAAGAATTATTTAGGCATAAATTTTGTAAGAAACGATCAAGGAATATACAGCTTAAATCAAGCAGAGTATATAGACAAGCTATTGAACAAGTTTGGTATGAGGGATTCAAAAGAATCAAATATACCATTGGATATTGGATATTATAAACTTAACAGAGAGGAGCATATGAAAAATTGTGAAATATATCAACAACTGATCGGAGGATTATTATATGTTGCTGTAAATACGAGACCAGATATATTAGCTAGTATAACTATATTAAGTCAACACAATAAGAATCCCAAAGAAGTTGACTGGAATGAAGCAAAAAGGGTGTTGAGATATTTAAAGAAAACAAGACATAAAAGACTTATATTAGGAGAACGCAGTACAGATAGTGTATTATATGGGTATGCAGACGCTGACTGGGCGGAAGATAAAAAGGATAGAAAATCGAATAGCGGATACATATTCATATTACGTGGTGCACCTATTAGTTGGGGATACAGAAAACAAAGTTGTGTATCACTATCGTCAACCGAAGCTGAGTACATAGCACTGGCTGAAGGATGCCAAGAGGCAATTTGGTTAAAGCAGGCGATAAAGGAGTTTATGGGTTCAGAACCGAAAGTAGTAATGTACGAAGATAACCAAAGTTGTCTAATTCATTCAGCAATCGAACAAAGCATATTGATACAAAGTACCATTTTGTGAAGGAGTTGTATGGAAATCGGGTTATTGATTTCAAGTATTGTCCAACAGAAGACATGATAGCCGACATGTTGACCAAACCGCTAAATAAAGTAAAGTTAGAATATTTAAGTACCAAGGGTGGTCTATTTGACTAATTGAAAAATAATTATAGTTGCGTGGGGGTGTTGGAATCTTATATTCAACAATAATTATTTCAGCTTAAATAAACAGTCTTTATCCGTGACCGCAAATAAATGCTATGTCAGTTATTAGTTCAAAGAAAATACCCAACATGCAGCGGTTGCGATATATTGTATCATTGAATAGGATTTTATTATTAGTTAGTCTGGAAGATTATAACGTAGGATAAATACGCATTTATAATATTCTCTGTAAAATATTTCTATACGGTTTGTTAATAAAGCCACATTATTCTTATATTGTATCTTTTATTATCTCATAATTCGAACATATATTATATGTATGTATGGAAATGCCATGTTTAACGTATCGCGTTTGAAAGTAGTTTTAACTTCGGATTCAATTTGCGGGATGAGGACAGTATTTGCTTAGTGATGAACTTGTGCAGTTGCGTTAAAAGTGAATTAAAATCTAATTATATGTGTTTTGTGATTTGAACGTTGTTATAAAGTCAATAGTTCATCACTAGATTTGAAAACACCAATCATCAGTACTCAATTCAACCCAAATTAGACAATGTCTTTGGAATGAAAAGAATATTGAAATTTTTCGGAATTGCATTTATATTTTATAACTTTTAGCAATCCCTATAGCAATTTATTGCTGTCATTTTATCGGTTTTGGTGTGTAATTTTGTATGAACGTGAGGCGATATGTGCTTTCATTTCATTCAAAAATGACAATTAGAATTGTCCTGCATATTTAGAGCTTAGGCTACTAATATAAACTAGAATACGAATAATAACAGAAACACTTGGCAAAGTTTCCAACACGATTTTCTTATTAATTAAAGCGAACCTAACACCGGAGAGTCGTGTATGCAATATTCCCGGCTTCTGGTGTGGAGTTCGTTAATCATTGAGTGTTGAATTGTAAAGAGCTATTAGTTGTAAAGTTATAAGAGTAGTTTACTGTGTTTAATTGTATACAGTGATGAGGAATAAAGAGAGTATTAGTTTAAAATAATAAAAGTTGTAATTTTATCAGAATCCACGGGAAAAACGTAACATTTGGCGTCAGAAGTCGGATTGTGAAGAAACGGGACTTGTGAAGTGTTCTTCGATGATGAGGGAAGAGGGTACAACTACGTCAACGAGGCCGTTTTGATTGGTGGATTCTGTGGAAATTTTATGAACATTCTATGATCAATACAAGGCAACAAACGGCAGAAATGGAGCAAATAAATAAAATGTTGGCCGATTTCATGGAAAATCTAAATGCTGAGAGGCGAGCGGATCGGGATGAGGATGAACGTAAAAGGCAAGCAGAACAGGACTGGCTTCAGAAAATTTTAAAAGACCAAGAAGATAAAAGGCAAATAGAACAGAATCAACCACAGAGATGGATGCTGGATGAAATTGTAGGTGAGCAAGGAAAATTACAGAAAATATTGGACGGACAAAATGAGAAGTTTGAAAAAGAAGTAGACAATATACAAAAAGAAGTAGGAGACGTACGGAAAGAAATGATGAATCTACAGGCAGAATTTACCAGACTAAAAAATCAAGGGCCGACCGAGAAAGTATTCGCCACAGGACAGAATATCAAACCTCCAACGTATGACGGTCAAACATCCTCAGAAGACATTTGCCAACGGTTGGAATCACGAAGAAATGGTTACATCACTAGTGGTAGCGCTTCGTGGATCTGCCCTGGAACTACTACAGACCATTCCATCAGCCAACAGGGGAAATATGACATACTTGTAGTTGCCCTGGAGAGACGATTTGGAGACCAACACAGAAGACAACTATATCAGGCGCAAGCAAAATCAGAAACCTGGTGAAAACCTGCAAGAATTTGAGGCAGACGTTAGACGTGACATTCAATTGGCGTACCCGGGAGTAACAGAAGAATTGCAGGAGGAACTTGCTGCCCAATATTTAGCGGATTGTATCAGATATCCAGAAACTATGACGATGCTACGTCTAGCTAAATTTGATAACAGCAGTGAAGCTCTGGGTAGAGCCCTAGACATTGAGGCGACATCTCTAAGCCAAAAGTCAGGGCCGTATCCATTCAGGATAGTGATGCCTACGAGACAAGACAAGACGAGACTTTGAAAAATCTCGTCTTTCTCGCAAGAAAAGTGGAATGTCCCGTCTCGGCTCTTGTCTCGGAATAAAAGTCTCGTTTCGCCTCATGTCTCGCGCGAGAGTCTCGCAAGATCTCGCAAAATATTCATGTTTCCTGTGTAAATGAAATACACAAATAAAATCAGTTCACATTTTTATTTTAATGAACAAAAACATAATAATTTAACAACAAAAATAGGAAAAAAAACGAAAATCGATCATAGATACATGAAATACAAATAATTAATAATAAAATCAGTTCTAATTTTCATTTCAACGAACAAAAAAAAATACAGATAAAAAAACGAAAATATATTATGTAGTGTGTGTCACTTTTCATGAATCGTCCCTAATATCTCAGATATTAAAAATGCGATTTTTTCCTCAAACTTCGTTGGTAATAATTATTGTATTGGCGTAAGGTAAGTAAGAGATAGGATAGATTTTTCCCCAACTTACATAACTGAGGTGTTTGGGTGGATTCTTGAAAAGTATATGATCATGTAACTTGGTCAACTTATTGAACAATATTTTTATTTTTAACCCAGTCATTTCAACATAAAAGGCATCTAGCTGATGTATTATTCAGCCGGTTCCGATGTTTTCTTATGGTTAAAGAAGCCCGGGAAAACAGCCCTTCTGCCGGTACAGATGTGGCTTGAATGCTGAGAAAATCTCTCGCCATCGCACTCAAGACCGGAAACTGAGAATCATGGTCCTTCCACCATTGTAGTATATTTGTTGTCTTGTCACATCGTGGCAAGGAAATCAAGTGTTGACACTCCTCCGTCACTACTTCGCGAAGCGATGACGCCACCTGATACAGAGCATCAAAATAAATTTCAAAATAAGAGTTTAAAAAGTCTTTGTCATGATCAGGTTCTGAACTTTTCAGTGTCTCTGTTTTTTTTATTTTTCACCTTCAAATTTTGAGCAATAAATTTTCAAATTTTTCGAGGCTGGTTTTCTTCAATTCTTTACCCCACGTGGTAGCGTCAAAAGTTCCTACCTTATGCCGGGGATCCAAAATTAAGTCTGAGGTATATATCCAAATAGTTTTTTGGTAGTGTTTTAGAATTTTATCACGGGCTGCCTGAAAACCCATAATAAGCTGTTCATCCACTTTGTTTCGGTCGGCTTTAAGGTCCCATTCAAAAATTTTACTTTCAAGTTTGTGAATTAACAGATTGATTGATACAATAACCATTGGCAACGTAGCTTATTTTTCCCCTTGTAGTTTTTTTGTTAAAATTTTAAAGCTTATCAACAATTCATGGACTTCTTCAAGTGTGACCCATTCATTTTCTGTTACTGCGAATTTTTGTAGATCTGTATTTGGCCATTTTTACATTTCAGTGCAACTGCTAGCATGTCATCACTGGAATTCCACCGTGTGCATACATCTAACACAGGGGTAAAATTACTTGCATCCCCAGTTGCTTCACAGGCACCTCTAAATCTTATTAAAAGCTGCTCTGATGGTTGATTTTTGAAAAAAACATGCCTTATTTTGCAAATTGCATTAGAGTTGTCATCAATCTCTTCAATTTGATTTTCTATGTCATTTTCGTCACTCCTATAATCAGAGTCATCACTAATTTGTTCTTCGATAATGGTCGCTGTCGTACTCTCTAACTTTAAACTCTTGAACAAATCTTGCACAGCTAGGTTTAATATATGCCCAAAACACCTAAAGTGACAGTCTTCTTTATTCAATTGTGGTATAAAGGTCTGAAGCTCTTCGATAACACCTTGACATTTTGACATTTTTATCTGCGATACTTCGAGACTTTTGCGAGACTCTCGTGCGAGATTTGAGACGAGACTTTTTGAGAGTCTCGTCTTGTGTCGCAAGGAACATTTAAAGTATCGTCCCGACTCTCGTCTCGAAAGTGAGATGAGACGAGACGAGATTCTCGCAAACGACAATATCGTGGGCATCACTAATCCAGGAAGAAAAGCCGACGAACAGCTGCGAATTAACTGAGATTACTGTTGACACTGGTGCGGCGGTATCTTTAGTAAGGTCCAACAGAGTAAATAGAGTAGAAGTCCTACGCATATCGAAGAATGTTGTTTTACGTACGGTTACCGGTGAGACTGCTGAAGTACTTGGAGAAGTGGATATTGAACTTCAACTGGGACGAATAAAATTACACCATACAGTGTTAGTAGCAGACATAGAAGACGAATTTATTTTGGGGATGGATCTCATCGGTCAACATGGATTCTCTTTTGACAACAAACTTAACCTTCTGAAGTTTGGCACCGAAGAGTTCATCCTTACCAAAACGGACGATGGCACACCGACTAAAGTAGTAGCGGCATGTACTGTCAGAATAAGAGGACATACCGAGCAAATAATTTTTGGGAAATTGGAGAAGGATTTTGGAGCATTAGACAAAACCGACGGCGAAAGCCCGATAAGGATAGCAAATATTTCACCCACTTATCCAAAGCACTAGTCAAAAACGACGGCGAAATACCGATAAGGATAGCAAATATTTCACCCAATTCCATCAAAATCAATAAGGAAATATAATAGCCACTTGCGAGCCGGTACAGTAGGTAACCAGTTGCGAAACGCGGTCAAAAGTAACACTCTCAACTTCACCTAAACAAGTTCTAGAACATTTTCAGTGTCGTGGGATCATCTGTCTTCCGCAAACTGCAAAAAACCTACACAATTTATTAAAGACCAGAGCACAGCCTTTGAAAGAAAAAATAGCAATACTGGAAGAACGAATATCATAAAACATAAAATCGACACTGGGAGTACTCACCTACATACGGCAGCATCCTCGGAGGTTACCAGTGACGAAGCAGCAAGAGGTTGTCACATTAGTGGATAAAATGCTTGATGATGGAATTATTGAAGAGTCATCGAACCCATGGTCGTCTTCTGTGGTCTTAGTCACCAATGGATGGGACTACCAGATTCTGCGTGGACTATAGAAGACTCAATGATGTCACCAAGAAAGACAGCTATCCACTTCCCAGAACTGATGACACGTTGACGACACTAGCAGGTTCTCATTGGTTTTCAACACTCGACTTAAAGAGCGGCTACTGGCAAGTAGGCATTGACGAACAAGATAAGGAAAAGACTGCCTTTTCTACCGAAAGCGGTTTATATCAGTTTAAAGTTATGCCCTTCGGACTATGCAATGCCCCCGCTACTTTTGAGCGTCTTATGGAAGTTGTTCTACGAGGCCTCACTTGGAAGACAGGCCTGGTCTATCTTGATGATATAATGGTAATGGGAAAAACGTTCGAAGAGCACCTTCAAAACCTGCATGAAGATTTTACTAGAATCAAGAATGCTCAGCTCTTACTGAATCCAAAGAAATGATTTCTTTTCCAATAAAAAGTTGAATTTATTGGGCATGTCGTGTCATCAGAGGGAATCCAAACCGACCAACGGAAGATTACAGCAATCAAGGACTGGCCTCGTCCTCGCGACAAACATGAACTGCGGAGCTTCCTTGGACTATGTACTTATTATAGAAGATTTGTGAATGATTTGCAAATATAGCTGCACCTCTACATAAGCTCACTGAAGAACGAGCAAATTATAACTGGGATCATAACTGTGATTCTGCGTTCAGGAAATTAAAAGCGGCTCTTAAAAATCCGATGGAAGTTGGCAACCTTGTCGGTGGTCGTTGTCTTGCTCTTACAGATTTTTCGGAAAATTGAAAGTCTCGTCGGGTATTATATCTTGAAAACGGTTTTAAATTAATTTACGGTGGTCAACCTTCATATGTGAATAAAATGATCCGATACTTTTGGTGAAAAAAAAAACTATTGTTAACACCAGATTGTTTTTGTTTCGGCGTGGAGAACTGAAATATTCGTAGCAACGTTGCCACGTTTTTTGGTGGCATTCTTTTAACCATGGACGGGAATGAAAAGTGTTTTAAATGTACCAAAGATATTAACGATAAAGACTTTTATGAATGTGATTGTTGCCAAGTAAGAATACACAAGAACTGTATGTTTTTAACAACATCGGAAATGCGTGTTATGCCTCTTCAAAAGCGTTTCTTGATGTTTGTATGTGAAAAATGCAAACAAATGCTGGTTAAAATTCCGATTATGATTGAAATGCTAGAATATATTAAAAAATAATTTGTTGAGTTTAAAACTAAATTGGAAAAGGCAAAAAGCAATGAATTGGGAGTTTTAGAACAAACTTTAACCCAAACTGCGCGGCTATAGCTAGTAAATCTAAACAAGCTGCAAATACTCCCAGTCTCATAATAAAACCTAAGAAACAACAGGACTCAAAAAAGACAAAAGAAGACTTGCACAAAACAATAAAACCACCCGAACTGAAAATTGGAATTAAGACAGCAAGGATTACGAAAGAGGGTGGAATGGTTGTAAGATGCCAGAGTGGGAGTGAGCTGGATAAGCTGCAAAAGGAAGTTGAAAAAACTTTAAACCAGGAGTATGTAATACATAGAACTAAGTTAAGGAAACCCAGAATAAGGATTGTAAATGTTTCTGTGGATATGTCGAAAGAAGACTTTGAATTGTGTTTAAGGGAGCAAAATGAATTCATAACAAGCGATGATGACTTCACAGTGACCTATATTAAGAAACATAAAAATAGTGACAGCCGAACAATATTTCTAGAATGTTCTGCAGGACTTTTTCACAAACGTATAAATGAAAAAAGAGTTTATATTGAGTGGGAGCGTTACAGAGTATTTGAAGATCTTATGGTGCCCAGATGTTCCAAGTGTCAACACTACTACTACCACAAGATTGACGAATGTACCAATAAAACCATCTGTGAGTTCTGTATGGGTGAACATGACGTCAAAGAGTGTCCGAGACTATCTAAAGAGTGTGTCAACTGTGTAGTATCTAACCAAAAGTGTAAAACAAAGTACAATACATCTCATGAGGCCAGTAACTCTGAATGTCCTTACAAATATTTACTCGACATAATAAAAGGTAAAATTGACTATGGTTACTGAAGTAAATCTATTAAATCAGCTGGACACACTTGAGACTGAGTTGCAAAATGGCATAAACTGTTGTGAATTGCTAAGATACATTGACATGTCCACAAAGATGCTAAGCATACTGCACTTAAACATTCGCAGCATACAGAAAAACTTTGATAATCTTCTGGCCGTTTTACATACTTATAAATTAAATTATAATGACCTTATAATATTGAGTGAATGCTGGAAGGTGCACGATGCTGCTTCTTTTAACATCGAAGGTTATGTAAATTATTACAATAATGCAAGGTTTAATCAAAATGATGGTCTGTTCATCTTTACCAAGCTGGGATTGAGCGTGGAATTTACCAATACTGAATTAAGAACATCAAAAGTAACTCTTACAAAATTAAAGTTCGAAATTGATGGGATATCATGTGGAATTACATGCTGTTACAGGCCGCCGTCTAGTGATGTTCAAGGCTTCTTGAATGATCTAGAGGTCTATTTATCAAATAATGCATGTGGTGAAATTGAAATCTTTATTGGTGATATTAATATAGATATACTAAAAAATCAGGATAATTATAACAAGAGGTATATGTCACTACTAAATATGTTTGGTTTTCAATCAATGATCAATGGCTACACTCGTGTCACTACAACTGCAATGTCCTGTCTGGATCATGTTTTTCTGAGAAATAAGATAAAGGATGTTTGTGACTCTAATTCCTTCATCATGGAGTCTGACGTGACTGATCATTTCCCTATAATGATTAATCTTAACACTAATATTAACAACAAAAATTATAATGAAACTGTCAAAAAAAGTGAGACATGGGTGACTGAAACTATTAACTCGGTCACTTTTGGTAATTTAATAAAAGAGGTAGATTGGGGGGTGTTAGTGGGCTCTACTGATGTAGAGTCGGTCACGGAGCGGTTCTCCATTATCATAAGTGATATTGTTAAGAAATCCACAGAAACAAAGTTTGCAAGCTTGAAATTAAAAAAAATTAAGCCTTGGATTACTAATGGAATTGTTAACTCTATAAAAACCAGGGATCGAATGAAAAAACACCATCTAAAAAATAAAACTAATCACACTCAGGAAGCATATAAAAGCTATAGAAACACCTTACAAATTTAATTAAAAAAACCAAATATGAATATTATAAAACTAAAATTGAAGAGAACTCAAAAGATTTTAAAAAAAATCTATAAAATATTGGCTGAAGCCACAGATCAGAAAAATAATCGGGAAACTTGCAAAATTCATATTAAAGATGACAATATGCACCAATTTGGAAACTCCAAAGATATGGCGGATTACTGTAATAATTTTTTTAATAAGATCGGTATGAGAATGTTTAATAAAATTGGAAATGCTCAGAACCCTTTTCACCTTCAACCAAATATTACTGATTCTATGTCTTTAAGTTCGGTTACAGATGCAGAGATTATAGAGTGCATATATTATCTAAAGAGCAACTGTTCTCTTGGTACAGACAAGCTTACTTCCGAGTTGATAAAGGAGTTTCATGTGGAATTTATTAAACCACTGAAACATATTCTTAATCTTGTTTTCTCAACCGGAATTGTTCCCTCATATTTTAAGGTGGCCCTTGTTACCCCCATTTTCAAGGCCGGAGATCCCACTAATATAAATAACTATCGTCCGATAAGTGTCATTAATAATTTTGCCAAAATTTTGGAGAAATGCCTGAAATCTAGACTATAACGGTTTCTTCTAAGAAATAATATTTTGTCAGCTCGACAGTTTGGCTTTGTAAATGGTAAAAGTACGGCGGATGCCATGTATGAGCTCACAAAAAATGTTATTAACCACTTAGACAATAACGAATCCTGTTTAGCAGTGTTCTTGGATCTTGCCAAGGCATTTGATACGGTGCCACATGACGCCCTATTGGATGTTCTTGGCGGCTACGGGCTTCGTGGCATCGTGTTGGATGTCTTTGCAAGCTATTTACGGGGAAGAAAACAAATTGTTCGAATAAATAATGAGTTTAGCGAACCGTTAACTGTTGAGATTGGGGTGCCACAGGGCACTGTTTTGGGACCGCTTCTGTTTGTTACTTACATAAGTTCTTTGACAGATATTGAGTTAGAGGGGGGCATTGTGGTATCATATGCTGATGACACAGCTATAATATTTAATGGACCGTCGTGGGGAGAGGTCAAGTTGCATGCTGAGAGGGGTATTTCAAGGATCATGGATTGGCTTAAAACTTTTAAATTAACACTGAATGTAGAAAAAACCAAGTTTATTGCCTTTTCCTTGACCTCTGCTAATCGCCCACATTTTGATATGCTTGTTGTTGATGATGATTGCATGGTTGGGGCAGTGGATTCAATTAGATACCTTGGGCTTATAATTGATAGACATCTTAGATGGGATGAACATGTGTTAAGGCTTACCTCGAATATACGCAAATTAATATATAAATTTTATATACTACGGGAAATATTAAACAAAAACTTATTAACAATAGTATATAAGGCTCTTGTGGAATCATTGATCAGATATGGTTTGCTAGTTTGGGGTGGCCTGTACTCAAATGCTTTAAAACAATTAAATACTGTTCAGAATTATATACTGAAGGTGATTAACGGGAAACCTAAGCTGTACTCAACATCCCTACTGTATGATGAGCAGACACTCAATGTTAGATCGCTATACATACTTGTTGTCTGTGTATATATCCATGATCGTCCTGATTTGCTGAACTTGGTTAATCATTCTTATAGCACCAGAAATAAGGTTAATTTACACTTGGAGCTACCTATTGGAACTAAAAATATCAGTCATCGATATATTAATTACTTAGGTCCAAAGTGTTACAACCTTGTACCTGGTGAGGTTAGAGGGATTAAACAGAGACATTTGTTTAAAAAGCAATGTATTTCGTTCATTGTAAAAAATAATGATAAATTTATGCAGCTTTTCTAAAATTGACTCACTTTGTTGGTAGTTGTCGATTGTGTGTGTATTGGTTATTTTAGGTTAAGGAAATTGTTACTACAGTACTTGTTTGACAGGAAAATGGCAACACTGCCTTGAATGTCAGATTATGGCATATTTGAACATACGGGTGTTCAGTCACCTAGGTGCAATATAACTATGATGAGAGTTCTCTAATGATGTTAAAACTAAATTAAGTACTTGATGCTGTTAGTCGTTAAGTGGATTGTTAGAATTGTCAAATTGTTGATGTTTGAATTTAAAATGTTATTAATTACTATGATGTTGGTTACAGCACGTGATAAATGTTTTTTTTTAAATAAATAAAAAAATAAAATTAAATAAAATGTTCTAGTCCAATATTGGGATATCCGGAACAAAAGGGTAAATTTGTATTGGACACAGACGCAAGTAACACCGGCATCGGAGCAGTTTTATCGCAAGCACAAGCAGGAGAAGAACGAGTTATCGAACACTACAGTCGAGCACTTTCGAAACCTGAATGTAACTACTGTGTAACCCGAAAAAAGCTTTTGACAATAGTACGGTCTGTTGAGCATTTCCATCAATATCTGTATGGACAAGAATTTCTGATAAGGACTGATCATGCAGCACTTAAATGGCTTTTGGATATGAAACAGCCTGAAGGACAGGTAGCCAGATGGCTTGAAAAGTTACAACAATATAACTTTAAGGTTAAGCACAGGGCAGGGAGATTGCATAATAATGCAGATGCTTTATCCAGAAGGTCATGCGAGGATAATTGTAAGCATTGCCAAAGAATAGATCAACGAGAAGGAATTACTCCCATTAGGCAAATGGAATTTGAGGTTGATCAGCAGTGGACAACAGAGCAACTTAAAAAGGATCAGCTTGAGGACAGTGAAATAGCACTATCGCTAAAAGCTAAAGAAGAACATCAACCAAGACCAAGCTGGAGAGAGATTTCAACTAAAGGATTTGCTTTTAAAACCCTGGTGGTGGAAAATGAACTTCTTAAACGAGTCTGGTGCTCATCTCGGAGTGACCAAAACGATTGACAAGATCCGCGACAGATTTTACTGGGTCAACTACTGCCAGGATGTGAAATCGTGGTGTCTGCAGTGCTCAACCTATGCCGCAAGTCAAGGACCCAAAACAAGATCTAGGTGAAAAATTAAACAGTATAATGTGGGCCTACCGGTTTAACGTATCGCCATTGACGTAGCTGGCCCTTTTTCAGAAACGAATAATGGTAACAAGTACATTTTAGTGGCAATTGACTACTTCAGTAAATGGCTTGAAGTATTTGCGATCTCCAATCAAGAAGCTGTTACCATAGCAGAGGTCCTCGTGAATAACTTATTCAGCAGACTTGGTGTTCCGTTAGAGCTGCACTCAGATCAAGGACGCAACTTCGAATCCAAGGTTTTCCAGAAAGTCTGTGATTTACTCAACATTCATAAAATACGGACTACAGCCTTACATCCACAATCTGACGGCATGGTTGAGAGGTTTAACAAGACCATTGAAGAACATTTGTCCAAGATCGTAGATGAACATCAGAAGGATTGGGACCAACACATACCACTATTTTTGATGGCCTATAGATCAGCAGTCCACGGCACGACAGGACTAACACCAGCCATGGTTTTATTTGGAAGAGAACTCCGTTTACCCTGTGACCTATTATTCGGAACGCCAGACAACCAGGATATGGAAATTCAAGACTACGCGGACTCCCTTAAGGAAAAGTTACTATACATCCATGAATTAGTCAGAGAAAACACGGAGAAAGCCAGTGACCGAATGAAGACACGATATGATCTCAAAGCTAATTCTATGGGATTTCAGATGAACGATAAAGTCTGGTTATATAATCCGCAAAGGAAGAAAGAAAGATCTCCCAAGCTAACGCCAATATGGGAAGGGCCCTATACAGTCATCAAAAGAATTAATGACGTAGTGTATAGAATTCAACGTAGCCCCAGAAGCAAACTGAAAGTTGTACACTTCGACAGGACATGAAGTAGCTGATCGGGCCGATCAGGTTTAAGAGGGGGGCAATGTCACGGCTAGCAACCATCCGAATATTTTGTGCTACCCTATAGAACTAGCTTTGTCGCGTCCACGTATGAGTCATTGCCGGCCGCCAAGATTCAGGAACTGTGGAATTATCTCGATGCCCTTGTCGAGAGTAATATAGAGTGGCTTCGCTTCTTCCCGAGTATTCGTGATAGATTTTAGATTGTATATAAATAGCAGGCAGAAAACGTGTTGAATTAGTTAATCATGGAGTGTTGAATTGTAAAGAGCTATTAGTTGTAAAGTTATAAGAGTAGTTTAGTGTGTTTAATTGTATACAGTGATAAAGAATAAAGAGAGTAAAAAATAGTAAAAGTTGTAATTTTATCAGAACCCACGGGAAAAACGTAACAATATAAAAAATAATGGGAACGATACCACGCTAGATCGATTCGAAGGTCGTCGAAAGTTGGTAAGGAAGTGCCTTACTCAGGCGGCAAGCTCAGCAGTAAAGGTGAAAGTGAGCCTAAAGGTGAAACCCTGTAGTGAAATCTGTAATGGGAGACGGTAGTGAAACCAGTAGTGGGATCCGGTAGTGAGACCTTGTAATAACCCAATACTAGAACGGAGAAAATTATAACCTCCTTGTATTTACTTTTTTTTATGAAACAAACCACCCCAAAAATTATCAACGAATTTTCAATATCCATCAGCAAATAAAAATAAAAGAATTACAAAAGGAGCAAATAAATTGAATATAAAAGAAATTGGTTTGAACTAACCATCGATAATATAAACTTCCCAATATGCTCAGAGCTAAGGTTACATTAAAAAAAGTTCAGATATAATAAGAGTAAAAAGGTAAAATATCCTTTGGAACGCAATGCAACTGGTGGTCGATGTAAAAAAAATTAACACAGACAAAAGAAATTGAAGCATTAAATTAATCAAAAAACCTATAGCCCTAAAGTTGGAGGGTTGCCTGGAGGATCAACTGCCTCGGTCTAATAACTTGAGGCCGGAAAGCCCCTAAAACAATGGAAAATAACCTTTAGCGTCATGGCGACCATGTGCCAGCAGGCAGTAAAAAAAATTAATCCAGAAAAATCTTACCTTGTGTAGTATTAATATCCCGATGAATCGGTTGTGTTAAACACAAATTAGGGACAACCTCAAGATCTCCAGAAGTGTAGTATAACAGAAAATACTAAAAGGTTGAGTCACCTACAACTACACTTCAGCAAAACACTTCCTCACTTCCCAGTAGGTATTTCTAGAAGAACGAGATCATCGGTTTCAATCAATTTGCCTTTGCAACTTCCAAAGAATTTAGAGAAAAAAAAACGGCAGTTCATAAAAAAGTAGTGTCAAGAGCAATGATCGAAATGAAGAAATAGTCGATAAGAGGAATACTTCTGAGATAATAAACGTTAAGCTAAGCGTTGTAAAACGACTGCGAAAGCAACAACTAACGAGCTAAAATTTAATTTTTCAATAAATAATAGGAAATATTCCTAAGCAAAATAACAAATCTGTAAAAATCCCAATCGACAGCAACAATTAAGTGAAAAGAGCCCATTACTAATATTCAAGGCTACCAATCGAATATTACAAAAATTTAAATCATGCCACTTGAAAAGATAAATATAAAGTAGAAATCCCAAATATCAAAGTCCACAACTGTCGGTAAGAAAGTGAAACTACAAAATAACCTCAAAATCCACTAAAACATAAGAACGGAAAACAAACATCGACATTTGTGAGAAAATTAAAGAAAAATAAGAGAAAACACGGGGAAATATGTGAGGGATATGCCCTAGAGCACTATGAGAAGAAACAACAATGAGCAATCTAAGCAGAGACCAACAAGTCTTAGAAGAAAATAAGCAACAGGTACTAGTTTTTTATTACTGAAGAGAAAGAAAAATGTAATAACTAACAATTATTCTCGAATTAATAGGTAAATAAGAACCGATAGCAGAGATTTGAAGGGAATATTCAAACCGAAAGTAGTATATAAATTTAACCGATCTAGCGAGGATCAAAGGTAGGTTATTAACTCAGTTTTTAAATACAGAACTGCAAGTAAACTTAATAATTATAATATAACTAAGCAAAGTTAAAATAATATCACAATTATTCTTATTTTAGTGGTTTGATAAATCTAAGCGAGTCAACAGATTATCCACTCTAAAAAATAATACAGTCACAAAGTGCTGGAGGACAACATAAGAAAAATGATGATCAGGATAGCCACTCACTGCAACGACAGTGATATAAAAGCTCATACGTATTATTTATTAATAATCGTATGTATAATAAAATTAATTAATATTAATAAATGCTACAACGGGAATTCAACTAAACTTATTAACAACAAATCAAATAAATGAAATTATAATTAATTGACCGCAGCGGTTAATACTAAATAATTTTTACCACAAAATATAGAATGCAGCATATAAAATAAACTTTATAATCTTTTATAGTGGCAAAATCAGACTGTTACAAGTTACATAGTATATTGGTTAAATACTCTGGCATATGTTTTGGTTTTCTCATAGAAAAAAACAAAAAGAACTAAATCTAAAAACATCAAGTGCCTAATTTATTCTAATTTTGTGACTAAGTTGGATTACGTATAAGTGATATTCTTTGTGTCATATTGTTTTTTTAATTTCCATATAACCAAATATGTATTAAATAGACATCAATCATTTTTTCAACCTAAGACGCAACTCCACACTTCTAAGAAAAGTAAACTCCTCGACTACCTGGAAATTATGAACAGGTATATAAGGAAAATGGAATTGAGCAGTAAATTCATATGAATACAAAAATAAAGGACATTCTACTGGATAATTCCTCCAAAGTACTGAAGAATTTTTAAATTTGTATTTTTAGATTTTATAAACTTTGAAATGTATAAATATTTTAATAACAAACTTTTAATTGTATATTGTATGAAGGCACCAAATAAAATATGATTATGGTGCCAAGATTTGTAATAGCACCGCATTTCTGACAAACACTTTAAACATTCATATTTCAAATATTTCCATAGCCATAGACTGTAATTTAATTATTCAAAAATCGTCAATGTATTCATAAAAAAATCTTGAATGTCATTCCCTATAAAGAAATATTGAAAGCTGACTTAGAGAGTTGTTAAAAGCACGTCTACAATTCTTTATAACGCATAGAATACCTCATATATAAAATTTTAAGTAGAATCCATTGCACATAATTGCTTCTCAAATATATAACTTACCTTATTTCCATTTCTGCCCATTCACACCAAACGGATGCAAGATCCTCTACTTTGATGTACTCAACCTCGATGCCCTTCTCAAAAATTATCCTAGCATCATCTACCTGCCCGTTTTTCTCGTAGAATTTTGCAAATTCAACCCAGAGAGAATGTAATTTTCCAACAGCCAATTTTGGTTGAACTGTCTGCACTGCTTCGGTGTATGTATTAATAATTTCGTGTGGTTTTCCTAAAAAAGACACGATACAAAATATCGTTGATAATAAAAGAGTAATATGCCATGTTACATCCCCCCCCCCCCCCCCCAAACCGCTCTTTATACAAAAACTCTTCCTCTACGGTTACAAAAAAATGTAATTTACAATTCGATATCTCAACGCCTAAAACCCTGAAACACTCATTCCATTCGAAACACATTTCGATTTAACTCAACATAAGTTAAAATAGTAGTACAAATTGATTTTTGTATAACACAGGCCTCACCATAAGAACGACCTACAGATATAATAGCCCAATTCATATTAACGTTTAGATTTTTTACAGTTTAAATTAGAGTAAATGGTAAGGGAGTCGATGCTAATCTACTGCTGTAATGGGTACCTTATCCCGAAGGATAAGGATAAGGGCTAGCCTACTACCATAACCGATAAATTGCCATGGGAATACGGTTAGACTGATAAGACGTGGTCAACTGAAAATGAAATATACAAATTTTATGTTGTCAATATTAAACAAATTAAATCTATGTTTACAAAAAATATAACATTCTAAGAACATCAAGTCATAACTGAAGACAGCGACATCAATATAAAAGTGCCAAGAAGTACTTCAATGATTTGTTCAGAAGCATCCCAATGTCCAGCTTAAATGAGTCCAGGGAGCAATTATTATTGATATTGAAATCATATAGCAAAAAGCAGTTGGGGTAGTCCATAATCCATAATAATATTCTGTGGTTCATATACTTCTGAATATCTGTTCAGGGTTTTATTTATGGCAGTGACACACACACTTAAGCCTATTTTATTTTACTACTTATTATTTAATTCTACATTTCCTAATTAAAGAAAGAAACAAAAATAATCCGAATTTAAATAATTGCCATGAATAAATCTGCTAAATGCATACAAGGGAGACACGATAAGGGTTACAGCACAGGCGCGCGAGCCCAGCAGCGTATAAAAGCACGACCGTGAACCGCTCCGCGGATATTAAGAATCGAGAATTCAAAGCTTAGGTAAAAAGGGTCTGGCAGATCCGACGCTCGGCTGGTGACAAAGGGCCCATAAATTTCATATCTCCGCGGATATTTTCCTAGTTGCAAATATGGGCGTGTGCTGTGTTACCTGGACGACGTTCATCGGCTGATATAGGGCGTGTCCATAGATCTACAGGTATCATTAATTGAGAACTCAAAGCTTAGCCAATATCATTATCTAAAGTTCGTAAGTAAAAATGCCGCGATCCACACGAAGTCATCCAGCAATCCAATATGAATGAGAAATAGACAAAAACAATGTTTCCATGTGTACTATTCCAGGTGAGAACCAATCCTATTACGCAAAATTTATACTTTAATTATGTTGATTTTACGTAACTCTATATTCTGGAAGCACGTACATAAGGGCTCGATCCTAATTTCTTGTCGCAAAGGGCAGGTAAAATTTCGACTAGACCCAGGGAGGATCGTAAAGCGTTAAAATATCTTCAAATAAGGCATGTCTCTAATTTGTGTGATATAATCAATAAGTAAAAAATCTTCAAGTTTAAATGAAATCAAAATTCACGCAGTAGGGAATTTAATTAAGTCATAAAAACAACGGATTACTGACAAAAATAAAACAAGACTTATCTTTCTATTACCTCGAGGGCCAGCTAATAGACTAAAGTTGTAAATCTCTTTACCAACAAGACATCTGGCACGAGAAATATCGTTAGATGCAATAACCTATAGAGAGAGTGGCGACAATTAGGGCTTTTTCCGATAAGAAAAGCACAGCTGATTTAAAGCAAGTGTATAGTTGATTGATCGGATTAAGGTGAGACAGGATAATATGTAAGACTAAGTAAAACTTGCCATACAAAATAAGATAGCACGGCTCTTGGTGATACCGTATATCTAGGATAATCATAATAATCAAAATTTATTAGTGCCAAGTGTAACAGTTCGATTTTGCCAATGGCAAACATTTTTAAAATTTCATTTATATGCCGCATTTAGGGAAAAAAGATGCTGTATTTTGCACTCATCGGTTCCTTAATTCTATTTGCTAACAATTCGCTTGAAATTGCCGCTTTTCCTACTATGAATTAACTATATTCTAAGTATAGGTTAACTATAGATTTGTATTAGCATTTACAACACGTTGTGACTCTATTTATTTTAGGTGATAAGCGATGCACATTATTATTAGAATAGCTTGGCTTGATTTGTATTACATTACGGTAGAACGGTCAACGAACCGATTTATATTTTTAAGAATTCTGTTAGCCTGCAAATACGCTGCATTTGACCTGTTGATCAATATTTTAATTTTGTTGACATATTTTATAACCTTTTGGGAACCCTTTGGTTGCGGAGCACCAATTACCGGCTGCCATTTCTGAAGATCGTTAGATCGTTTTTGGACCTCTGCTTTAAATAAACTTATCGCTTTATACGGCAGACTAGTTTTTGTGAGGTTCGTTCCAAATAAGAGGGATGGGCTATCCATCCGTGTTTGTCGCTCTTGATTTATATTGTGTTGATTTTCTGTTTGTGTTTTGACACGACCGATTAATCGGGATTTAGATACTGCTGTATTAGGTAAGCATTTTCTCTGGATTTCTTTTTCTATTGCCTGTGAAGCGCGTGAACGCCATGATGCTAACGTTTTTTTTTTTTCATTATTTATAGAGGCTTTCCACGTTCGTCATATAAGATTCAGACCGTCGAATCTCTCCTAGTTAGCCCTCACACACGATCGAGGTAATTATTGCTACCGTTTTGCCTAAATTAATGCTTTAATTGCTTATCTGTGTTACCTTTTTTTGTGCACATAGCGCCATTTGCTTTTGCGTCTCATATGTTATCTTATCTACTCCATTTTATCTAATCCGAATTTTTCTTTTAATGTAACTTTAATTTTGATCATATGGAGAAGTTTATATATTCTTTAAGGGGTGATTCATCCCTATCTTTGTTATATTCAAGTTGTCTGTACCTTGGTACATCTTTTATTTGCCGATGGTCATTGAAAATTCATGGATTTTTCCCGAGGGCCACCACCTTTTTCCGGAGGGTACAACTTTTTTCCCGAGAGCCACCACCTTTTCCCGAAGAGTACCACCTCTTTCCCGGAGGGTCACCACGCTTACCCGCAGGCCACTACCTTTGCCTGCACCTAGAATCACCCTGTTCTAGTAGGTTGGAAGCAGGCTTTACCAGCAGCACTTATCAGCCAATCTCGATACCAAGCTATCGAGACCTCGGCTAGATCTTCCCTCGGGGCCATCGAGAGGCAGTACGGCACCTCAGCTCGACGACCGGATTTCGGGTATTGTACAGAATCTTTATGTTTCTCTGATTCGTTTGTTTATCCGTTTAATATAATCGCTTTTAGTTATCCTTCTGTTAATATAAATCAAACTTTTACCGCCAAACTTCGAGATAGTTCATTAAATTTATTTTCATTTATTCACTGGTTTATCGGATCAGTTAATCTGTTTTCTCTGAATTTTCTCTCTTTTTTAATATACGTCAAGCGTTGGCTCAATAATTTTATTCTTTTCATTTATTTATCAAGTAATATAACCGCTCTGAAGTTTCTCTCGTTATAATATGAATCAAGCATCGACAGCCACGCTTTTGTTTTATTCTAGTTTTGTTCCGTGATTAACCTATCGAGTCATTTGATTTAATTATTGTGGCAGTTCATTGCTACATATTATTATGGCTACATTTAAAATCGGTGCAGCTATTAACGCACGCATACCTAGTGGTAATTAGCTTAGTTAACGTCAAAGTGATCACTTCGATAAGT
The DNA here is from genome assembly GCA_016904865.1 of Pissodes strobi. Taxonomy (NCBI): domain Eukaryota; kingdom Metazoa; phylum Arthropoda; class Insecta; order Coleoptera; family Curculionidae; genus Pissodes; species Pissodes strobi. The sequence continues at coordinate 150,176 of MU182299.1, forward strand.
AGTATTTAGTGCATTTAGTGGTAAGGCATACAGAACCAACTATTAACAACCGATTTGGTCTCTGTACAATCTCCATATTGTACTCTATTTATCAATTTCGTTAATAGTCATCCGACTTTCCTTGGTCTTTGGAAATCGCAAATTTTATTGTAAATTGTTGGGGTGTTTTTTTTTAAGAACTTAGTAGCCAATATATTGTTCCTTAAATTTTTAAATTGTGTTTTCTTGGTAAGTTAAGTTAATTGATTATAATCCCGCCTATATTCTCGTTTTATTGTGGGTTTGAAATTAAGTATCGGTTGATTTTATGAGCTGACCTAGCCACCCTGCACAACACCAGCAGAGCTTTTTCCGTTTAGTTGGCTGGAACGGGTGGCGCTCAAACGACCCCACGACAGGGGCCGGGCTTTGCAATACAACTCTCCGGGGCTAGGTTTATTCACATGAAAAAACTTTTTACCAGTCACGATCTATCGATTGCCCTGCGAATGAGGATGATTAGAGCATAGGTCTTTCCAGTTCTTTTGTATGGAGTCGAGAGCTGGACACTAACAGAAGCCACGCTCAAACGTTTACAAGCTTTCGAGATGTGGTTGTACAGGAGGATGTTAAGAGTAAGTTGGGTGGAAAAGATCACAAACGAGGTGGTGCTTAGAAGAATGCATAAAGATACAGAAGTGGTCAATATGGTAAAACAACGAAAACTTGAATATTTCGAACATATCATGAGACACCCAGAAAAGTACGACATTCTACATCTTATAATACAGGGTAAGATTAATAGTAAGAGACGCCCCGGCAGACGAAGAACTTCCTGGCTCAAGAATCTCAGACAGTGGTTTGGTCTCACCACTATTCAGCTTTTCCGAGCGGCTACCAACAAAATAATGATTGCAAACATGATAGCCAGAATGATCGCCAACGATCGTTAAACGGTCATGGCACCTAGAAGAAGAAGAAGGGGCTAGGTTCCTTTTTAATTAATTGGAAAAAAAAATCTTTACTTTAATTTTGGATTCAATCAGAAAAACGTGCCTAAGCATAATAATCATAATGTATTGGTGTGACAATAGTCATTGCATGTATTAAATACATAAAACAAATGCAAGAATTAAAGGTAGTACGTACAATAAAAAACACACTATTTTAGTGTAAATATAAGAAACACCAAAAGCACTACGTTAGAAACATTATAACAGGTTAAAATTACAACAAAGTAAAATGGATTAAAATTGAATGATCAGCCTTAAAAGAATAATACATTTTTATAATAATATATACTTTTATAAATATAAGATAAGCGTAATCACAGCATAGTTTTCACTACTGGTATAAAATGCAGGGCCTAACCCATATTATATAGAAAAGGGTAGGATAATCCTACAGTAGACGACGGTCCATTTGCGCGAATTCAGGCAATATTGTTACCGATTGTTGTATTTTGTGTTTGGATAATATTTAAATTATTCCCAATGGCTTTATATGGAAGATCTACGATAACGATGCACCTCTGTTAAAAAAAAAGATATAAATTACAAGGCAGGGCCCATTGTGCTCCCCTTGTCGCAGAAAAGAAAGACTGCATTTCCTGTGAGATATCAGTTATCGTCCGCTTACCGAAAACACAAATTTGCAGCAGTAGAGACTCCAGGATCTTTAAATTACGAAGCTGGGCCCGTCGAGCTCCCCTTGTCGCAGAAAAATATTGGGCAGTTCTCGTTGCGACCCCCCATACTGCCAGATTCTTTTAGAGCACGTTGCTCGCATCTCCACCCGTTGGTTGCATGCCAAAAAGATGAGTTATACCAGCTACAATCGCGTAACTTTACCAAACACGGGTGTTATTGAGCCCAGAATGTCTGACATAAAATCGGCAAAGTTAAACATCACTAATGGTATTGTCTGTTTCCGTAAATGGGTAGTCCATGCATGGTTAGTTGAGTAGTTGGATTAGTTTGGGTTGGTCCTTGCATTTTCCTGTCTCATTTTATTATTGCATTTGTAATTTTACGTGTAACTGCTGCATTTTATTTTTTCACTGTATTGTTTTAATTTCTGCAATTTTATGTTAGAGATCTATCTGAGGTTAATCATCTTTGGTTAATTTTTACTAGTTTTTACTTTTTATTGCTCTGACATATCAGTGTCTAAAATAACAAAATCTTTCTGTCCGAGTTTAATCTTTGTCTGGGGTACTTGTCCACTGTACTTTACGAATGTTGTAGTTACGTGTTCTCGCCTACATTAACATAAACCTGTGATCAAAAAAATTTCAATAAATACCAAGTGGAGTGCAAATGCACCTCAACATTTTTTTGTTGAAATTAATTTTTTAAATGTTTTTTTATGAAGGTATTTCATTAAATAAATACATTTTCATTTTAAGAAATAATATATTTTGTTTTTTACATAAGTAGGCAGTGAACATAAATATAGATAAACGAACAAACAATAATCTACAATATTTATTTTACTTATAACATAAAGAAGTAATTAATAAAAATAATGTGACATTTTAGATAAAAATCTAATCACACTTTGTACAAATATATGTGTTTTTTGAATGTTCTGCACATACGTACTGATTGCATCGAATACAAAATTTTCTAGATTACGTTTCTTTATTTCTGTTGTCTTGGTGTTACTGGAGGAGGTTATTCGTTCCTTACGTTTAATTCTGGCAATATGATTAACATGGATTGTTTTATGTTGGAATGTAATGACTTGTCATTATTGTACATACGAATTGTATTTTTCCTTATTAATTCTTGTCCTAACTCCAACAAAAAATTTCTTCTCCTATCCAAACGTTTTTTTCCAATCTGAATTTTGTAATATCCAAAGTTTATAGGCATTGATACAACCAATGTCAAGCAGATGAAAAAATATTGCCATCGGCCACCGATTACTTTTTCTTTGTGTCGTGTATTCTTTTGCCAGTTTGTCTGTTGTATCAACTGCACCCTTTGTTTTATTGTAGTGTAAGATGATATCCGGTTTGTAATCAGTTTCCTCTCCACTAACTTTGTATGTTTTGTCAATAAAAGAATTACTGATGCATTTTTTTTGGTACGTTAGAAACTAAGGTTTTGTTTTCCATAAAAGCAAACATGCTTGAAAACTTCTTTTTATATCTTGCAGGAAGCAGCTTTTTTGGAATATAAGCCCTATATTTATGCAGAGTACCACACAAGGTCATGTGATTGTCTAAAAGTTTAACGGCTAACTCAATACTGGTAAAAAAGTTATCAGTGGTTATTCCACATCCTGTAGATAAATTGTGTGCCAGGTCCATTACTACCCTTTATCCTTGACCCTTTTCGGGTTTATTTACCTTCTAACTTGCCTAAATAAATTTGCATATTCGCTGTATATGCGGAACTACAAGCAGCCAAGGCCCAAATTTTGAGACCATACTTGTCCGGTTTACTCTTCATATAACCTCGAAAAGGTGCCTTCCCTCGGAACGGGACTAATTGCTCATCAACGCATAAGTGTTCAGATGAATTTAAAGATTTTTTGCAATTTGACACAAAAACATCTTTGATTGGGGCGAACTTATCAGTGCGTTTTCTTTCTTCTCTTGTTTCAAAGTTATCGAATCTTAGAAAGCACGTAAACTGTTGGAATCTGTTGCGCGACATAGTAGATGATACTACACGTCGACATAAAGTTGCATCTTGACTCCATAGTACACATATTGGCTCTTTAACAGCATGCCAGGCTCCAAAAATAATAAGCAAGCCAATAAATGCTTCCAGTTCTTCTTGGACAAAAGGAGAAAAGGCCTTCTTATTTCTTGCATAATATGATGCAGCTTTCCTATTCGTCTCCGATAAAATCACATCCATAACGTGAAAAAAAAAAACACTCAAAAGCTTCTTTTATGGTCGAAAAGAGGGAACTATATCTAGTGAAACCTGTTGGAACTCTTTGTATATTACATTTTCTTCTTTTCATGCTTGAAGTAACTGGATTTTTTTCCCACACACTACAATATTTAGAAATATAAGTTGGATCATCACTATGGGTTTCCAGTTTTTGGCTTACGACATTCGCGGAATTTGCCGGCTCATTTTCACTGTTAGTATCATTAACTTGCAAAATGTCATCCACTACATCAGTTTCAGTCACTATATCGGTTTCTTCGATATCACTTGAACAATTATCTAATGCAAAATCGTCAAAATAACTATCGTAATCGTTTGGCTCTAAAATAACCAATAGTTCTTCGTCCTACCTGTCATGGTAGTGTTAATGTTGCATATGGTGGGGGACGTTTAAGATAGAGTGCGATGTTTCGGCGAGTATGTTTGCTTTTTCCTTAGCTGTAGTCGCCGTGACGTCGCGTTCGTCTGTCAAAGGTTTCAAGACGTTTCTGTAAAGTTATTACTTACTGCCTTTGCTACCGACCACAAATTCATGGAGCCACTGGAGCATTGCAAAAGCATTTTCCTGGTTCATTGATTGTGTTTATCCTTAGTTTCGTCAATCACACGTTTGCTTTGCACTCGTTTCTCGCTTCGGTAAAATAACTGCGACTATCAGCGGTCTGATTTTGCTACAAGCACTTGTAGGCTTGCTGTTTCCTACCTACGGCTCTTTCGCATCTTCTGTCGAACCAGAGCTTTTCTTTTGACGGTAACTTGATGGAATTTGAGATGTATGCTTCCATTCCTGTTGCGTAATCTCTTCGCAACAAACCGACGGGTCCTCAGTGCCAAAGCAGACGTGGAGCCAAGGAAAATCCAGGTAGAACTCTCTTAGATCCTCCCAGTTTGCACAATTGTAATGCCAGATTTTACGAGGCAATGGTGGATTCTTCTGTAGGAGTGGCAGTTCACAAACCGTTGTAATAAGTTTGTGGTGGGAAGTACCTAATGGCGGACCAACTGTAATTTGTACTGGTCAGGAGTTGTGGTTAGGAAAAGATCCAGGAGGGCGGCAAATTCGGTCCTCTATGAGATCCGAGTTTGTTCGTTTACAAGTTGAGTAAGACCGCAGCTGATGGCAAATGTTTCAGCTTCTCTATCTTCGTTGTCGGTCTTGTGATATTTGAGCCAGTTTGGTGTAATGGGCATTGAAATAACGTCACTTTAGAAGTCTAAATTTACAAAGACCCTATTAATTGGCTAGAATTTACTCAGCGATCGAATGAGTAAAAGCAGAGAGATAAAAACTCACATTTTATATGATTTTCATTAGCATTAAATAACAAATTTGCAAAACAGTGTAATACTTTCAACTGTTCTGTAGGAGAGCATCGACATTCTATTTTGGGAAATACCAAAAACTATTGGAGCATTTCACTGTTAAATTAACCCAACCATTGAAAAGCATTTTTCAATAACTTTCCAATATTCCATAAGTAAGACGTTGCTGTTAAAGATTTTTTACTAAGGTAGCTGGAAGTTAAGGGCCAGACGGAACCTATTAGGATTATCCATATTTCCGAAGCGGTTTCAAATGATCTTTGGCTTTTCTATTTTAGTTCCAGAAATAAAAGTTGAGTACAACTTTTCAAATTGTCACCCTATATTTTTAAATAAATAAATGACCGCACATTTGACTTACCATCATACAATTGAACTCTTTTATGCCATTCCTGTACATTGTGAGGATTTTGTCTCAAAAGAACAGAATTTAGCAACAACAGTCTTCTTTCCATTAAATGCTCGAAACGAGCTAATCTAAGTTCCAAATCAATATTATCATCATCAGAAGGTTCCGTTACCTTTGACACTTCTTCCATTCTCTTGCTCAAACTCAATTCCTCAAACTGAGCGTAGGCGTCGAAAACTTGAGTAAAATCCCTGACAGTGGTGACAGTTTGAACAGCTTCCTCATAAACATCTCTCGCTCTATCGAACAGACCACTTCTTACATAATAGTTAGCAAGCGAGTTCCATAAATGACCAAGTTGATCTGTATATCGTCTTAAACCACCTACAAAAAATAGTATATTATTTTATATGGAGGAAAAGTGATACTTTTCATGGCGCGCTCGTGTTTAACAGCCGAACGAAGTGAGGCTGGTACTAGAGAGCAAGCCATGAAAAGTAACTTTTCCTCCACATAAAATATGCTGTTTTTTCTTCAAATGTCGACAAATTAATGCAAAAACATCTCTTTTTAATAGTAATAATATCTAATTATTATTAAAGATAAATGGGTTCGCAAGGCGGCTTAGACCGGTGTCGGTGAATAGGCACAGGTTGTTGCTATAGTAATGTAACATAAAGCTGTCAGTGGACACTGTCAACAATAATTATTTTTTTAAGATCGCGTCTCCGATTGCGTTTTAATTCCGTATTGATAAGCAGTTATTGAGTAAGTTCGATTAAATAATAACCAATTTGTTCCTAAATTAGTGATTTTTAGAAATGCAGTGGACAAATTGAGTGATAAATACAAATTGTAGTTTAATAAATCTTGAGTTGTTGACGCTTATTTTGTTGTCTGTTTGTATTGTATCTATGTTGCTATGACAACACTTTTACCTCCGCCGGCGGAAAAGTGAAAAGTAAAGCTCCGGCGGAGGAAAAACGAAACTTCACGGCCGCCTACACAGTCGAGTAATGACGGATTTACTGACGTTTGAAGAAAAATGTATTTATTAATAAGGATGTTGTCTAAAGTGTTGTTCTTATGAAATTAATTACATACTGTTTAAACGATCATTCATAATATCTAAAAAAAAAACAAAATTCAAAATCGTTTATTGTCCATTTTGCAGGATGCTTTAGACAGTAAAGAAAAATCTCTAAATCTATACTAATTAGGCATGTATCAATCAATAGTGTAAACATTACGTAAAACTTAAAAAATATAAAAAGGAAGAAAAAAAAACACAAAAAGCCAAGGACATTAAAATACAAAATAAAATATCTACACATACTATTGGAAAAGAGCTGCAGGGTACAAAAATCACCAGTACTCCAGATCAATGCCAAAAGCAAAAAAAAACACATAATTCACAGAAACCAACGCTGGTACAATCAAGCAAATTACTGTAACTGTCGCAGGTGGGCCTCAAACTCCTGCAGATCATAAAAGACAACCTGTATTAATATTTTTGTATTTCTCTTTTAAACTGGTTTATGCTCAGAAGAGTAAAGGTTACGGGCAGTGGGTTGTATAGAGCAATACCTCGATAGAATGGGCTCTGATGCAATAACCTGATGCTTGCAGGAAAGCTAAGTCTAATAAGATTTTTTACGAGAATTTCATTCATCTGTCAAAACTGACATTCCAACAATAAACTGACATGTTATAATTATTAATGTAAACCAATCAGATTGTGATTACGTGATAATCATGCACTAGTGCACGATTATCGGATAATTGCACAGTACAGGGTGCCCCAAAAGTATCAACTAACCCAATAATAATAATATAAATAAAATAATAAATAATAGAACAATAGGAACTATTTTTTATATTTTTATTTTTTAAATAAACCTCACAAAGTTATAGATATTTTATCTAGTTATTAAAATTGTTACAATTGAACAAACAGTTATTGTAATTGATGATCGGTCCGCCACCGCTTTGTCCAGATACTATGCTGCTGGTTCTACTGGCTGTGGAAGATTTAGAAGCTACTTCTTCTTTGTTTTCACCATTTTCCCTCAATTTTGTGACAAGGTTTTGATGAAACTGCTGACCCAGTTGCAAATAAGATTGTATAGAACTAATGTTACCATGACCCGTTAATTTTGTCAACTGATTTTCGTCGACTCCCGCTTTCGCTAAGTTTGTCACTGTTGCGGCTCTATGTGAGTGGTTAGTAAACTTCAAATTTTTCACATCAAGACCAGCTCTTTTCGCTGACGCTGTAGTCCATTTTGAAATCTCGTTCCTCCCCACTGGACAATTCTTATACCATTGGCCAGAATGTTCCTAATTGGGGTTTGGAGTAAGAAAAAAGCGGTCGACTGTGATTTGGCAGCTTCTCTTTGAAATTAGTTTCTTGTATAATCTGTAACAAGAAATAAAATATTTAAAATAAATGCATTTCAAAAACATTAAATTATAATTATTTGTATTCGTACTACAAGAGTGGAAATAACATGGAATACCTTCACACATGTGCTCATTTACCATACAAGCGTAGCGAACTTAGCAATATCGCACGAGTAAAGTATTCCCATACATGTAATTTCAACGTTGTTTCTTTGGTTTATTCTTTTTTTTGCACTTTAATAATTGAAATTGAAATATGACTAAACAGGAATATTCTACTATCAGATATAACTATTATAAAAGCAAAGCTGAAGAAAGAACCTACCTTACTGGACAGATATCCTCATTTGCAGTATTTCTAATCAACCATTTGCTTCCCGTCAATTTGCGATCTCCATCCTGACAGGTTTTTGAAAAGACTGGATTATACTCGATCCTGCCACTTAATTATCCATCATTAAGTATTTCCTCACGGAAAAATTCCATCGAGCAATTTGATGCTTCGCCTCCTCGAAATGCCAGCTCATATGACATTACATGAAATAGTTTTTTTTTCTGGAGACCATCTGGGGTGTTTTCATCATATAAATTGATCATTTTCAGGAGTTCTTGATAAGTAAAAACCGCGGAACTGTTTTTTCTTCTATCCGCATCGCTTTGTAAGCTACGTCGCAAAGCGTCTCTTGCCTTCTTAAATGTTACATCATTAAAGGGGTCAATAGCCACACCAAACTCACTATTGAATTTTTCTTCAACCAATTTAGCTGTTACGTTCCACATAGTTTTAACCACATTTTCTTTGTAAAGTGATCCATCTTTCTTCCGCATGTTGTTTCCCCAATCTTGTAAAATTGAAGACAGCTTCTCTTTTGATGTACACTTGTCCAGAGTATACTGTTTTTCAACAAGAAAGTCTTGAAATTGTCTCCAAATCGAAGCTTTAGACATTTTGGTATTTTTTGGGGTAAGAATTTCAAAGTTTTGATCAAACTCTTTGAGCGTTGCTACTCCAAATCGCGACATATTGTAAACTAGAAAGCGTAATAACAAAAGAACACTCAGTCTAATGTTTGAACTTGATACTTATTACGAAATTACCCTGAGGGCATAACAACCAGAAGAGATCTTACTGGAAACATTCAGTATATGATATTCAAACTTCAAAAAATTATCTATTGATAAGCCCAGAAATTTGTTCATGTTGGGTGTTGGAATCAGTTGGCCCTCCAGATAAATATCTTCCACAGCACACTTAAAATTTAAAAATGTTGGTTTTGGAAATATTAAATGATAAAGAGTTTGCATCACACCACCGCTTTATTTTTATCAAATCTGCCCTTACATCGATATCCGAATCATGCCAGAGAATGGTGGTATCATCGGCGAAGATGGTGAATTTCCCCGCTATCGAAAGGACATTTACATAAATTAAGAACAGACGTGGCCCCAAGACACAGCCCTGGGGAACGCCGGCCCTCACACTCAGTTCATTCGAGCTACTCCCAGCAAACACGACCGTCTGAACACGCTCAGACAAATACGATCGAAGCCACTCCAACGCCTACATCTCTAGTATCAACAACAGTACTCAGTGATCCATGCAATCAAATGCCTTGGACATATCACAGAATACCGCCGCCGCAACCTCCCCAGAATTCAGCTGATGTCGAAAATAGCACCGCTCGTACCCATCAGCTCTTGGAAGCCAAACTGCTGCGTGCTCATAAGGCCATGTCTCTTTTTAAAAGAATCCCTTCTCACCTTAACCAATGTCTCGACCATTTTAGCCATGGTAGGCAACAGTGCAATGGGACGAAAGTTTGAGGGACTGTCATGGTCCCCACCCTTATTAAGAGGTACAATCACAGCCTTCTTCAAAAAAGCCGGAAATCTGCCAGAAGAAAAGGAAGCATTTATGGCCTCAGCCAGAACCTGCAGCGCCTCAAAGGGAAAGAATGGTTCAACCACTGAAATGTGATTTAAATAGTTCTTAAGATCGTTCTTTTGGGAAATGTCTTGTGATAATTTTGCAGCTATGGCACAATAAAATGAATTGAGATCGTTAGCATTTAAAGAGCCGTACTCAATTGAATATAATGGCTCTCTACTGATATTTAATATAGGCTGCTTGCTCGGCCTTTACATACCTTATTTTGTAGTTTTTTTATTTAATTTAATCCTACCTTAATTACCTTACCTATTGCATAACCTTACCTGAACTTTTTGAATTTTAGTCTGGCTTACCTATCATTTACTTTATTTTGAATTGGTCATTGAGGTGAGCTAATATTGTTTGATTGATAGTTGATCATATTCTTTACTAATTCATTTGTTAATTAATTTCACTTTATTGGATTAATAGACGCCAACTATTGTCTTACTTCACTATCAGAAATTATGCGGAACCTCATGGGGATCATCCGCTGCAGAGCATCAGCCATCGGCCGTGTTTACTGGGCGGCGGAGTACTGTGTGCCGGTTTGGTTAAATGGCTGCCATACCCACCTAATAGATGTGCAATTAAAGAACACGATGCGCATCATATCTGGTACAATCAAACCCACCCCATCTTACTGGCTACCAGTGCTCAGTCACATACCTCCGGCGAATCTACGTAGACACTCTACGAGAACCCGCAACTCCCAATAAACGCTGACTGTGACGACTTAGAAGTGAGCAGATTCCGATCACAAAACCCTCTCATGAAGACAGCCAGAGTGCTCCATGATGAAGATTTCAACCTGACTGAATCTTGGACACAACATTGGAGGGACAACTCACCCCCTCAGAATCATGACATGCTCTGCATAATCGAAAAACCCCCGGGCTTTGACCTGCCACGCAGGCTTTGGTCGACCATCAACAGAGTACGAACGAATCATGACAGATGTGCGGACTCCTTCCACAGATGGGGCAAGATTCCCTCGCCGCTATGCCACTGTGAGGCCGCTCGCCAGATTATCTCGCACATCACACAGGAGTGTCTGACTAGACCATACCTTGGCAACCCTGGAGATTTCCTGATGGCAATGGACGCCGTAATGGACTATTTGACTTCGTTAAGTGTTTGTTTGTGACTACATGTCATTTTCGTCTAGATGTTGTATATTCTGTGTTGTAACTGCTCATGTAACTGTGCTTAGACTGTTTGTGAAATCACTTTGTTTAGATTGTGTACTGAAAGCCATATGATAAATAAACTTCACTAATTTGTTAATTGATCATCTTGAATTAATTTCACATTATTTAATGACTAGTTGGTGATTTGCTTCACTAATTAAGCTGTTAATTAATATCATTGAACTAATCTCTCATTCGGTTAATAGTTGGTGATTTACTTCATTAATTACTCTGTTAATTAATTTCATTGAGTTTATTTTACACTAATTAACTTCATTTATTAATTTGCTATTTGATTTCACTCAATTAATTCCTTAATTAACTTCAGTGATTCTTCATTTTGATTGAAATACTTAGATGAATATTGGATAACTAGTATAATTCAGTATTAATGCTTGAAAACTGATCTCGGCGCGGTTATTAGTGAAGTGTTGTATTTTTTTTTTGCTTTTTACTATTTAAATTGTATAGATTTATTGCAATATAATTACTTTATAACCATAGACTAAATTAGTTTAGTTTACATGTTAGCTTTCACTGTACATTTAACTTACACAGACTTTCAATAACAGGACACCTGACCTTTGTATCAATTAATAACATTATCAATACACGTGGACATTGTTTTACAGTTTTAGTTTTTTGTTGTCTAATACCTCATTACTTGCAAACTTATTAATAAATTTTATTTAGAAGTGGTGCCTAGAACATCATGAGCAGTTTGCAGTTCGACTGGTAGAGAGCTGCTGGCATGGCGCCCTTAACCGAACCTATCTCTTACTGAGTAGCAGGAGTTGCACACTCTCCTCAACTACCTCTTTTCATATAACCAAGTTCTGTTTACTGGTCTTGAACTCGTTTGATTCTTTTTTTTATTGTTCATATTATTTCAATATTATTTTATATCAACTATAACCTTACTCTTTACTATTAAACAGAGAAAAAGTGTGGCAGCTTCTTGGATCTAGTTTATTTAATATTCGTGCACATCTCTTCTGTGTTCTAAATACCGTCAAACTATCACTATCTACAACCCAGAATTGTATTGCATAGCACATTCTCGAATGGAAGTAGCCATAATACACCATCCTAAGCACACTCACTGACACCATATCACGCAGAAAACGCATTGAATAACAAATTGAATTTAGTTTTGGTTTTAGATTATTGAGATGTGATTCATACTTTAGTTCATTATCAATAGTTAATCCGAGAACTTTGGTTTCAGTCACGTCAGTTAGGTTACTGTTTGCTATTGTGATGGTGGGATCAAAAATGCAATGTCTGTTTTTGAATACTATAAAATTAGTTTGTTCACAGTTTGGGCTTCATTTATTTGCATTAAACCATGAGTAATTTCCAAAATTGCATTCCTGATCTTGGCCCTTAAGTTCTCCGGGTCTTTATCGCTAACAATGCACGTCTTATCTTCCGCGTACATTATAATTTTACCAGAAACATTGGATGCAAGGTGATTTACAAATATGTTTTACCCCGTGTAGAATAGAGTGCCATAATTATCCTTGATAATGCGCTGTATCATTCTCGAATCTCAGAAGATTCGCACTTCTTCAAAAAAAGGAGACATTCAAGATTGGTAACAGTCGAAGAATATCTATTTTGAAGATTCAATGCTCAAAGTTCAACTTTTGGCCATTGTCAAACAACACAAGGCTAAATACGAAAAATATATTATTGATCAAATGGCCGCTATTATACCTACCACATACCTACCTCTAATTATTGCATCAACATTTAACGACTGGACTTTATCAGGATTGTTGGATATTAGCTCACATAATTCATTCCATAACTGATGTTTGGATTTTCCATTTTGGGAAATAAAATATTCATCATTTACAGTTTTAGCTAAAACAACAGCTGCCTCATCTAATCGGCCAGCTGCATTTAAATATTCTACATACTCTTCAGCATTTTCTGAAAATAATTTCAAATAACGCCTAAAGACTCTTACAGCCGTTTCTGGTATATCATGTTTTTTAACAAAACGCAAATACAATGGCCAGATGCGATGATGCTGAGTAACTGGTAAAGCCCTAAGTGCTCTGTCAAATACTTTTCTTGTTCGAGTTATTTTATTTTGATCTGTTAAAAATATACAATAATCCATCCATATTCTAGGCATTTTGTGCATAAAGACCAAAGATCGTTCAAAGGCATTATTTACTTCTTCATATCCTGGGTCGGAAATGCATCTATTTTTAACTTGCTGTCTTCTAATTCGTAAGTAATTGTACCATAATTTGTATGATCCTGGAAGCTCCTTCAATGCACGCTCATATATTAAATTTACTCCATGTTTTGGCGCTTTCTTCTTGTGATCTATATATCGTAGCCAATGTTTTACTGAATATGGATTTCTAAGGATCTCTTCTTCATAGGGTAGGTCTTCTTCTGACTAAAACACAAATTAAATGTTAACTTGATGTTTCGATTCTTATACCTAAGCCATTAGGTTTGAATAATTATAAATAATATGATCCGTCAATATGGACTACTTACAAATACAATATCCATTGGTTTGCCTTTACGATCTCTAATTCATATTATACACTATACAAGCAAAACAGTCTCTGTTCTTTAGATATTTATTTGTTATAAACATAAACACAAAATAGGAGTGATATGTTGTCAAATTTTGAGGTTATAAACATTTTGTTCAATGTTGCCAACATGCCAACCGTGTTTGATGTTTGGTTAAACCACAGACCTAGAAAAACAAAAGATCTGTGGCGAGTTGCGAGGATCGCCGTACAAAAAACGTTGCCCCTATGCGATATTTCAGTTCGTAGTGCACATGCATGCGATTTAAAGACCTGCAATTGGCAAGCATATGGCCTTCCGCTCGCTTCGCTCGCTCTGGGGCTCAAGAAAAGGAAACTAAGCAAGTGCTCACCCAAGCCATACCCAAGAAAAACCAAAAAATCAAGGAAAAAACTATTTACTTAAAAAGAAACCAGATCCGAAGTGAAGGCCAACTGCATCAGAGGGTATCAGAGTCGCGCGCGGATTTCATGATTGAGAAAAATATCTAATATTACACTTCAAGTATGGCTCTCCGCTCGCTACGGGGCACAACCAACAGAAACTAACCCAAGGCACGCCCAAAATGAAGAAAACACTTTTTATAAAAGGTTTTTCAATAAAGGCGGGTCGATGTTGAAATGGAATAAAACGAGCTGTGTGTAAGGTATTAACGAAATTCTATTTTTATTTAAAATACCTATGTATGCCATTATGTATGGAATATGACATCGTTCAAATGTCCGCCGCGGCTTCTCACGGTGGCACGGATCCGAGTGGCCCAATTTTCAATTACTCTGCCGCATAGATCCGGTTGAATTTGAGCGATGTCCTGGGTTACGTTGACTTTAAGGGTATCGGTCGATTGCGGCTTATTGGCAGAGACCTGCGACTTCAGAAAACCCCGCAAGAAATAGTCGAACTGGGTGAAATCGCACTATCTTGGTGGCCAATTCACGTCACCTCTGAGAGAGATAATCTTACCCTCAAATTGTTCACGCAGAATGTTCATCGTGGCGGCTGCTGTGTGGCACGTAGCGCCGTCCTGGTGGAACCACATGTCGTTCGTGTCCATATTGTTCAATCTGAGCCAAAGTAAATCGGATATCATCATTCTGTAGCGGTCGCCGCTGACGGTGATGCTCTCACCAACGTGGTTTTCGAAAAAGTGCGAACCGGCCGCCGCCGCTCCAAAATCCACACCAACCGGTAACTTTTTGTGGATGCATTGCCACCTAGTGAACCTCGTGTGGGCTGGTGTCGTCCATATGGCAATTTTCTTGTTTAGATAGCCATTCGTCCAAAAATGCTCCTCATCGCTAAAGATGATTTTCGGCCAAAATTGGGGTCCTCATTTTGATAATAAAGTTTTGTCATTTGGACGTACTGCTCAATCGTGTAACTTGCCATGATGATTTGGCATCAGTGACTCAATAATAAGTAACAATTTAAACAAACACCGCCAAAACAACATGGCCGCCACAGGCTGTCTACTTCGACCCGTCCCAATTGAAAAACCCTTTATATAACATTAAAAATTAAACAAAAAAAAACATATCTTGCCACTGGAATCGAACCCGTGCGCATTTTTTTGCATCGAGCATCCAGTAAACCGCTTTTTATAGCGTGACTGCAATATAAATGTTAGCTATAATACCCCTCGTTACGTTTCTCCAAATATTTGAACACTTCATGCATGGATGCATGAAGTGTTGGTTAGTTGCATGCATGCAACCAACTAAAATTAACCCATTCTGAATGTGCTGGCAAATTGTCCTTGAAAGGAACAGAAGCCAATAATACATTTAAGACAAGACAAGACAGGACATATCTTTAGGATCTAGCGAATTGCTG
>MU182299.1:165758-193904 GCA_016904865.1 Pissodes strobi
AAGACAAGACAAGACAGGACATATCTTTAGGATCTAGCGAATTGCTGACCAGTTGACAGCAATTCGCTAGATCCTAAAGATATGTCCTGTCTTGTCTTGTCTTAAATGTATTATTGGCTTCTGTTCCTTTCAAGGACAATTTGCCAGCACATTCAGGGTGTGTTTGGAGTGGGTCTGAGCCCTTTCACACGAGGATACTGTATGCGAGATTTGCGTATCCGAGATATAGGTTAAACTTTAAACATACATTTAAATGGACCTATTCACACGGCACGAGCGACGCATATAGTATCGCGATTCCGAATTTCTGAATCCCGGCAACTTCAGTCGCCGAACGCTGAATGCGTATGCCGCATACATTACATTACGATATATGGACGTGTTCAGACATGGATACTACAATATATCATAGACGCGACTATTTTGTACCGATTGAAGAAATACGTGAATTCGATGCAGCAGTCCAAGTTTTCGACCGCGAATCTGTATCTCGGATACGCGTATCTCGAATACAGAATCCTCGTGTGAAAGAGCTCTTAGTCATATCCCAAACACTGACTGTTCATTCAAAAGTGCTGTGAGCTTGTCGTTTCTACACTTTGGTTTTTCTTCTCTTCTCGGTACTTCGGCAAGACATGTTATGATGTGCAACAAGCAACAAGTTTTTCCTTAATTCTGGGCATGCCCTAGGTTAGTTTCTGTTGGTTGCGCCCAAGGATATTTAATAACCTTGGGTTGCGCCCCCGTAGCGAGCGGAGGGTCATGCGTGAAGTGTAATATTAGATATTTTTGTCAACAATGTGATGCGCGCGCAACTCTGAAGCTCTATGATGTGGTACGGGCAACGAAGTTCGTTCCGTGCTTTAATAGCAACCCAAACCCATCTTTATTTTTGATTTTGATGTGTTGTTACTGTTGTTTTGGTTCTAATGATAATTTAATGAACATTTAAATCTTTTTATATAAAATCTAAGAATTGTAGAATTTAACATACTAGTACTTGCTCCAGTCAGAATTAAATGAAAAATGAAATTAACGACAGCTAGTGGATGATATCAGACTGATACCACAGGCTTCATAATCATCATATTTTATTAAAAAATGGCAAAAGACGAAAAGCTGGATTGGATTTATAAAGGTGCTAATAGTTTAATTGATAGAGAGGAGTACTTACTGGGCCGTAAGGTTGACAAACCCTTGGAACAACTTAATGAGGAAAAAAATAAAAAATTTGTTTTGCCAACTCCGAAAAATCATGTAGAGCATGAATGTATACCTCCATCAATTAGAGATTTCAATAAAATTGTTGAAGCAGAGCAGGTAGGATTAATTATCTAGGGGTTTTGTGACAGAAATTATATGTATGTATATATTTATCAGATATTGTCATTTCATTGCTCTCCCCACGAGCGGCTAAGGATCGCGGTCAACATTAACGCTGATTGGCTAGCTTTCCACGCCATGTTTTACATGTATTAGAACAAGTAATATTTCACTTTTCGCATGGCCCTCCGCTCGCTGCGCTCGCTACGGGGGCTCAAGAAAAGGAAACTAACCAAGTGCTAACCCAAGACATACCCAAAATCAAGAAAAAAACTGTTTAGAAATATATCCTTAAAAAAAATAATAAAAAAAAACCAATGGGGTTTGAACCCGGGTCGCCGAAGTGAAGGCCAACCATGCAAACCCCTAGACCATCAGGGGATATACAAACAACCGGTTGCATCGCAAAGACATGGAAGTCAACGTAATATTTACATTCTCGACTGAAAACAGCCAATCAGCATTAATGTTGACCGCGATCCTTAGCCGTCAGTGCTCTCCCCCAATACAAAAATCCTTTTGCAGCCTTGCACTAGCTAGGGTTCGGGTTTTTAATACGTCTGGGTGGGTCGGGGCGGATTTTTCTTAGACATCCGGATTTTAAAGTAGTTGCCTTTATAAACATCAAATAATGCAAACTAATAAAGTAGTTTAAAAAAATGTGGTTATTTAAAAATCATTGATAAATACAGCAGTGTACATTCACCTTTAGCTTAGTGGAATAAAGTGGTATAACTGCATTGAAAATTCAAATTCAAATGGTTTAGAATGTGAATGTGAAATTTTTTATTTGTATAATAATAATTCAACTCAAAACTTAAAAAACTGGCTCCAACCATTTGAAGAATTCCAATGTTTTAAATAGATGAGCTTAAATGATAATAGCTCTGTTCCAACTGACTATGAAAACCGTACATGGAACGGTAATTTCCAGTTGTATAATTCGTTTGTCAACATGACAGGATATTTATCGCCTTCAAAAGTGAAATTGACAACTAGAAATGACGGTCCCTCGTATGGTTTTCAAGTCGGTTGGAACAAACCTATTACTAGGTATGATTGTGACAGTGACATTATGCCCTCATTAATCCTGACTTGAATGGAGATGCTTTTTCATTTTCCTTGACTAATAAAGATCTGATTGAGAAATATCTGCTTTCAATAAAGACTAATGCAGAAGGGGTTGATGGTGTTACATTAAGCATGTTAAAACTGTGTATTCCTTTTTGTTTGGATCCACTAATTAATATCATTAATTTCTCATTAGAACAGGGTGTGGTTCCAGATTTATGGAAAATTGCATTAATACATCCTTTACCTAAGACACAGAACCCAGAGATATCTGACTTAAGGTCCATTAGCATCTTACCAACAGCATCCAAGATTTTAGAGAAATTCGTCACCAATTCAATCGGGTTTTTGCCCTCACTACAGTTGTACAACAGCGCTTCTCAAAGTTACAAATGACATCGTTACAGGTTTTGATAGAGGTGAAATGATTGTGCTGGTCCTGCTAGACATAACAAAAGCTTTTGACTCAATCAGTCATCAACTTCTTGTGGCTAAATCTCAATACCTTAAATTCAACATTAGTCTCCACTGGGTAAACAACTATTTGAGCAAATGACTTGTTTATCAGTTTCTGGTATAAAAAAAAACTATCTCAACTATGGGAGGTACAATCTGGAGTGCCTCAAGGATCCATCCTTGGCCCTTTGTTTTTCTCAATTTAAAACCTTTGACATCAATAAAGTGGTTGACTACTGTTCATTGCATGCATATTGTGATGATTTCTTGGGTTATTGTCATTTTTCTGGAAATGAAAGCGATGTGGCTGTAGGAAGGTTGAATGAAGACCTCTCTAAAATTACCACTTGGGCAACAAAGAACTCTCTGATAGTTAATCCTGCAAAAACACAAGCAATATTATTTTGCAGGAATACAAATGTTGTAAATATTGATAAAGTTAAAATTTTGGGACAGCAGATAGAATGGGCCAGCGAAGTCAAAAGTCTTGGATTACTACTGAACCCAACCTTGAGTTTTACGAGGCATGTTGATAAAATTTGTCAGAAAACATACTTTGCTTTAAAACAATTGTATGAGTTTAGGGACCTTTTATCCTCAAAAGTGAAAAGTTCACTTACAGAATCATTGGTGCTATCTCACTGTAATTATGCTGATTGTGTATACGGGCCTTTCTTAACACTGCAGAGTAGGTACAGGATACAAAATATTCAAAGTAATTGTGTTTGGTACATGTTTAGTATGGGTGGGAGGGAACGTGTAACACCATTTATTAGAGATAATAACATGCTTAAAATGTCTGAGAGAAGATTTCTACATTACTATCCTTTCTAATTCAGAATATTATTGAAAACAATTGCCCTGAATATTTAGCTCAGCATTTGATAAGACTGGGTGATATACATACAATACCGACACGGAATAACAATACTTTACAAATACCATTGCATAGAACAGAGATGTTTAAGTCTTCTTTCTCATATCTTGGTCCATATATTTATAATTGTATACCAAAGGGTAAAAGCAAATTATATCAAATCAAATCAAATCGAATCAAATATTGCTTTATTGTTTTAACATAAAATGTTTTTAACAAAGCCATAGCTAATAATAAAACATGCATAATAATTATAAGACTAATAAAGCAAATAGAATAAAAAAAATATATCCATAAAGTAAGATTTGAAGTGCAAAAAGGCATGTTTAAAGATCAAAAGTCCAAAACAAAAAAAAACAGACAAACTTAAAAATACTTAACATACTTTCCAACAGATATTTTTAAAAGGACAGAAAATTTAAGAACAATGTAAAGTTTAAATTTAAATATAAATAATGTCAATTGTCAACACATATGTAATAGACACAAATGGTAAAAAAAATTTGGCTTACAGCAACAGACAAAACTAGTAACAAGTTAAAAAAATAAAAATATACACAAAGCAAACGCCGCATCACATGTCATTCTCGCAGTATACCCGTCATAGTGCATCCTCGAGGAATTCCAGGAGAGTGTAATAAGCTTTCTCAATTAGCAGCCTCTTTAGCTGTCTCTTGAATACCTTGGGAGATGCTGAACTTTTGATATAAGGTGGGAGGTGGTTAAAGATATTTATACTTTCGTAGAAGATTGAGCGCCTCGTGAGCGCTGAAGTAGGCTGGGGAAGACGAAAAATCCTGTTATTCCTGCTAGGATACCGGGAGCTTCTCATCGTAAACCTCGAATGGTATTTAAAAACAATACAAGCAGTCTCGAGGATATACAAAGATGGAAGAGTTAATATTTTCTCTTGACGAAAAAAAGGTCAACACGGGTCTCGGGGACCAGCTCTACAAATATATCTAACAGCCCTTTTTTGAATAATGAAAATCATTTGAATCATGAAGCCGCTTGCACTTCCCCAGAAAGCAATTCCATATCGAAGATGGGATTCAAAAAGTGAATAATACACCGACTTGCCAATCCTAGGGCCCAGCTCCTGAACAGTGATTCTAACAGCAAAACAACTAGATGATAGCCTACTAGCAAGTTGATTTATGTGTGAATGGAACTTAAGATCTCCATCTATGAAAACTCCAAGAAATTTGCTGTCAGGCCTGATCTCAACTGGAGCATTATCAATGAATATGTTCGCGAGATTACATTTAAAACATATCAATTTTGTCTTTGTGGGATTGAGTGTTAACAGGAAGACACGTTGACGACGACCAAGCAAGAACAATGAAAACCATGACAAAGAAACTCCCCTGAATCCATAATGGTACAGTTTCCGCAGCAGAATTTCGCGACTAACACAGTCAAACGCCTTTGACAGATCACAAAAAACTGCTGCCGAGATCCCACCATCATTAATATGTGAGTACAAATCAGGCACTAAATGATAAATAGCATCATCTGTACTAGTGCCCTCCCGAAAACCAAATTGGCACCCACTCAAGATGTCATTAGCCCGTATAAAGGAGAGCATGCGCGTTTTCACGAGCTTCTCTATAATCTTAAGGCGAGAATACACATGCGTGTTACACGCACAGAAGCATGCCAGTCACTGGAAGATGCGTGCTACTTGCATGTGTGACTCTCGCTGCCAGTTAAAATGCACACCAGGAGATAGCACGCTAGTAGATCGCAAGACGTTTGATTTTTCTATGCAAGTAGTGCGATTTCGTCAAGCGGGTGAGGGTGGGGAGGGAGAAAAGCATGCAAGTCGTGTCGAAATGTGTGTGAATGACGTCGTTGTCATCCTATTTTACTAGCATGTGTATTTTTGGTAGTCCAAGGACAAGTAGTTAGCATACAATCTACTGGACACTGGCATGCTATTTTACTTGCATGTGTATTCTCGCCTTTAGACATAGTGGATAGGAGTGAGATGGGGCGGAAGTTAGACGGGTTGTCTGGTGTTCCCTCCTTATGGATCGGAACAACTTTTGCCGAACCTAGACACAAAGAAAAAACTCCCGTCTCCCATGACCCGTTCACTGCCCTCACCAGAACCATCAACACATTATCTGGTAGATTGAGAAAAATGTTTGCAGAAAGACCATCCTCTCCTGAGCTGTTTTTATTTTTGATTGAGTGTAAAGTAGTCTTTATTTCTTTAAGATCAGTTGGGAAAAACAAAAATGAATTTGGAATATTTATATGAGATAAATAATCTATTGGATCAACCGAAGGTTGGAGTTGCTGTTGTAGGTTACTGGCTATACTACAAAAAAAACTATTGAGTGAATCCGGGGAACTGAGAGGAGTTAAAGCAGGACGATGAGCATTTTTTTTACGTATGTCATTCACAATAGTCCAGCATTCTTTTTGTGAATTGTGGCAGTTGCTTAGGCGATCTGAATAATATTTTTATTTGGATAATTTTATTATGCGACGGAATATGGAGCGATATTTGGCAAAATACTCATTAAAACCTGGGCATGAAGTGAACTTTCTGATCATATGCAGTGAGCGAAGATTCTTAGAAGAAATGGTTAGACCTTTAGTAAACCAGACTTTTTTTGACTGTTTTTTAGATTTAATTTTAGTTATTGGGAAAGCCTTGTTAAACAACCCAACTAACTTAGTATGGAAAGCAGATATTGGATCTGCAGAATCTAGAATAGGGACCCAGCAAGAGGAGGCACATAAACTGTAGAATCGAGCATAATTGTTTCTGCCAAAAATTCTGCCAGAATGTATTAGAGATTTTGTCTCTTGAACGATGGGTTTTGAGATCCTGAAAAAAATCGCTTCATGATCCGATAATGCTGCATTCTCAACTGTACAACTAGCAAGTTCATCACACAAATTAGAACACACTATATAAAAAGACTTTACAAACATTTCTTGTTGATTTTGATCAAGGACTTTAAAATATTTTAAATAACTGTACAATAGTGATATTTTATTTATAGATTGCTTAGGTGGTAATGAAAATATGCTCTGCAGTACTTATCACCTTTTGTGTTGATTTTTTTTGTTTGCCCAATAAACCTATTTTTATTTTTATTTTATTTATTTTTATTTATTACAAAACTATGTATATTACAAAAAATGATCGAGAAAATTTGCAAAATTGAAAATATAAAATTGTAATTCGATTTTGTAATTGTATATGTTGGTATTTGGTTTGGAAATTGTTACATAAGCGCTTGTACTACAATCCCTAGTACAAGCATAATTCTGTTTCCTGATGACACTACAGCACTTGAAAAATCATGATCTAACTCTTCTTGACGAGCGAACCACGAGAGTGCGATGTGAGGTACAGCAATGGTTTCTTGCAAACAAGCTAAGCATTAACGTAACCAAAACACCTAGATTTCTCACTAAGACCAAGAAACCAACAAAGATTCATTAAAATTCCTGGTGTGTGCCTTGATCATGGACTGACATGGGAGAATCATGCAGAGTATTTAGCTAATATTCTGAGCAAAAACACCTACATATTTCGTAATCTGAAAACCCTAGTTAGTATCTAGAGATGTTCTAATTAATGCTTACTATGGACACATTCATTCCCATCTTACCTATGCTGTTCTTTGCTGGGGACACTCTCCCCATGCAGCTAAGGCTTTTGCAGTGCAGAGGCGCTATATAAGAATCAATGGTGGATTAAAGTATAGGGGATGTTGTAGGCATCTGCCTTTATTTCTCTTGAAATTTTGACTCTACCCTGCATATATATACTGACTTGTCTAATGTATATAAAAAGCAAAGAAAGTAATTATCCACGAAATTCTGACTATCATGGCTACAACACCAGAACTAAAGATTACTTTGTATTACATTACAATAGAACTGCCATAGCCAGGGATGGGACGAGCCATTACGGACTAAATTTTTTTAATGCTTTGCCTAATGAAATAAAATCACTTAACCTTAAACACTTTAGGCGCAAAATCCAAATATATTTAAAACAAAAAACCTTTTACACTTTGGAGGACTTTCTAGGAGACAATTTTGAAGACTTTAACTAAATTGAGAAGTGAGCATGAATCTGTTTCCTGAAGTTGAGTACTAAAACTCATTAATAATTATTGTAATTTTAATTTTATTAAATATTTTAATTCATATTTAATTTGTAATTTTATCAAAAATTTTATTTTATATTTATTGTGTCTACACATGCCTGTTATTACAAATTGTAGTTAAGAATAGGAACACTTAGGTAGAGACTGTTTATTTCGATGTGTGAAAGTATTTTGTATACGTACATCATGAATAAACAAAGTAAAGTAAAGTGATTGACTATTAATTTGAAGCGGGTTGGAATGGTTAGGTGTAAGAGTAACCTATGGTTAAACTTTGCTATTCCTGTCCTGTAGTGTGCATGTACATACATCTGGATGGTGAATTACTTATTTTTTACTTATATGTAGGTATGTACGCACTGAGAAATAAAGACGATATTTATTTATTTATTTATCTATATGTGACAAGTATTTAATAAAGCTTTAGGGTTTTTCGAGTATACGTATCTCCAATTTTGCACTATAAAGGGGGTAGTTTAAGAAAAAAAAAATAAAAAAAATGAGCGAATCTGCTAGTACTCGAGGCAATGATGTGTAAACATATTGTTACGTTTTTCCCGTGGGTTCTTAACAGAGTTACAACTTTGCTATTTTCAACTAATACTATCTTTATTCACTACCACTGTATACAATTTAACACTCTATACTACTCTTATAACTTTACCACTAATATCTATTCAACACTTAATGATTAACTGAACTGAACTGCTAACCGACTGGCTGCCTCACATTCGCCTTAGGTCTGCTTATATATAATCTTAAATCTATCACGAATATTCGGGAAGTATTCCGAGCCACTCTATACGATCTCGACGAGGCCATCGAGATAATTCCAGCGATCCTG
The DNA here is from genome assembly GCA_016904865.1 of Pissodes strobi. NCBI lineage: Eukaryota > Metazoa > Arthropoda > Insecta > Coleoptera > Curculionidae > Pissodes > Pissodes strobi. The sequence goes on from MU182299.1 coordinate 174,469, forward strand.
TTCGCAGCCGGCCGGGTGATGACTCATACAGACAAAGAAGCGAGGGGCACGGCGGCTAGTTGTATAGGGTAGCACAAAAACGTTCGGATGGTTGTTAGGTTAGCCGTAACATTGCCTCCCTCTTAATTCTGATCGTCCCGATCAGCTACTTCATGTCCGTGATATGCTTTCAACCTGTCGAGGGGGACAACTTTCAGTTTGCTTCTGGGGCTACGCTGAATTCTATACACAACGTCGTTAATTCTTTTGATGACCGTATAGGGTCCTTCCCATACTGGTGTTAGCTTGGGAGATCTTCCTGTCTTCCTTTGCGGGTTATATAACCAGACTTTATCGTTCATCCGAAATCCCCTAGAGTTAGCTTGGAGATCATATCGAGCCTTCATTCGGTCACTAGCGAGACGTTCAAACGGTAGTCCCACATCATTCTGTTTCATCTTCCCACTGGATCTTGTCTGAGGTCCTTGACTTGAGGCACAGGTTGAACACTGCTGGCACCATGATTTCACATCCTCGCAGTAGTTGACCCAGGAAAATCTGTCGCGGATCTTGTCAATCATTTTGTTCACTCCGAGATGAGCACCAAACTTTCTATTATGTACTTCGTCCAGAACTTCCGCTACCCTCTTCCTTGGTACCACTAACTGCGTCTTCACTACTTTGCCATCGGCGCTTTCCCAGGCTCGTTTAAGGACTCCATTTTCAACTACCAGGGAGTCCCACTGAGCCCACAGAGATTTAAAAGTAGATCCCTTAGTTGAAATATCACTCCAGCTTGGTCTTGGTTGACGTTCTTCCTTAGCTTTTAGTAGCAGTGCTATTTCATTATCCTCAAGCTGATCCTTCTTCAGTTGCTCTGTGGTCCACTGCTGATCAACCTTAAACTTGATTCGCCTAATGGCAGTGATTCCTTCTCGTTGGTCAATTCTTTGGCGATGTTTATAATTATCCTCACATGACCTTCTGGATATAGCATCTGTATTACTATGCCATCCTCCTTCCCTGTGCTTAGCCTTAAAGTTATATTGTTTGAACCCTTCCTGACTTGGCTTTGAGCTGCTGTTGTCTCTGGATGGAGCTGTAGGTCGTAGTTGTACTCGACAGTCTCTCTTAAAATGCCCAATGTTGCCACATATATAGCACTGATTTGAAACATTTCGGTTACGTGGCATATCTTCTAGTGGCTCCCGGAATCTTTGTACTTGGCAGTCCCTTTTGAAATGCCCAGTCCTGCCGCATCTATAGCACTGATTTATAGCCTTTTGATTACATGGTCTAACTTCTGTTGGCTCCCAGAATATCCGTACTCGACAGTCCCTTCTGAAATGTCCAGTCTTTCCACATCTATAGCACTGATTTGATGTATTTCGGCTATGTGGCCTATCTTCTATTGGCTCCTGGAATCTTTGTACTCGACAGGCCCTTTTGAAGTGTCCAGTCTTGCCACATCTATAACACTGATTACGGTTGTATGGCCTAACTTCTAGTGACTCCCTGAATCTCCCCGTGGCCTGAAGAACTTCGGTTAATTTCTTCAAAATACCGCCCATTTCAGTTAGTTCACAATTGTTCGCCAAATTTTCTTCCTTGATGGATACTTCCCTGATTGCTGACTTAGAGATGTTACAGGCCGCCTCGATTTTCAGAGCTCTACCCAAAACTTCACGGCTGTTATCAAATTTGGCTAGGCGTAGCATTTTCTGAGTTTCTGGATCTCTGATACCATCCACGAAATATTGGGCAGCAAGTTCCTCTTGAAATTCCTCTGTCGCTCCCGGGTAGGCCAATTGAATGAGACGTCTAATGTCTGCCTCAAATTCTTGCAGGTTCTCACCAGGCTTCTGATGCCGAGACTTTACTTGCGCTTGGTACAGTTGTCTTCGGTGTTGGTCTCCAAATCGTCTCTCCAGTACAGCTACAAGTATGTCATATTTCCGTTGTTGGCTGATGGGAATGGTCTGCAGTAGTTCCAGGGCAGATCCACGAAGCGCTACCACTAGTGATGTAGCCATTTCTTCATTATTCCAACCGTTGGCAACCGCAGCGGCTTCAAACTGTCTTTTGTACATAGTCCAGGATGTTTGACCGTCATAAGTTGGAGGTTTGATATGTTGTCCTGTGGCGAATACCCTCTCGGTGGATCCTTGATTTTTTAGTCTGGTAAATTCTGCTTGTAGATTCCTCATTTCTTGCTGTACGTTTCCTACTTCTTTTTGTACACTCCCAACTTCTTTTTGTACATGTCCAACTTCTTTTTGCACATTCCCAACTTCTTTTTGCACATTTCCAACCTCTTTTTGTATATTACCTACTTCTTTTTCAAATTTCTCATTTTGCCCGTCCAATATTTTCTGTAATTTTCCTTGCTCGCCTACAATTACATCAACCATCCATTTCTGAAGCCGTTCCTGTTCTGCTTGCCTTTTGTCTTCTTGGTCTTGCAAAATTTTCTGAAGCCGGTCCTGTTCTGCTTGCCTTTTACGTTCATCTTCTTCCCGATCCGATTGCCTTCTACGTTCATCCTCTTCCCGATCCGCTTGCCTCCTACGTTCCTCCTCCTCCCGATCCGCTCGCCTCTCAGCATTTAAATTATCCATGAAATCGGCCAACATTTTATTTATTTGCTCCATTTCTGCTGTTTGTTGCCTTGTATTGACCATAGAATGCTATAAAACTTTACCAGAATCCAGCAATCAAACGGTCTCGTTGACGTACTTGTACTTCTTCTTTGAAAAATACTTCGCAAGTCCGGTCCCGTCACAATCCGACTTCTGACACCAAATGTTACGTTTTTCCCGTGGGTTCTTAACAGAATTACAACTTTGCTATTTTCAACTAATACTATCTTTATTCACTACCACTGTATACAATTTAACACTCTATACTACTCTTATAACTTTACCACTAATATCTATTCAACACTTAATGATTAACTGAACTGAACTGCTAACCGACTGGCTGCCTCACATTCGCCTTAGATCTGCTTATATATAATCTTAAATCTATCACGAATATTCGGGAAGTATTCCGAGCCACTCTATACGATCTCGACGAGGCCATCGAGATAATTCCAGCGATCCTGTTCGCAGCCGGCCGGGTGATGACTCATACAGACAAAGAAGCGAGGGGCACGGCGGCTAGTTGTATAGGGTAGCACAAAAACGTTCGGATGGTTGTTAGGTTAGCCGTAACAATATCCTATGTCGACATGCACAAATATTTGAGCAACCCTCGTAAAATCACTGCGCATGGATATGATGTCACAGCCGTTTACACATTTCCGTCCCCATCCGCATGCACATTTCCGTCCCGTTTGTCGAGATTTACCCTCATACCACCGCGTAAGATGTTTACACATCAAAAAGAATTGCAGCACATTCGAGCCGGAAAAACCACAAAGTTTAAGATTTGTCACAAATTTGCAAGGCCCTTCACAAAAGCACTCAAAATATAAGCAATAGAATAGAATAGAATAGAAAAGATTTATTTGTTCCATCGTAAAATAAATTATATAGACCTCAGAGAGGTGAAGAACGTGTCACAAAATTTTAAATATTTGTTACAATAAATAATAATAACAATAATAGTACAATATGTTATATCACCAACATGCAATACAATACATAGTTAAAACATCACAGTCATTGACATTATCAAAACTTAAAATCAACATTACAATCAAAATGAGTACTGAAAAAATTCTCCTACATTATCGAACGGATTTTCAACCAATATACCTTTTAGAGCATTCAAAGATTCTTTCTCTGAAAGAGACCTTATTTTATCTGGGATTTTATTCCAGATTTTTAGTAGACTAAAATGAACATTTGTCTGTACAAATGTGTATCTTGTTTTGTCTAGTAAGAAATCACTTTTTATTCTAGTGTTATAATCATGTGTTTTGGCATTTGATTCGAAAAGTGCTCCATTCTGTAACATAAACTTTATTGATTCTAAAATAAATAAGTTTGTAACTGTAAGGAGTTTTCTTTCTTTAAACACAGGTCTGCAGCTGTCTCTATTTTTTACTCCGAACATAGTCCTTACGCATCTCTCTGCAGAATTAGCACCCTGTCAGCTTCAACAGAATTTCCCCAAAAAATAATCCCATACTTTATCCTAGACAGGATGTGTGCATGATATACAAATAAAGCGGCCTCCACACTCACCTCACTTACAAGGACTCTAAGTGCGTAGCAATACCTCGAGAGTTCCCCCGACAGACCCCCGACATGCGCTCCAGTCCAACCTCTGATCAATTGTCATACCTAAGAATGGAATGGTTTTTGTTGTCTCATAGTTTTTTTTCATTGATTTTATATGTAATATTTTCATTACCCCTAACTGAAAACTGCATGATTTGAGTTTTTTCTACATTCATCAATAGGTTGTTGTCAGAGAACCACCCCCGCAGAGTGCCAAGCGAACCCTCGAGATGCCGCCCCATATCTAATCCCACCTGGTTGCTCATAATGATGGAGGTATCATCTGCATACAGAACTACATGGTCATCAATCAGTGAGTTGCTCATTTGTATACAGTATATATAACAGCGGGCCCAGGATTGAGCCCTGAGGCACACCCTTCCTTACATGCAACACATTCGATTTTATCTTTGTACCAATTTGATTATTTTCAACAACACACTGCCTTCTGTTCGTTAAGTAAGATGTCATAAGATTTTTAGCCACACCCCTAATTCCATACATTTCGAGCTTCTGAACAAGAATGGTGTGACCAACACTGTCGAAGGCCTTTGAAAGATTCAGACATACTGCAATAGTTTGCTTATTTTCATTCATAGGCTCTAATATTTCCTCTAGTGCCGAATATATAGCCCTTATCGTAGAAAAACCCTTTCTGAACCCAAATTGGCAGTTGTTGATCACAGCACTCCCATCCAAAAAACCCAAAATTCTTTCATACATTAGTTTTTCAAAAACCTTACCTATGTTTGATAAGAGTGACACTGGTCTGCAATTTTTCAAGTCTTCTTTATTCCCCTTTTTTTAAATATGTTTGACATGTGCAATTTTAAGTGCATCCGGAAAAATACCCTCCCGAAAGCAAAGATTTATTATGTGAGATAAAGGTTCTGATACAATATCAGCCACTGTCTTTAAGAGAGTAACTGGTATCTCATCATCCCCCACAGATTTTTTGTTTTTAAGTCCCTTAATGCATTCACACACCTCGAGCTGTGGATGCTGCCAGGAAGATAGAGTTGTTGTTTACTTTAATCCTTGAGTAGTCTGTGGTAGGCCCCTCGACATCTGGACATGCATTAATAAATTCATTATTTACTGCGTTAAGTAAGTCCTTTCAGAATACTGTCAAAAAGTGTTGTAGTGCCCTTATCTCTATTAGTTATTTTATTAATTAAAGACCAGGTAGCTTTACTTTTGTTTTCAGACTGGGAAATATATTTTGTATTGTATAGCAATTTTGGCTTGTTTAATGACCTTTTTTAGTATTTTAGTGTACACTCGATAACTATCATCACTCACCTCACCATTCAACCTCTGCTCGTACATCTATCGCTTCCTCCTACAAGACGTCCTAATACCCTGTGTCAGCCAAAACTTTGTTTCATTTTGCTGAGGTTTCGGTTTCCTCTTAGTAATAACTCTATCCAAGATTGATTTTACTTTATACATAAAGCTTTCATATGCTCTATCATCATCCTGCTCATTTAGAACATTCTCCCAGGATTCACTTAGCAGTTCCTGACGATACTGTTCAAGTTTAACTTTCGAAAAAAATATTTTAGGAGCAGCTGCTTCGTCTCCCTTTATTATTATTATTTTTTAATTCAAAATGTAATACTTGCGCGTGATGGTCTGAGAGACCCGAGACCTCAACAAAACCTTTGAGCTATTCAAAATTAACAAAGAAATTATCAATAAGTGTAGCTGTTCTTTTCGTTACCCTTGTTGGCTCATATATTGTTTGTGTTAGGTTAAATGTCACAAGTAAGTCAAGAAATGTATTCCTGTCAGGAGTAGAATCAAGTAAATTAACATTAAAATCCACACATAAGATTACTTTATAAAATTTAAAATGAACTTGAAAATATAGGAGAATTTCCTCAAGTTGCCCTATAAAAACATCAAAATTACCTAAATTAGTACGATACACACATAGAATAACATTTTCATTTTTTTTGTTTACCACACAGCCACATTCAATGTGCCCTTCAATAGATTTATTCTCTATGTCCGTTCATTGATCCTCTGCACCTCATCCTCAATGAGTCCTTGGGACGGGGCCTCTTTCCTGACTTTTGGAAGTCCCGTTTTTTATTCCGGCTGGTGACAGAACCAACATAAGAAATTATAGGGCCATCTGTATTATAAATGTAACTCTTAAGGTTTTCGAGAATCTTGTAACTAGGTATCTGAGTTTGGTGTTGTCCCCTGAGATCATTAGCGAGCAGTTTGGCTTCTGTCTGCTGGGTAGAAGCACTGAACTCAACCTTCTTGCTTATTCTCATTGTTTGGGGCATTACATGTTTAAATACACTTTGTTTTATATAGCTGTCAGTGTTTATTTTATATACAGGATGTTTCTTAAGTAATTCAATAATTCACACCATTCAGTATTAGCATTTAATTAAAAAACACCCTGTATATTAGTTTCCTGGTATACAGCCTTTTTGTGAGAAAATTCTTCAAATTTGTATATCTGATGGAGCGCTAAAATAGAAACAGTATCTTAATAGAAAATCAATCTGGCTTCCATGAACATCACTCCTGTGAGTCTGCAATACAGATAGTGGTAACAAAGTGGAAGGAGGTACTGGACCAAAATGGGGTTGCCTTGTTTGTGTGTGTTGGTTTTAGGAGAGCTTTTGAGACAATAGGCAAAGTTATAATGATAAAAGGTTATACAAATTTGGTGTTGTTGGTATGGCGAAGAGCAAACCAATGGCTTGGTGACTATCTCACTACCAGCAATGTAGTTTGGTTTTATTGTTAAGAAATCATGTTTAAAATTAAATTTATAAATATAAATAAAAAGGATTGTAATTTAACTGAATGAAAGAGGGTATTTTTAATTTTGTCCCAAAACTTTGGTTACATGTACGTTATTAGCATAAAATTCAATTGTTTAAAATTAAAAATATCTAGCATGAATTAGTTGCTAATATAATTTTAATTTTTTTTTATATGGTCTTATTTTCATTATTTAAATCTTTTAGGTTGACCTTTCTGCTAAATTACAAGAAGACCCTTTAGTTGCCATTAAGAAAAGAGAGGAGGAAGCTCGTAGACAATTTCTACAGAATCCAGTTCAGTTAAAAAAGCTTCAAGATGCATTACAAAAGAAAGAAAGTCAGACAAAGAAACATAAAAAATCAAAGAAAAAACATAGTGATAATGATCTTGATCAACAAATTAGGGAAAAACTGAAGCAATTTAAAACGAAATCATTAGGTATGGGAATGGGAATGTCAAAAAAAGAATCACAGAAAGATAAAGAGGATGTTTTAAATACTATCTTAATGCATAAATTTAATGCATTAAAAGATAAGTTATCAGAAGATGACTTAAATGATATTTTAAATGGAAAAGAAAGTGACAGTAGTGATGAAGAAAAACCCAAGAGAAAAAAGAAAAAAGACGATTCCTCTGAGACTGACAGTGAAGCTGAAAAAGTTAGAAGTCGAAAGAAAAATACTAATTTAAGTGATGAGGATACAAGAAGAAATTATAAAAGCAAAAGCAAGAATTTCGATGATAAAAAAAAGAAATTATCAAACGATCGGTACAAAAATCAAGGTAGTTCAGAAGAGAATGAACAAAAAAGGAGGAATAGGAGTCGTAGTAGAAGTAGAGATTATAAAGATAGGTAAGTATTTTAATTAAAATATAGTTTGAGGTAATTTAGTGTTGTAATTTGCTCCGTGCATACTTTAATTAACCTGCCTTATGATTTTTTGTAACTGTACTGGAAATAATAGAAGGCATAGATACCAGAATTTTTACCCTTGAAGTCTTAACATCACATAGGTGAGAAAATGTGTATGTATTGCATGCATTTTTTATATATATAGTGCGGACGGAATTAATGGATCCCCCTCCTAACTCCCCTGACAATAGGGATAAAAACGACGTAAAATACTATCGGAATGAGTGCAATATGAACGTTGACAGATGGCACTGCGAGCACTATGATCTTTAAAATTTTAAATGGCAATGAAGTCATGAGGCATACCCTTTGAAAGATATTCCAGTCCTCTGTTCAACGGCCCATAAATTCGTTTTACCCAAGACCTTTAAAATAATCTAGCTTAAATGGATTAATCTTGATAGGTAACATCAAAGCTGTGGCCTAAATCCGTGGGGATGGTCACTAACAGAAATCTGATGATGTTCTAATGATATAGCCCCAGCGGCTAAATCTTGACAGGTGACAGGTGACGTCAAGGCCAAGAATTTTTGGATGACACAAAATACTGGGTGGATTATTTCTCAAAACCTATAAAATAATATATCTGAACTGGATGATCCCTAACAGATGACGTCAGGGACATAATCTGAAACATAATCTAAAATTCTGAGAATACCCTTCATTAAACAAAATCTTAAAATGGTATATGGCTGAATCTTACAGGTGACATGATAGCCGAGAATTTATGAATGGTACAAAATTTGGGGTGTGAAGCCAGCTGCAGGGTACCACGCCCTAAAGACTGCCATAGTCCAAACATACAAACTATGTCTACTAAATGAAATTGGTAGTAGACGTATGATATTTTGTATAACAGACTAGAATCGCAAAAAACAACGTTTTCCTGTAAGATTTTTCGAAATTTCAAGAAATATCATTTTGTATATTTTTTAAATGTCCGATTAAAGGCGAAACTAAATTATTGATTAATATATTGGCAGATATACTGTATATACCCGTCTTATACAGCCCTGTATAAGAGGGTCCTTTACCAGCTCTTTATACATAATTGATATCGTACTGTTGCCGTCCGATTATATTTTTGTTTAAATACAACATTTAATTATAATCTGTCGTGTATTTGTTATTTTTGCACTGATATCCACTGCGTCAAACTGCTCAGCTAAAGCCCAACTAAAATCTAGAATCATGCTATTTGCATGTAGCTCATGCTTAAACAAAGTTAAAAACCAAGATTCTACCAACAGTTCCTCGAATTATTTAGTAACAAATTGCATAACAGTACTTCCAAGAATATGGATAACCGTAATAACCAGCTGGGTGTAGTTTTTTTTTCCCGAAATGCGTGAGTTACAATGTGGTTTTAAAGCGCTTGAGCACAGTTCTTTTGCCGACTCAAGCAACTTTTCCCTAGTCGGTAGTGCTACTGTAGCTCATGAGGATGTGATGAGGATCAAAGAACTTGAAAATCAAAACAAATTTATGGTAACCAAAATTGAAAAGCTTGTTTAAAAAACAAAATGCCACTTATCCAGGTCAAGGAATGCTATGCATCAACGACAAACTAATGTAAAAGCCTGAAATGAATCAGGAATTCAAAGAAACTACATTCTCTACCAAAGCAGACTCCCAGCCAGTAGTCGAAAAATAGCCCTCTTAGTACATGAATTGAAGCGGCGCCCAATTATTATGGGCACAGGTGCCAGTAATGGTGCTTTTGCTACTTGAGAAAGTGGTCAATGATTGTATCTTGGCCGCTGCAAACGGAACAGAACAGAAGATCAAATGCTCAGTTATATCAAGGATGTCAGATGTATGCTTCTAGAAAGAAATGGGGACGTGTCATCATTGAAATTGCGTGTAAAGGAATCTTTATTGATGGAGAACATTTTCAGGAAAGAAAAATTGCATCGTCAACTTCAGACGATTCTGCCTTTTACCAGGCAAAGTATAGTTCTTTGCGTAGGCTAATTAAATCACTAACTCAGAGGGACTATAAGGACTTCATTGGGACTGCTGAGAGAAATATATACAACAACCCCTCCAATTATTGGTCTTTCGTTCAAAGTAAAAAGGCTCAGTCTCGCATCCCAGCCACTATGAACTACGCAAATAAGCCCCTTCATATGCCTCATAATATCGTACCTATCTGCCTTTGCTGACTTTTTTGGAAGTGTCTATGGGCGACCCGAGCATGTCGATTTGTGCGCTCAAACGGAACACTGTGAGCTCATTGACATTCTCGCAGTCACTTCCGAGGACGTAACGTCGGCTTGCAAAATGCTGAAAAATAAATCAACATATTGACCGGACGAATTCCTAGCTTTTTGGCGAAATATTGCTTCTCTGTCATGAGTGCTCCTCTTTGTTATATTTTCCACTTGATCTTGAGCACTGGTGTGTTGCCGGAGGCTTGGAAGATTGCCAGAGCTTGCCCTATTCTCAAAAAAGGCGATCCATCTCCAGTAAAAAATTTTCATTGTATTTCCATATTATGCAACTTTTCCAAGCTGCTAGAGATTGTCTTACAGAAATACCCATTCTTCAAAATACGTAACAGATTGTCAGTTCATCAACATGGCTTTTTTCCAGAGGATCATGTATGACTAATCTCTGCTCTTTCTCCTCTAATGTCTGCGACGCCATTAACAGCAGAAGTCAAGTCGATGTCATTTACACAGACTTTGCAAAGCTTTTGACCAAATTTATCATCACATTTTACTACGGAAGGCATGTGACCAGTTCGGTTTCTCTATCAAACTTATCTTAGTATTGGAAAAATATAAAAAGCATCAATTGTCCATGTCTATGTCTAGCTGATCCAAGTTTTATGCACCTAGATGATGACAGGACATCTGTATGTGCTAGATTCCATAATCTGCAATTATCTGCACTATCTTTACACTAAGTTAATAAATAATGGACAAATAATAAGTTAAACTAATCTGGTTTAATCTAAACTAAAGCTAAACTAAACTAAAATAAAATAAAGTAAATTAATCCAACTATACCAAATTACTCCCCATTTAGATGAAATGCCTTTCAAATCCTTTCAAATTTTTAAATACAAAGTTTTTGGCGTTGTATTTAAATTGTTTTCTATTGATGTGGTTTCTTAGGCTAGAGGTTGTATATCTTCGGCCCGTAGTAAGTTAAATACCGTTAAGGTTATTGAAACTAAGGGATAATTTTATTTGCCTATTCTGTCTTGTTCGGGTGGCATAGTGATGGTCAACGTATTGTTTAAACCTTGGGTGGCTGTGCACGTATGAAGAAACAGCAAGTACGTATAGTGACCTTGCAGTGCAGGTGCTCTTAAAAAATAGTAAATGAGTAGGATAGAGTTTATTTTTTCTGTTGATAATTTTTAGTATGTGTTTCTGAATGATGTTTAGTTTATAAAGAGCACTGTTATAGAGGCCACCCCAAACAAGTATCCCATAACCAATTATATATTCAACAACAGCCTTGTAAATTGTAATTAGTATATTTAAAAAAAATAAAAATTAAAAATAAAATAATCTTTATTGTGTTATAAAAACAATACAAATGGTGGCAATTACCGACAAGCGTATTTTAATAACCTCCAAACAATACAAATGGTATAAAATATAAAATAATCAACATAAAATACAAAAATAATTAACAAATGACATTAACGACTAGACAGGTAGCATAATATCACAAACACATTTTTTTACATTATATTTAAAGGCACTTAAACTTAATTGCTTGTAGCTGCCCGGCAGTTGATTATACATATATATGAGCTACCAAATATGAAAAACTAGATTTGAAGAATTCAGTCTTTTGTGACGGGATTGATAATGCATCCCTTGACCTTATGCTCACACGATGCATATCCCCTCTTAGATTAATCATGTCAAAGAGATAAAGTGGTTGTTTTGTGCAAATTACCTTGTGAATAAGGCAACTCAGGTGAACATAACGTATTTGTATCATATTGCATTTATAAACTTCAGAGATATTCTCAATAACATGGTTCATGGATTTCTATTTAAGAAGTCTCTCAATAGATAAAATTTGTGTATCAATTTGTGAATCTTACTCCAAATATAGTCAATGTGAGGGAGGCTGCCATTTCAAGAACTTGCCTATCATTATCCCCAGGTACTTTGTGGATGGGGCCTCCTTCATACAATTATTATCAACCCTTATACTATTAACTTCCGGGCGGTTGGCGTTCGTAAGCGAAAATGCTACGTAGTTGGTTTTTGCTAAGTTCAATGTTAATTTATAATTCTGTAACCAGTTTTTTATTGTTAAGTTTTCTATCGTTTTGTCTCTTACGCTGTCCCATGTTTCACCTGAAATTACCACCGCCGTATCATCGGCATAAGAAAGTGCTAGGCCATGCAACTTCAAATTTAGTAAGGAATTTATGTAGGTAATAAAAAGAATTGGCACTAGTACGTGCCTTGTGGTATGCCAATTTTGATTACTTTTTCGTCACTAAGAACGTTATTTATCCTTGTCATTTGGTGACGTTCTGATAAGTAGCTTACAAATAGTTTCAGAACAACTCCTCTTATGCCATAGTGTTCCAATACACTTAGGAGTTGATTGTGGGGGACCGTATCAAATGCTTTTGCGATATCCAGAAATACAGCCACACACTCTATTCGAATTCAGATTACCAACAACCTCTGAAACCAAGCATTGCATGGCGTCAGCTGTGCTGCTCCTCTCCAAGAAGGCATATTGATTTGATGACAAAACGTGTTGGTTTTTAGATAGTCAATCAATCTTGTTTTTACACACTTTTCTAAAAGTTTTGCAAAGTTAGATATCAAGCTTATTGGGCGATAATTCTTTATCGACGATTTAGAACCTGATTTAAAGATAGGGGTCACAATTGAGGTTTTAAACTCACGAGGGACTACTCCCGTTTCCAAAATTAAGTTAATGATATACAAAAGAGGTTCAATCAATTCCAAGTGTGCTTGCTTTATGTCTGACACCGTAACATTGTCATCTCTTGGCGAACTGTTAATCTTTAATGATGAAATGTGTTATTAATTAGTTTTTTGTTATTGGATTTAAATAAGCCGAGTTAACTATTCGTTGGTTAAGTTGGTGTTTAAAAAGTGGTGCGGGGATGTTTTTTTTCCATCTCAACCCCAATATCTATGTAATAGTCATTGCAATAATTAGCCATCTCATAGAAATTGTGGAAGCTTTCATTCTCACCATTTTTAATATTCAAGGAGTAGTTGGTTTTATTGTTTTCATAAGTTGCATCTTTTATTATTTGGTACATTTTTTCATGTTATCTTTATTTTGTTCTATTTGGTCCCTGTAATAGTCGTTTTTACGCTTGTGAATCAGTTTATTTAAGGCATTACGGTATTCTTTATATTGTTGTTGTAGTTGAGGGTTGTTACCCTTCCGAAGTCTTTTTTTTTCATTTTGTCCCTGGCTCTAATTGAACTAATTATGCCATTCGTTATCCAGTTTTTGATTTTCTTATATTTTTGGAGTTTAACCGTGCACGTTTTAGTGGCTTTAATTAAGATACTGTCATATATTTCCAGAAAATGCGTTGCTGCTATTTCAGGGTTTCTTTCATTTCTTATTATTGATCAGTCGAATTCTTTTAATAGATGTTTAAAGTTAGGAATATTCAATTTACTCTTTACAATGGTTTCAGTTTGGTTTATTTTTTTATCATTACTCACTTTTATCTGACTAACAAACAGTGCAATAGGACTGTGGTCGGTTAGATGTTCTTTTATAATGTAAGATTTAAAATGTACTTTATTCATTCTTAACTTTTGTTTAATAAATATGTGGTTCAAGCAGGTTTTTGACTCCAATCTTGTAACCAGGTTTATATACGATTCAAAACCTAGTGCGTTCATGGTGGTCAAGTAGTTTGCAACGTTATTGTCATCTTTGTCCAGCAAGTTAATGTTAATGTCGCCAGTGAAAATCTCTATGTTGGAGAGATTTAAGGATTCAAGATATGTGTGTATGTCATTTATAAACGCGTTCTTAGGGATAGGAGGAGGCTTATATATATATTTTTTTTATGGCAGTGGCACACACACTAAAGGGAGACCCTATGGCGCTCGACGAGCGGTGTGTGTGCGAAGATGTTGATTGACACGGCTCTTGAATATTTGTAAGTTGTAATTAGTGGGAAACAGATGTTCTGGGAGTGAGTTCCACAGTGATGCAGTGCGCCAGACAAAGGAGTTCTTGTAAAGCGATGTTCTAGGAGTTTCCAGTCGTACGACGAACTGGTGCGCTCTTGCCGTCTGTCGTGACTGTCTGACAGGAGCTGCCAGGGGTGGGATGAGGCGGGCCAAATCCTGGGAACATCTGCCGTGAAAGTATCTGTAAAACAGAGATATCTCGGCTACATGTCTGCTGTGTTCCAGACTATCTAGATTCCGGGTCAACTCCGGGTCGCCGACGAGACGCACTGCTCTCTTCTGTATGGAATCCAGCTGCTTTAGGGTGTGCTTTGGTGCGGCACCCCAGATATGTGAGCAATATTCTAAACACGGTCTTATTTGCGCTTTGTAGAGCAAGAGCAACTGCTGCGGTGTATAGAGTTTTTTGTTGCGAAATAGCGCACCAAGCTTCTGGGAGGCTGATTTTGCGATGGTAGCAACGTGGTCATGCCAGGACATATTGCTGTTGACCGAGATACCCAGCAGTCCGATTGACGAGGATGAAGGAATGGTCGACCCTGCCATAATAATGTCAGGGCCCGCTGTATTGGCCCTCTTGGTAAACGTGGCTGCTTGGGTCTTTGCTGCATTGAACTGGACCAAATTTCGGTCACTCCAAGTTTGAACTTTCTCCAGGTCTTGATTAATTGCTGTAATCTGCTCCTGTCTGTGGTGATGAGTCTCAGTCGCTGGTAAGGGTTTTTCTAAATCTAAAGTGGGAGACAAGGGTACTGTCATCTGCAAAACTGTAAACAGGATTATTTGTTTCGGTCAGCAGGTCATTAATATAGATGAGGAACAGAGTTGGTGCAAGTATTGCGCCCTGAGGCACGCCCGCGTTGATGGTGAATGTGTCCGAGATGTGTCCATCGACTGCAACGTGCAGAGATCGGCTCTTAAGGAAACTGGCAAGCCAGCTGCAGAGAGAGGCTGGCAGTCCGAATGACGGTAGTTTGTTGAGCAGTCCGTCATGCCAAACTCTGTCGAATGCCTTTGAAATATCCAACGCAATCGCTCGAGACTCTCCGTAGTTCTCTAATGCTGTAAGTAAGAATGTTGTATTGTTCAATGTAAAATTCACTCAACTTAATGGTGGCTAACGCTTCTAGAGCATTGGGTTTTATACTGAGAACTTGCAATCACTTTTCAAACGTATCCACCCTTAAGCTCTTGTATTAGTCCTTCGTGAGCTCAAAGTTGAACTCCTGCTCCATTGTTTGGTCCCCTTTATACAACTGCCACGCTTACTCAATCGAGTCAGTTCAGAGGTGCTTCCTGAAATGTTCAATGTTCAGAGAAGATGACACTTATCTTCAGCGGGATCTGAACCAAGATCTTATCCTGTCGAGGTTCGCAGAGTTGCCTTTGGCGGTTCGTCGCGACTCTCAGTCACTATCAATCATTTCTCCATAACCTTCTTTTCTCTAAAATAGACTGTCCATTTCTCTTCGAACACCTATCATTTCACGTACCCCGTAGTGGTGCCAGACACCAACCTACTTTTTCGCTTGCATTTGCAAGGTCAAATATCATATCCCAAAGTCCCATTTACAAAACGTGCCACAATTTTAATCGCATTTCCGCTTTTTGCGACATAAACTTCGACAGCTGCTTTGAGGTACCTGCGAGAGGCGTCTAGTTACCCCCTTTAGTTTGCTGGTGTTATGTATACCAATGTGTATTATCTATTTCTTTTTTTTAATACTTACATTTATATTTCTATTTACGTTGTGATTTGCTGTTATTAACATCGTAACTTGTTATGTGCTTGTATGATTAGTTAGCAATAGTATGCCATTTGTAAGATTTTACTTCCTCTCGTCATATACATACCTATTTGAATTTCCAGTAATTGGGCCCTTGGGCCTGTTGTGAATATATGGTTATTTATTTATTTATTAAAAGGATTTCTCGGCCCTAACCTCTGACCTGGTGGTACGGTCATAAAATACCTCGTCGTTCTCAGCAAGCAGAACACCAATAGAGAATGCTCAACGCTACTAGACCAATTTTCCATTTTCTACCAAAATGTTATCTTTGTTCTGTGATGACTGAAGATTATACCATCGTTGCTCTGACAGAAACTGGTTTGGACTCAAGTTTGATCGACTCTGAAGTATTCGGCGACAGATATACCGTTTATGGAACTGATAGCTTACATAGTAGCAGTGGTGGTGTTCTGTGAGCAGTAAATAGCAACATAAAGTCTAATCGTGTGATTATTGGCGATAACATTCTGGAAGAAGTCTGGATCGCAGTGGCAGTTGCCTGAGGTAACCTATTGCATTGGATACGTATATATCCCTACATCAATGAACTTAGCAGTGCATGAACCACACCCTAACTCAGTTGCAAATGCTTGTCATGTGTTCCAAAATGTGGCTGGTGATGATAACCTTTCTGATATTATGTGGTCTTCAAGCGATGATCATATTGGTCTGACTCCCGGCAGCATACGATCAACTAAAACAGTTCTGTTGTGTGATACTACCTCATTTTTGGGTGTGTTCAGTGGTGTGGAAAATGATCATTCGGATATTCTCGACCTCTGTTGGAGAAGACTGATGGTCTGGTTAACAGTGGTCCTTATCATCCACCATTGAACATAGTGATAGTGCCTGACCATAAGACATGCCGACTGCACTTGTTATGCTTTTAAAAGTGCTGATTTTAACTTAATTGAGTTTTATTTCCTTTGATTGACTACCAGTTCTGGATGATAATCTCGACATAACAGTAAACAATTTTTATTGAGTAGCTTAACCCTGTTTTGATCTGTTTATGTGTCACAAGCAATGCCATTTCTCATCCAAATTTCCTATTTCGTTTTCATTGGAACTTAAATAAAAAAATTTCTAGAAAAAGATTGCATATAAGAGACACAAGCAGGTTGGTGGCATTGGAAACTATAATGAATATCAATGTTTAAGACGGTAGTGCAAACTTCTAAGCAGAGAATGCTACAAACAGTACATACGTCCGGCCCAATTCCAGTCAAAGCTCAATTTTTAAAAATTAATATAGGAGGTTGATTTTCAATTAGGTCCGGGAAGGTATCACCTGTGAGCTTGTGGCCAGTTTCTACCTTTGAAGACTTTTTGCTTGTGGTTAACCTACGAAGGAAGATCCAATGCATTCAAAATAAATCAATTTAAAAAAATATTTTTTAAGATTTTTGAAAGTTGTAGCAACATAATCTGTAGAACCCTTATGCGATTCAACATCTTACCGCTGGTTTACAACAACATTGATTTATTTGGGAGCTTGGGTTTGAATACAATAGCACTAATAGCAGAGACAACAATGACAATGAGACACTCAACTATGTGTCAAAATAATATCCCATTCTATTAACAGTCTTTGTCTCGCATGATGAAAGGTGGAACGTAGATGGCGCTAGGGAATTTCCCGCAAAAATTTGAAATAATTGCATTTTATGTTACTTTATTAAATAGCGATTTCTATTGGAAGAGTTAGTGCGCACTGAGTGTATTTTCATCTCTGTTTACTGATGTTGGTTAATGAAAAATAGGAATACACTCAGTGCACAACTAACTCTTTCAATAGAAATCGCTAAAATTGTTTATTAATGTTTATATTATATAATTAAGCACCAACCTAGGAATATAAAGTGAGTGCATATATTTGTTGATGTATTTTATTATTGACAATATTCTATATATTTTTAACAAATCAAATTAACAGAGCTCTAATGTAGCTCTACTTTACAGCAAAAATATAAGTAACTGGTCAAAATGTTTATTTGAGCTTCACTTTTGTAAAAATGACGGAAGAATCTAAAAGTACATAATAAAAACAAGTTTATTTGATGCATATTTTAAAGAACGCTGACATAAACAATAACAAGAGTGATGTATTTCACAAATGACATTTAATGTGAGAATACAAGAAAGGATCGCAGTAGTTTGGAGCATCTCGGACTTCACTTAAATATAGTTAGAGCACCATCAAAAGCCCACCGTCTTCCTTTTGATGATTTGCTTCTAAATCACCGTGTCTGTGACACCATAAAATCTGCTGTAAACAAATTTCGCACAGCATTTGAATCTGCCAGATTTGACAAGGATTTTGGAATTTGTTGCATCCAGTTCTAAAAAAAAAGAAAATATTGAAATGTAAATGAAATATCATCTTTTGAGAAAATACCTAACCACTTTCATGTTTAATGTAGCTATCTACTATACATAATTTTGAGAAATTGCTTTTATAATTTTTATTACCACAAGTGTAAAAAACTGTTAAGAAGTTTTAGTCTTGTAGTAAAGTTCAATTTCAAATAAAATGTTAATAATATTGCTAAACTGCCATGCAGCATGCATCATAATACCGGCACAGCTTAATGCTGTACTAAGCTGTTACAGAGATATCAAAAATTGTATTGATAAAAGTTGGCTATGAAATATAACCCGTCTGTCTTAGAATGTCAGTATGACATTGAACTTGACAATTTTATTAGAATTATTTTAAAAGAATCACATAAAACAAGACAGACGTTTTCCATTCCATGGTCATCTTTTATCAATATGTATAATTTTTGATACCCCAGTACCCACCTTCATTCTCTATTGAGGCAGTCTCTACTGGATATTGAAATATTTCTACCTAGGAACAGGAAGGCGAAGTAGAAAGTTCTTAAATCCATGCAAATGGTACTGCTGCTTTTCAAAGTTTATATTGTATAGCATCTACACAATCTTGAAATACTTATTGCAAATTCTGTAATTCCGCAGTGAATCTCCAGAGAACTTCATTCAAAATGTTTCAGCTCTCTTAAAAGTCAAACCAACAAAAGTAAAAAAACTCATTCAATTTATGAAATTCCATGTAATGATTGCACCAAGGTATATATAGGGCAAACCTCTCAGTATCTGCAAAGTCGGCTAAACGGGCATAAGTATGACAAAAAAAATACAACTGCCCTAACTAAACATGTCAATCAAACATCACACAGTTTTAATTTTCAAGAAACAAGAATATTAAAAAGCGAGCCAAACCAATTTAAACGGGAATTTTTGGAGATGACATATATGAAAATAAAAATGAAAATTCAATTAATGATAAGACAGACAATGCAAATTTGAGCAAAATATACTACAATCTATTAAACTAAACAGGCTTCCTAAAATTAAGTATTTTACGGATAATTTCGCTCAAAAATGGTTTTTGTCAACTAAACAATATATACTTATCAGTACATTCCTTCCATCAAACCAAAAAAGGGTCCACGGCCAGTCTAAACGATTCTGTCGAAATGGTTCGTTCGGCACACGCACCAATGTTTTATTTTTGTAAATGTTATAA
>MU182299.1:203904-241027 GCA_016904865.1 Pissodes strobi
CCTCGTCGAGATCATATAGAGTGGCGTCGGAATACTTCCCGAATATTCGTGATAGATTTAAGATTATATATAAGCAGACCTAAGGCGAATGTTAGTCAGTCGGTTGGTCAGTTCAGTTCAGTTAATCATTGAGTGTTGCATAGATATTAGTTGTAAAGTTGTAAGACTAGTTTAGTGAGTTAAATTGTATACAGTGGTCGTGAATAAAGAGAGTATTAGTTGGAAATAGCAAAGTTGTAATTCTGTTAAGAACCCACGGGAAAAACGTAACAATTGGTGTCAGAAGTGGGATTGTGAAGGGACCGGACTTGCGAAGTATTTTTCAAAGAAGAAGTACAAGTACATCAACGAGACCGTTTGATTGCTGGATTCTGGTAAAGTTTTATAACATTCTATGGTCAATACAAGGCAACAAACAGCAGAAATGGAGCAAATAAATAAAATGTTGGCAGATTTCATGGATAATTTAAATGCTGAGAGGCGAGCGGATCGGGAGGAGGAGGAACGTAGAAGGCAAGCGGATCGGGAAGAGGATGAACGTAAAAGGCGAGCAGAACAGGACCGGCTTCAGAAAATTTTACAAGATCAGGAAGAGAAAAGACAAGCAGAGGAGGACCAGCTTCAGAAATGGATGCTGGATGTCATTGTAGGCGAGCAAGGAAAATTACAGAAAATATTGGACGGACAAAATGAGATATTTGAGAAAGAAGTAAACAATATTCAAAAAGAAGTTGGAAATGTACAAAAAGAAGTAGGAGACGTACAGAAAGAAGTGAAGAATCTACAAGCAGAATTTACCAGACTAAAACACCAAGCACCCACCGAGAGGGCATTCGCCGCAGGACAAAACATCAAACCTCCAACGTACGATGGTCAAACATCCTGGACAATGTACAAAAGACAATTTGAAGCCGCTGCTGTTGCCAACGGTTGGAATAATGAAGAAATGGCTACATCACTAGTGGTAGCGCTTCGTGGATCTGCCCTGGAACTACTGCAGACAATTCCCATCAGCCAACAAGGGAAATATGACATACTTGCAGCTGCCCTGGAGAGACGATTTGGAGACCAACATAGAAGACAACTGTATCAGGCACAAGTTAAGTCCCGAGATCAGAAGCCTGGTGAAAACCTGCAAGAGTTTGAAGCAGACGTCTCGTTCAGTTGGCCTATCCGGGAGCAACAGAAGAATTTCAAGAGGAACTTGTTGCTGAATATTTCGCGGACGGTGTCAGAGATCCAGAAATTCAGAAGATGTTACGTCTAGCCAAATTTGATGGCAGCCGTGAAGTTTTGGGTAGAGCTCTGGAAATCGAGGCGGCCTGTAACATCTCTAAGCCAGCAATCAGGGAAGTATCCATCAAGGAAGAAAATTTGGCGAACAATTGTGAACTAACTGAAATGGGCGGTATTTTGAAGAAATTAACCGAAGTTCTTCAGGCCACGGGGAGATTCAGGGAGTCACTAGAAGTTAGGCCATACAATCGTAATCAGTGTTATAGATGTGGCAAGACTGGACACTTCAAAAGGGCCTGTCGAGTACAAAGATTCCAGGAGCCAATAGAAGATAGGCCACATAGCCGAAATATTTCAAATCAGTGCTATATATGTGGCAACATTGGGCATTTTAAGAGAGACTGTCGAGTACAACTACGACCTAGAGCTTCATCCAGAGACAACAGCAGTTCAAAGCCAAGTCAGGAAGAGTTGAAACAATATAACTTTAAGGCTAAGCACAGGGAAGGAAGATGGCATAGTAATACAGATGCTTTATCCAGAAGGTCATGTGAGGATAATTATAAACATCGCCAAAGAATTGACCAACGAGAAGGAATCACTCCCATTAGGCGAATCAAGTTTAAGGTTGATCAGCAGTGGACCACAGAGCAACTGAAGAAGGATCAGCTTGAGGATAATGAAATAGCACTGCTACTAAAAGCTAAGGAAGAACGTCAACCAAGACCAAGCTGGAGAGATATTTCAACTAAGGGATCTACTTTTAAATCTCTGTGGGCTCAGTGGGACTCCCTGGTAGTTGAAAATGGACTCCTTAAACGAGCCTCGGAAAGCGCCGATGGCAAAGTAGTGAAGACGCAGTTAGTGGTACCAAGGAAGAGGGTATCGGAAGTTCTGGACGAAGTACATAATAGAAAATTTGGTGCTCATCTCGGAGTTAACGGAATGATTGATAAGATCCGCGACAGATTTTACTGGGTCAACTACTGCCAGGATGTGAAATCATGGTGCCAGCAGTGTTCAACCTGTGCCTCAAGTCAAGGATCCCAGACAAGATCCAGTGGGAAGATGAAACAGAATGATGTGGGACTACCGTTTGAACGTCTGAAGGCTCGATATGATCTCCAAGCTAACTCTAGGGGATTTCGGATGAACGATAAAGTCTGGTTATATAACCCGCAAAGGAAGACAGGAAGATCTCCCAAGCTAACATCAGTATGGGAAGGATCCTATACGGTCATCAAAAGAATTAATGACGTTGTGTATAGAATTCAGCGTAGTCCCAGAAGCAAACTGGAAGTTGTCCACCTCGACAGGTTGAAAGCATATCACGGACATGAAGTAGCTGATCGGGACGATCAGAATTAAGAGGGAGGCAATGTTACGGCTAGCCTATACAACCATCCGAACGTTTTTGTGCTACCCTATAAAACTAGCCGCCGCCGTGCCGCTCGCTTCCCTGTCTGTATGACTCATCGCCCGGCCGGTCGCGAAGTTTCAGGATCGCTGGAATTGTCTCGATGGCCTCGTCGAGATCATATAGAGTGGCGTCGGAATACTTCCCGAATATTCGTGATAGATTTAAGATTATATATAAGCAGACCTAAGGCGAATGTTAGTCAGTCGGTTGGTCAGTCGGTTGGTCAGTTCAGTTCAGTTAATCATTGAGTGTTGAATAGATATTAGTGGTAAAGTTATAAGACTAGTTTAGTGAGTTAAATTGTGTACAGTTGTAGTGAATAAAGAGAGTATTAGTTGAAAATAGCAAAGTTGTAATTCTGTTAAGAACCCACGGGAAAAACGTAACACTATCAAAATATTCGAGATCCCGTTCTAGTCATGGGGGTACTCTGATAGTGGTTCGTAGTTCACTGTCAAATTTTGACTACATGATTGTTGAAAGAGAATTTGAATTTTCAATAATCAATGCATCCAAATTGAATGTTGGCTCTTATATCTCGGTTGGAATTACTCCTTTCAGGATTTCCTTTGCATGCCTAGATTATTTTGGCTAGTGATTTTAACATAAATTTTACAGATAAAATACAAACTCATTCGCAATTAGTATCTAATTTATTTGACTCTTATGGCTTAGTCATGCATGTGGAAGAGCCTACTCGAGTTACAAAAACTTCTTCAACTTTAATTGACTATTATGTTCAAATAGAAGAAGTGAATTTGTCCTTTGCTCTGTTCTTAGCGCGGGCCTCTCTGACCATGAGGGGGTTTTGTGCGGCTTTAGAGTTTCGAGGGGGAAACCTAAACTAGTGAGGGGGCAGGGTAGGCTTTACACGAGACATAATTATGGTAGGTTCTCACAACTATGTGCCGAGTGTGACTGGGTAGTGTCTTGCTTTCACCTGATCCGCTTGCAGGGTTTCACACATTGTTGTCTTCGAATTTTAATATTGCATTTTCCCTTAGAACAATAAGGTTCACTAAAGGACAGTCTCTGCCCGTAATATGCGTTCCTTGCACATGCTTCGAAAACATTTTCTAAATAGTATCCTTTTCATGTCACACTTCGCTAAATATCGCCAGTTATATCGGAAATTGATTAGAATCGCCAAACAAAGGTACTATTCTGATCGAATGGTAAGCTCTGATAATAAACAAAAGGAGAGTTGTAGGATTGTGGGACAGTTGACTGGTAGGACTGGTACATCTACTAGCTCGGATCTTACTTCTGAACAGTTAAACATTCTACAGTTCGGTGGCAGATAATCTATCTTCCAATATCAGTCCTGCGGTTGACGCTCTCAGTCTTCTTGGGGACTTGTCTACTCCCAATTCATTTTACTTTTATCCAACCGATATTGAAGAAATTAGAAATGTCTTTATGAAAATAAAAAAATTTGAACTCTTCTGGCTGGGCTGACTTGTCCTTGAAAGTATTTACGAGGCTTCCAGAGCAAACGCTACCAATCGCTTGCGGAAGCAATTTACATTTCTTTTCTTATGGGTACTTTTCCCTCTTCTCTGAAGCTGGCCAGGTTTGTGCCATTTTTTAAGGGAGGAGACAGCGAATCAGCCTCAAACTTTAGGCCAATACCATTGCTTCCAACCTTGTCATCAAAAGACAGGGCATTTTGAGTGAGGTTCAGTTTGGTTTTCAGGAATTTAAAAGCACAAATGATGCTATGTTCTCTATATTGAGGAGTGTATATGTTGGGTTGAATGATGGTGAGATTGCGGCAGCGGTATTCTGTGATCTCGCCAAAACTTTTATCGGATCGCCATCAGTCGGTGCGCTTTAATTGCCAGGAATCCAACTACCAAGCCTTTACATCAGGTGTCCCTCAGGGCTCGACACTGGGTCCTTTGTTATTTTTAATATACATTAACGATCTCTCGAAGATAGACCTATCGGGTGAGTTCACGATCTTTGCAGATGATACGACGATTTTATGGCATGACAGGGATGTTAACAATTTGGAAAGCAGAATGAATATTGATATTTTGAGCATCAGAGAATCATTCAATGCAAATTTTCTAACCCTTAATACTTAATATCTCGAGAACAAATATTGTTTCTTTTAAATGTCATATAGGTAATATTTCCATAGATACAGAGGTCATCCAAAGTTTGCAAGTTAATAAATTCTTATGCCTACATATTGATGAAGGGTTGAAATTTGAATACCATATTTTTCAGTTAAAGAAAAAAAAATTCAAATGGGTGTTTTGCATTGAGAATATGTCTATGTCGAGAAACGTATATTTTGGGCTAGTGTGGAGTCTGTTTTTGGGGATCATGTTCGGATCACCTGTTTAACTCTTTTTTTGTATACTGAAGCGTGCTATTAGATTTTTGTGTAAAGTCCAACAGTCCCGGCAGACCTTATTTTTTATCACTTAGGATATTACCACTGGCATGCATATTTATATTGGAATCGGTCTGCCTTACACATGTCAAGTTCCACAATGGAATTGTGGCTGCTGGGGCGTACGCAACTAGGTCTTCACACATTACCGCTCTACCTATCCCCTCATCAACGGTAATTAAAAAATAATTTATTTACAATAGTAAAAAACTTTTTTAATCACCTGCCTTTGGATGTCCGTAAGATAGGCAATTAAAAGCAATTTAGGAGGACGGTAAGGGAAATACTGGTTGGGAAAGCCTACTATTCAGTTGCTGAATTTTTCAGTGACGCTATTGTTAATATCCAGTTATATACAGCTCAATTTGTTTATATATATTTTATTCACTGACATATTACTTTATACTCTGCCATGTGTAAGTAACCAACATTTTTAAGTTTTTAATTTAGTTTAGTTTATCGTAGTTTGTTTTATGAGAGTACTTTGGCAGCACACCGGTGTCGCTTCATTTCATTTTGTTTCAAATTTGTTTGTTTCTTTTAATTAAAAACATGTATATCTACTGCTCCTATTTTTAAGTATGCTTTGATAATGAGATGTAAATTATTCTTATATCAATAAAGCTATATTTGATTTGACAAGCAGGTTGGTGGCATCCGAGTACATCCACCACCGAGTAGCGACAGAAACCGTCGGAACCTTTGATGTTTGGGGGTCAAATTTTCTTTCTCTCTCATTTGACGCGTTTGACGGATACAACAACCTATTTCACTGGTTGAATTGTGAAGAACTCGTTTACACTGTCGATAATTTGAAGTGGACTTAATGAAATAAGGATATTTGCGGTTGAATTAATATGAATATCATTGAAAAACTTTATTAAAAGAAAATAATTTGTTTGCTTTATTTTATCACACACAAAAGAAACATTTTTAATTTATAGTCTAGAAAAATCAAATTTGGTGAAACAAATTAACAGAAATAGTATGCAATATAAATGATTTTTGAAGTGAATACTTCTTTGGTTTTATGAGAGTGATTTTTCAAGGCCGCGTCACATGGTTTTCTAATATTCGTCCCGCGTTACGAACAAAATTCGTATCATCGGGTATGATTCAATTTGTGTTATATTATAAAGAGTATGGCAAACGCATCGCAACCGACTCAAATGATTAAAGTAAGTTGAGAATGAATGAAACTAACCGAAAGTTGATTGGACGACTAACCCAAACTAACCAATTCTAGTAAAACTGATTATAACGTATCGGAACCAGTTCAAATAAGTAAAATAAGTTGAGACTAAGTGAAACTAATATAACCGAAAGATGATTGGACGACCAATCCAAACTAATAAAAATTATATATATTATAAGTATAATATATAAATATTAAAATGAATTACTGTCTGTGTGTCTATCTGTCTCCTGCCCATGCGTCGAACAGTCATTAGATTTATTTGTATACACACCCGACCTAACAAGAAAAAATATTGTGTATCTAAAAGCACTTCTATGAAAAAAATAAAATACAAACTATATGCCCTTTACACAGCATGCAACCGAGATCTGGTAGGGCTAAAAAATACATTTTGACATAAAATTGATACCTAGTTCTAATTCTTAAGATTGCGACTGGGTGCCATTTTAAAGGTATTTACACAGTTTTAATTGCGGAACATTAAGTATTTATTGTCACTTCTATGGCACCTACAACGCCTTATCAAAGTCTTTCAATTATTCGTTTAGCGTTAATAAAATATCGGCAAGAACTTGCCTCTCCAAATTTGGGTACTTTGGTAGCCACAAACCACAAATAGGTAAATCTAAACTTTATTATAATTTTTTTAAAATATTAAATAGTTTATTTACTGTCTATACATGGATCAAGATTCTTAATTTAGGTATTTTTGTTTTTGATTTATTAAATTTCAAATCTTTATTTCTAAATTTTAATGTGTAAAATATCTTACATCTAATAAATAATTTTAACAGAAATAGTTTGGGAAAATTTTGACAAGGAGGATCAAATTTCATATTTTCAAATAAATGTAATAGTGTATTTGAAATCTGATCCCCTATGGAAATTTTTTCAAATTCCTTATTAAAAATTGTTTCTAAATTATAAGTAAAAATGACGAAAGCTTCTAGGGGTGTAGCCAATCAAAAATTAGAACTCTACTCAAAAGTTATTAAAAAAACATTTAATTTGAACCCATATAATATTTTTTTAAAATTATTTTGATAATAAAACTAATCAAACTTTTAAGAAACTTATTGGCATCAAACTCCTTTTAAAAGTATAATTAAAAGAATATTAATATAAGTAAAAGTAATATTAAAACTTAAAGAAAAAAATGATTTATAGGGTTTTGCATGATTGGAATGATTTTTTTCTATTTCTCATGGGAATTTAGTGGCTTTTCGTCGCATCTCTGTTTAAAAATCGATAGAGCATGTCGAAATTCGTGGAAATCCATGCCCAACTTGAAAAACACAAAAAGTGGGTTTATCGGTTTTTGCATGTCAGCTCCTCATTTAATAAAATGGTGTTGTTCCGAAAATGTCTAATTAATGGAATTTTTTTTGTAGTTCTGAATATCGGAAATGTGTTATGGAGATGAAAATTACATAATAATCCTATTTGGGTGGTAATTTGCTCTCTAAACATGTACAATTTTTTTCGCGGAAATTCTTTATATGGAAAATATAGAAATTATTTAAATTGACCCATTAGATCCGTGTGTTTTGTTAGTTTGGATTAATTTTGGTTCTGTATTAGGTAGGGTGGTCAAGCGCGTAGCGCGCTTGTCTCATTGCGCTTGTTCGGTTAATTAAAGTTAGTTTCGATTATTTTTGCTACGCGCGCTTGTCTCTTCACTCTGGATAATTGGGGTTAGTTTTGCTTAGTCTGGGTTAGTTTTGGTTAGTCTGGGTTAATCTTGAAGTTTGTGTTGGTGTTGGTTAGTTTTGATTAGGTTGGATTAGCTGTAGTGGATTTACGTTAGTTTGGGGTAGTGAAGAGACAAGCGCATTTAGTGCGCTTGTCTCTTCACTCTGGTTAATTAGGGTTAGTTTTGCTTAGTCTTTGGTAGTTTAGGTTAATCTTGATTAGTCTGAGTTGGTTTTGATTAGTTTGGGTGAGTGTTGGTTTCTATTGATTAGTTTGGAAGAGCTGTGGTTGATTTGGGTTAGTTGGGAATAGTGAGGAGTCTTTTTACTCTGGTTAATTTGGGTTAGAGAGGTAGAAAGACACTCTTAGCCAAGATTTTTTTTCAAATACATTTTCGATATTCTAAAGTTTTATAATTTTTTTTTAAAATGACAATGATGTATTTGCGGCAAAAAAAATTTGATTATCCTGCGATGAGAGAGATACTCTAGTACCAAAAAATAAATGTATTCTTTTCCTAACGGATTTCCGCTAAACGAAACTTGACCCTTGATCGCAACAAATACATCAACCGCCTGACTATAAATGAAACATCTTTTGCTTCGTCATATGACAGCTAAACAATCCATTTCGCGCAGGCGCCATGAAAATTGAAACCCGCACATGTAACAACCAGCAATATGATATCTTCTTTTTTCGCATCTGCGCAAGTTCGCGCGCAAGATATTCCTTAGTAGGAAATCCGTCAAACTGTCAAATAATTGACAAATGTGAGAGACGAACGTTGTTTATGACATTGTGTAATGCAAAAAGCGGGTCTTGTGACATAGGTATCTACGATTTCGCGAATTATTTTTTTTTCAGTTGAAAGGGGGTGTCCTATAGAGTAGTTTAAGGCAAAAAATCGGAGGATCCCCACATTTGCGCATTTCAGTCGATTTTGGGTATGGCTTGGGTTAGCACTTTTCCTTTTGTTGAGCCCCGGAGGTCATGCGTGAAGTGAAATATTACTTTATTGATAAAAATATGTGGGTTCAGAGCTGACGTTCAGCAATCATCGCCACACGTTATTAATGTTGTAATATGTTTTGAATGGTGGACAGTGGAATATATTCGCGGAACCACATGCAAGCTGCTGTATACCACGATAATACGGCTCTTGTAATTTTTTGTTTCTCATTTCACACATTCTTCTAAACATAAAACTCACAAAAATATCCAAACCTTTCTTCACGCAAGTGCGTAGTGGCTGAAACGAGACGAAACTAACCAAAGCTAACCCAAACTAACTAAAGCTAACCCAAACTAACCAAAGCAAACCCAAACTTACCAAAGCTAACCCAAGCTAACCGAAATTGTTTCGCCTACTCTTGAAAGGTTAGCCTTTCTTCACGCAAGTGCGTACTGGCTTAAACGAGACGGAACTAACCCAAACTAACCAAAGCTAACCTAAATTAACCCAAACTAACTCAAAAAATGAAAAAGACTTATTTCCACAAGAAGTTTTTTGGGGTATTATGTTTAGAAAAATATTTAGAATGTAAAACAGAAACATGTTTTCATGTAACTGATTTCAGTTATTCTAGAGTCGAAAAAATGAAAATGATGCATTTCCGCAGAATTTTTTTTATGATTTTGTTATTTGGGGAGGTTGCTCTATACTAAATCAACAACTATTTCTTACATAACTGATTTCAGCTAAGCGAAAGTTGATCCCATATCTTTTCAGTCTCAAACGTCTGGCAACAGTGTGCCTTCTTCAAAATATCTAGTTCCATTGTGACTTGTGACATTTGACAGTAAAAAGGAGGATGATGCTTAGCTTACAAATAAACTTTTATTATGTTTCATGGTGCTATGGGCCGCCGTAAACTAGGACCGAGACAAAACGGAAGCCTCTCGTTCTACGCAAATGTCTTCTGGTTAATATTTTCACCCGAGAATTGATTTTCAGGTGTGTATTGTCTATATTTCTAGTGCTTTTGCCAAGTGGTGCTGAAAATTTGTGTCAAAACTCGAACTTTGAGGCCATTTTTTCGGCTCAAATGTGGCAGATCCTCCGATTTTTTGGCTTAAACTACTCTATAGGACACCTCTTTCTGATGAAAAGAAAAAAAAATCGCGAAATCGTAGATACCTATATGTCACAAGACCCCAAAAAGCCATGGTGTTTAAGCAATAAGAACTTTTACATCGTGTTATATGTGCCGTGGCTACTCGGTGGTGGATATACTCGGGTGGCATTGTAAAGTATAATGAATATCATTGTTTAAGACGGCTGTATAAACTGCTAATCAGAGAATGCTACAAACAGTACATTTACAATGTAAGTGCTCTATAATAGCTATTTATGATATGTGTGAAAAGCACTCGTTTAAGGCATAAGTATGAAAATTTGCGGAACGAGCGACGCGAGAATCGCAATACATACGAGTGCCTTAAACGTACTTTTCACACGTATGTCTTACAAGATTTTTTCTACGAGCATAATGAACATTGGCTTTTTTAAAATTACTTCTGTATATTTACCTGAATTTGTCGTTTTGATTATCATAACAATTAGATCATCATGGTGATCCTATGTTATTTATTCCAAACTGTTTTTTTTATGTCAGTAAAGTTGACAAACCGTATGTAATTCGAAAAATTCTGCCTCAAAAAGTTATTTCCAAGAACCTAATGGAGGAAATGGAATGGAGACATAGAAAATAGTGATTTAGCTTCATCAGACGTAGAAGAATCTGTGAGAATAGCCATGAATTCGCTTCTACCGGCCCGGTCAAGGATCCAATATCAAAAATGCATATAAACGTTTCGAAAAGTGGTGTAGTGGAAATAAAATAAAGAATCTCACCGAGACTGTCTTACTAGCGTATTTCCAGCAGAAGTCCACACAATAAAAGTCTTCATCCCTTTGGAGTCATTATTCCATGTTAAGGATAATGCTATCGAAAGAGAAAAACATTGATATAAGCAGGTACAATGATTTAATGTATTTTTTGAAAAGAAAATATAAAGCGAAGAAATCTAAAGTTTAACAAGGGCCAACGATGACGATTTTTTGCTCATGAAAGTCACACTTATCATTGAAATCGCAGGAGGGTGTAGGAGAGACGAGCTGTGTCGGATGACTATTGAAGACGTCACAGACAAAGGTGACATTTACTTAATTAAAATACCTGATACTAAAACGAAAACCTGTCGAGAATTTGTTATTAGTGGTGATTCAATTGAAGAAATTAATTTAGTGGAGATTGTTCGAAAGTATGAGCGTCTGCGTCCTGTAGGCATTACCAAAAATCGATTCTTTTTCCAATATAGAAAAGGCGTGCCCATAAAACTACCCATAGGCATAAATACTTTTGGGGCTATGCCGAAAAACATAGCTACTTTCCTTGGATTGCCTGACCCGTCTAGCTATACAGGACATTGCTTTCGGAGATCATCTGCTTCGCTCTTAGCAGACTCAAGAGCAGATATTTTGACTCTCAAACGTCATGGGGGTTGGAAGTCGGCCACTGTAGCCGAGGGATATGTGGAAAACTCCGTAGAGAATAAACGAAAAACAGCCTTGAAGATACTAGGAGAAAAAGAGGTTACCTGTACACAGCCTAATGAAGATGTGTTGACTATGAATACTTCGATCGGAAGTTCCGTGTCCTACCAACAACTTTCGGCGGAGATTAATTTAACTAACTGTACAAATTGCGTGGTAAACTTTTTTAAGCCATGATATCTTATATATCATAATATGTTATATTATTGTGTTTGTAATGTTCTAATAAAATTATTTATATTCAGTTTTTGTAATTTTTTAATTACTCAAAAAACACTTTTCGAAATATGTAAATCTTTTCAGAATTACTTTTCACACTAATGCGAAAAGTAAATTATTTTTCACACTAGTGCGAGAAGTAAATCACTTTTCACACTAGTGCGCTAACGTGACATTTTTCACACCGAAATGGGTGTGAAAAATATTTTTCACGCGCTCGTAGAAAAAGGATGTTTTTAATTATTTTTTTTTTGGAATTCAACCAAAGCTCAATTCCTCAAAATTAATATAGGAGTTTGATTTTCAATTCGGTTAACCTGCGAAGGAACATCCACATTCAAAATCAATTTTTTAAAAAAATTTTAAGATTTTTGAAAGTTTTAGCAACATAATCTCCAGAACCCTCATGCGATTTAACGGCTTACCGCTGGTTTACAACAACATTGATTTATATGGGAGCATGGTTTTGAATACAAAATACAAGCTGCACCAGAATGGATTTCGTTTGCAAAGCTTCGCGGGTCATGATTCGTTGACTATTTCACTTCACGCATGTCCCTCAGCTACGCTACGGGGGCCCAATCAGCGAAAACTAAGCCAAGGTCCCAAGGGACGCTCAAAATGACGGGAATCGAATCCGGGCCGGCCTTCGTATCACAAGCACATCGTACCAACCACTGAGCCACTAGGCTTGCTGAAAGTAATTTACCAAAAATTTAAAGCATTTTGCCAAATGTGTGTCAAAAACTGAGCATGCCCAACGCTTCGCAATCGAAATTCATTCTGGTGCAGCTAGACGCTTTCGGTTTGGACTGGATTCCGAGTATCTGCTAGCCTAGCCTGTCTGACGAGACCTCAAAAGTTGAAACCGGTTACAGGTGGTACCCCTCGGACCTGATTGAAAATCAACCACCTATATTAAGTTTAGTCTTCCAATATATTATATATTTATTACTAATAGTGGTAATGTATTAATTTCAGGAATAGAAGCAATTTCAGCTCAAGAGGTGAAATGTACAATAAGAACGAAAAAAACCAGAAAAGATTTAATGAAAAAGACAAAATAACATTTAAGAGTAGAAGTGGATCCAAAGAGACTGATAAAGGTAATAGACGCCAAAGTAGACACGACACAATAAATCAGAGGGAAAATTATAATTCGGAAAAAAATAGAAATGTTAGAAGTAGGAGCAATGAAAGTAACCATGATGACAAGCAAAAAAATAATAAGAAATACAGAGATTCCCAAGAAAAGAATTTGGATAGAAAATTGAATAAGACAAAACAGGTCCAAGCTAGAGAATGTTCAACTGATGAAGATAGTGACAGTGAACTTGAGAGAAAAATAATGACACAATTAAAAATTTTAAGAGGAGAGACTGAAACTGAAGTAAAGAAGAAAACTTTTTACCCAGCGAAACCCCCTCATTTAATTAAGCAAAGTGAGGGTAGTAATGATTCATCAGAAAAAATAATGGCGCAGTTAAAAATTTTGAGAGGGGATATTGATACTGATATAACAAAGAAAACTTTGTATCCAGCGAAACCGCCTCATTTAATTAAGCAAACTGGGAATAATAATAATTCATCAGATTCAGAGGAATCGCAAAACAGAGTAAAATATCCAGAAAAACAAAAACATTTAAAACATCGCAATGAGAGCTCAAGTTCATCAGAACACAAACAATTAAAAAGGCATGCTTATAAAGAAATTATATTACCCCGAAATCATCGTCGCTCAAGAAATTCTAGCGAATCTAGCAGTTCGTCTAGTTCAGAAAGAGAAGCAAAGAAATATAGATACAGTGATTCTGAGGATGAGAAGCCACAAATTAAATCTTTTGGTTTAGTTACTTCGGATGGAATAAAAATAGCTTTGAAAAACACGGAAAAGCACAGCAAAATAGACACACGTCATGCAAAAAAAATTAAGGAATCAACGAAACCTGATAGGAAACATATTAAAAGAATGACAGAAGAGGAAAAAATAAAACTAAGAAAAGAAATGATGTTGAATGCTAAAGCAAGGGATAAGGAGCGAGAGGAAAACGTAAAGAGATACAGAGAAAAAGATAAACATGAAGAAGAAATTATTTCGAAAAAATATGATGCTGATTTAGTACATGCTCAGCTATTAAAGAGTGCCAAACATTCTTCAGTTGAAGAGAGGATAAAATCTAACTTAAATAATATTCAAAGATCATCAAGACATATGGACACAAATTTTACAAAGAGGTGATAAGTATTTGAATGGTTTCAGTTTTTAAGGATTGTGTATTTATACTTTTCTAAATACCTAAATAGTTAATATTGTGAACAATCTTGTTAAATTTGTTTTAATATATTTGTGAATTTTGTGTTGTGAAACACAGGCTAGTATTGTTTTTTGTAAAAAAAAAATGAAAGCGTTCTAGAATCGAGAGGGTTAATTCTTTGAAGGATATTTCAAAGAACTAACTATCTAGAACACTTGTTTAACGAGATCAGGTGTTGGGATCTGTCTACATAAGATTCAATGAACATAGGTTATCGTTAAAATGGATCACCATCATTTTAGAGCTTGATTCGTATATTTGGCCAGGTGAGCGAGAACAAAATACGTTTGAATTATATAGCTATACTCATGTGGAAAAGTCTCAATTAATTACATTGTGCATTGTGTTGCATTTGATAGAATATGACCTCTCTGTAGAATTTTTGCGACAGAATAATGAATTATTGTTCAAATGGTTTTAAAACCAGACCTATTTGACTTCTAAACATATCCGGAAAAGATAATTGAAAATAATTTATAGTTCTTACAGATAGAGAAAAGGCATGTCTATATTTCAATAACTGTTTTGACTTAGTAGGCAAAATTCTCGACATATAATCATTTTGATAACTTTTGACAATGACAAACGACATAATTTGAACTGAAAAGGCATTGTGACGCACGTTTAAGGTGCTATAATAGCAGTATTCGATTCACTACTTTGGATCGATTCAAATCGACCTAACTGAACTTTATTGAACTGATTCGTGTTCGATTGTAAAAATATCACTTTGCCCCCACTACCTAAAAAGTGATCCAGCTCACCTGTAAGTGAACCGAAAATGGACCGGGATCACTTAGATCGGTTCAGTAGTTCAGGTAAAAGATGGCATTTAAATGTCAATTGGCTTTTTTTTAAATTGTTTTCTTAATTTCATTTGACCTTGGCTCACTAACCTGAAATATCAGTTGTTTCAGTTCATTTTGAACTGATCTCCAGTCTCAATCGAATACGGCTATTGTAAGAATTATAGTGGTCGGCGTAATCTAAACAACTCACTTAAACTTATCCCGTCTTCTTTACCTCACCCTGTACATAAGTTGTATAGTACAAGTAGTGAAAGTTTTTACTTGGCAAAAATTGCTAAAATAAAATGATATGTATATTAATGTAAAAATTTAATAAAATGTGAAGCGTAATAATTTATTGGTTATTAATTTGTTCTAATAAATAAGATTTTAATAATTTCTCAAATTTAGTTTAATATATATTTGTGAATTGTATTAGTTGTTTCAATCCCGCATTTTTCGAGGACGGTAGTTTTCGCTACTCGTGGATGCTGTGACAGTATCGTTACATTCCATGCGTGCGCTCACACCTGCGCGTCATGTCTTCGTGATGCAACCAATCGTTTGTAGGTGCCCTGGTGGTCTAGGGGTGATTAGCCTTCGCTTCGGCGACTCGAGTTCGAACCCCGTCGGTGTTTTAATTCTTTTTTAAGGTTATATTTTTAAACTGTTTTTTACTTGTTTTTGGGTATGTCTTGGGTTAGCACCTGGTTAGTTTCCTTTTCTTGAGCCCCCGTAGCGAGCGGAGGGCCATTTAAAAAGTGAAATATGCGAAGGAATGTAATGATACTGTCGGAGTATCGTCGAGTGTTTTCGCTTACCGCACCTGCCAATCGAAACAGTTCACGCTCCTCTAGCATGGCTTTTAAGACGGTTTGATAATCATAATCTATTCCACCCTTTAAAAAATCGTTGAGCCTTTTCTATGCGAGCTCGCCCTTTTGCCTGAGCTCCTCTATCCCTCATCATCAGGTGTTAGGTACTACGTACTTTAAAAATTTCCGTTCCTGATCTGATGGGAAAGTTTGTTCAATACAGGTTCAATGTTACGTCATCATGACACCAAGCGTATTCTTATGGGATTTGCTAGTGTCATCATTATGACAACATTGTACAGGGTGATCCCCTATAATGTCGCCCCCCTATAACTTTTTTATTTTAAGTGTCCCCAAAAAAATAAAAGTATGGTTATGTAGGTACTGAAAAATACTGTTTTTCTGCGTATAAAAAAATATTGGAAAAATAATCAGTTTACAGGGAAAATTTGGCTACTTTTCACCTTGGTAGCAACAAGATCATCAGAGATGGAGTAAAATAAATTTCACATTCCTATCTTAACTTTTCAAGAGCTATCTGACGGTACTAACTGGCAGGCGGTACCATGGGTACCAAATCTGGTACCTCAGTAGGTACCATAAGTTAGCACCATCAGATAGCTCTTGGAAAATTAAGATAGGAATGTGAAATTCATTTTACTCCATCTCTAATGATCTTGCTACCACGGTGAAAAGTAGCCAAAGTACCGATTTTCAACTGTTTATAGCTGTGAAACTACTAACTCTAGGTATAACATCATACATAAAATATGCTTAGAATTTTACGAGGAATCGAAAAGTAAATTCATATATAGGGTGTTCCATTGAAAAAAAATTAACTTTTTGTTTTTCCCTGTATACTGATCATTTTTCCAATATTTTTTTACGCAGAAAAAAAGTATTTTTCAGTACCTACATAACCATACATTTAATTTTTTTTGAGAAACTTAAAATAAAAAAGTTGTAGGGGGGCGACATTATAGGGGATCACCCTGTACCAGTATTGAACAAACTATATTTGTTGTTGTTGGTCGGCTGAATCGAGGATTAAATCATTTAAATCGTCTAGGTAGATCCCCGTCTTCGTCGATGATTCTGTTGGAAACAAGACGTTGCCCGGATCATATCACACTCATCACAGGACTTCAGAGTTGCGCGCGCATCGCATTGTTGACAAATATACCAACTCAAATTTAAAAAAATGCAAGCATAAACTTCCGCTTTGGAGTTGGCGGTGTTCGGACGTGGGTAGGGAGCCTGGGTTTACTAACCTGACTTCGCACGGGAAGTGCACGTGATTCGCGGCTGGAAGCGTTTGGGGCCCCGTTGGTTCGAAAGGGAAGTCGCGGCCGGTTGGGACAGTGTTTAGGGTGGGTCACTTAATGTAGGGTCGATTTCTACGAAGATTCTTCCAGATTTTCGCACGTGATTACGTGATCTGAAGGAGATCGGGGCTGTGGGCCCTGTGGAGATGGGAGGTGTCTCTGACAGCAACTGGTTATATCTGCATTGAGTGAAGCCCCTTTGCATAAGACTCTAACCGAGCATGTACAAGATCTAAATGTGTGTGAATGTCCAGCCGATGGTGTTCGAACCTTAAAACAAGCCGTGCAAGCAACGATCTGAGCCCCCTGGAGTACATACTCGACAGACAGGAAGCCCTAGAAATAGTATCTCTATCCATCAGGTGTAACTTATCTGCGATGGGGTCGCCCCAGCTCTAACTAAGCCGGATAGAGATCTTTACTGGCTGAATTTTCTTACGAAAAAGGCCATAATTGAATATAGACTAGACTAGATAACCTTAAAAAAACGTCGACGGGAAGCCAGGTTTTAGTTCATAGTGCACTTGTGAATGAGAGGCGCGTGATTGGCTAGCTACGTGAGGTGACGCATGTCTTGTATAGGAGTGGATAAGCAATAGCCGCCTGTCGCACTATTCAAAAGTGGCAACCTATGGGCGAAAAAACAGGTTTCTGCGCATGACAAAATTGACGGAAAATGGAAAAACGTAAACAAAGAAGATACCTTTTTGTCATGCCCACTAAAACACTTGCCGTCTCAGCAGGCGTCGGTCAGGATCGAACTTGACTTTTGTCTTTGACGTGTTTTCGTTT
The DNA here is from genome assembly GCA_016904865.1 of Pissodes strobi. Classification (NCBI taxonomy): domain Eukaryota; kingdom Metazoa; phylum Arthropoda; class Insecta; order Coleoptera; family Curculionidae; genus Pissodes; species Pissodes strobi. The sequence continues at coordinate 221,665 of MU182299.1, forward strand.
TGACGGCGCGGCGTTTTGAGTTAATGATTCGAGTTTTTACTTTTTTTTACTTTCTTTGGACCTAGTGTCTGTAGCTGCTTAATTAGTTTTAGTTTAGTGGTTCACGTTTGTGGTTTGTGCGTACCCTATTTTGATTTTCGTTTAAATTGAACAATACGCACATAAACAATGGGCGATGCTACCAAAATAGAATCCCGAAAGGTTGTGTTTTGTAGTACTGTAGGCAAAATACCCGGGATTTCCTATTTCAAGTAAGTCTAATTATTATAAGTATTACTTATTTATACCTTGTTTTTGTGTCACTATGCTAACTGAGGCCCATTTCACAATCGGCAAGACTCCTCTACCGAATATTTGGTCAAATAATCACTTTCGAATTCCGGGCCTGCCTATTTACTTTCACGGTGCAACAGCTAGCTCCTACTAATTTTCTAATGCGCAAGTCCAAATTGAAATCTCTTTGTTTACATTTCGCGGTCGTAAATTTGCCATGTTTGGTCTATTAATTGTTTATCCACTCCTATACAAATCAATGGATGCAACCAGTTGCTTCTAAATCGGCAGATGGTCTAGGGGTCTGCATGGCTGGCCTTCACTTCGGCGACCCGGGTTCAAATCCCGTCGGTTTTTTTTTTTAAGTAAACAGTTTTCTCGATTTTTGGGTATGGCTTGGGTTAGCACTTGGTTAGTTTCCTTTTCTTGAGCCCCGAAACGAACGGAGGGCCATATACTTGCCAATTGCAGGTCTTTAAATCGTATGCATTCACAAGTCCACTATGAATTGAAATATCGCCAACGGGAAATGAACTCAAGCCGCCGTGTCACAAGCACAGCGTCTGACCCTTAGACAAGGGAAAAAAAGTTGTGTTCGGTCTAACCACTGCGTTACGAGACCAGTTGAAAGCAATTCGCTGGACCATAAAGATAAATGTGATGCGCGCGCTACTCTGAAGCCCTGTGATGTGGTCCGGGCAACGGCTTGTGATACTTTGTTTCCAATCTTTTTATTTCCTCAGTTTTCTGAAGATGAAAGATTTGCCGGTCGTTTTAGGGTTTCTTATGTTGCTTTGGTCCATATAGGTCCCACGAGAAGCTAAGAAACGAGTGTTCGACCATAGTATCATTACTAAATGATAACACATAATACGATCTTTTACAGTCCTACGCCACTATGCTATATTGGCCGCTTCTGATTGATGGGTTAAAGTCACTTTAGAGTACTGTTAACTATTACTCTTCAAGCATGGCCCTCCGCTCACTCCAGGGCGCAACCAGATAAAACTAACTGAATCTAACTCAAAACATACATACCCTTTAAAAAAAAATAAAACATGTCTTGCCTTCGCCGGGAATTGAACGCGGGGCATCTATATTCCAAACGCAGAATCTGATCACTAGACCTGGACGAACAAACTGACTGGATCGTGTATAACCTAAAAGTGACGTTAACCCACCAATCAGAAGTGGCTAAAATAGCATAGTGGCGTATGACTGTAAAGGATCTTAAAGTCCATGGTAAAGCTTCATACTCCCTTGCACGAATTTCGCATTTATTTGACAGGTATCCATTTTTCGCGCGAATATAAATTTTCATTCATACTCATGCACCGCGAAATTTCTTCAGCGAAAATTCGGTAAAGAGAAAATATTTTTAACTTTTTGCGAATTCCGTCAATTTTGTGACGCCAAAACCAACAAATTGACGATGATGGTTTGTTATTTCGAGTTCCCAGTTCCCAGCTAGAGAATGAAAAAGGAAAACGGTCCTATTTTATGTAGGAACAAGTCAAACTGAATTGGATCCAGTCTTAAATAATTAAAAAACTTACTGGTATCAGTTAAACGCATCTCTGCAATTAAATTATGAAAATCCCCCTTTGTTTTCCTTTGCAAAAATATGGTTCTAACCCACATTTTTTTTCTTTGAAACCCTTTGGCTAGTGCAAGTGTTCTGCTTTTAAGGTAATTGCCAAAAATGCGCAAAAGGTATATCGCATAATAAAACTACACAGATAAAAATTATAATTTGTAACAAGCAAATTATGTAAAGGCGACGCGCGACGTTCAAATAGGCGAGGACGTGACAACCCTGGAAGGCGAATGGCGCAGCAGCAGAGTCGAGTCATGGCGTTATGTAATTATGATGACTATACTGGCGAAGCTTTTAAGGTGTCTGTGAGGTGAAAATATTAGTGGCTGTAATAATATTGGCGAAGTAAAACGTGTTACTAAAAATTAGTTGTTTACAAATTATTACAATCCATTTCATACACCTAAGAAATCTAATGTCATATTTTTATTTACTGTTTTCTTAGGGGTGAAAACAAAATTGACGATTTTGACATAAGAATTCGCCGCGAAAGTTAAAATTTTTCACCGCGAATAATTTAAACCTGGAAATTACAGTTTACTTAAAAAAAGGCGAAATTCGCGCAAGTGTTTATTCACCTTAAGACAGAATCCCTCGAGGTATCCTGAAATACAGTGACTCTTGCTGAAAGCCTCGTCAGTGACACACATGTTGATTTCATATAACCTTAAGCTCGGGTCGATGTAGGAACCCGTATTTTACAAATGAAATAAAATATGTAAGTATTTATAAATAGAATAAAAGATCTAGATCTAGTAGATTTCAGTTTTAGTTTCATCTATGTAGTCGATCGAACGGCGGATCAATAAAACAGTGTGTTTCAGGGTGTCTTCGAATGTTTACATCCTCGGTCGATTTCTGTGTTCTACCAAAGAAAATTCTACTACGATAAGAAGGCTAATGCTTATCGGCGCATGTGAAACGGCTTAGAGACATCAATGCGCTCACAATATTTTACTTCGCGGCGGTAACCCTCGGACGATTCATGCGCCACGTTGCCAATATTTCGCAATACGCGAATAAGCCACGCATCGGTAGTCGCACTGTGTATTTTTCTTTCACCTGCACTAAGTACACCTTTTGCATCAATCCTTTTTCTTTCTCCGGTGCACTTGCACTGAGTGCCATTTAGTGCAGCACTTTCTCCACCGACTATTTTGTTGGTGTAAGTTGGGGCAGGATGGTGGGACAATGGCGAACTGGCGGAAAAATAGTAAACAAATCAAAACTTAACCTAGAATTTTGTTAAGCTGTTGCTGCCCAAGGCCCAAGACAAGTTTGTAAGAAAATCATGAAAGAGGCAATAATACTTTGCGATCACAATGGTGAGATGGCTTTTTCTTTCGCTGCTGCACGATTAATTGGTGGAGCTACACTGACGTACACCAAGTGCAGTTGGTATAGGTGAAAGAAAAACACCTTGTTAGAGCTGCCGCCTTGGTTTTTGTTTTTCTTCCAAAGCGAATTGGCAACAGCGACTTTGCCGCCGGCGCAATTCAAACGAGTGACTCGCGACAGTAATGATTTTGGCTACCGTCAAGGTCGAATGTTACAAATGCGGATACAGACGTCAAATTCATTCAAAGAAAGGGAATTCTTTGTGAATGTATTCGCGGAAACACATGTAAGCTGCTGTATATATATTACAATAAGTAATATTTCACTTTTTCGCATGGCCCTCCGTTCGTTACCGCTTGCTACGGGGGCTCAAGCAAAGAAAACTAACCAGGTGCTAACCCAAACGTATTCCAAGACATACCCAAAATCAAGAAAAAAACTGTTTAGAGACAACCGTAAAAAAATGAAAAAAGCAACGGGGTTTAAACCCGGGCCGTCGCCGATTTGAGACCTAACCATCTAAACCTCTCGACCACGACAGCTCTTGCTGCAAATTGATTGCATCGCGAAGACATCGAATGCAATCGATCGAGTCAACGCCACCTACATTAGATGGGGAGTATGCATTTGTAACATTCGACCTTGATGGCAGCCAAAGTCATTACTGTCGCGAGACACTCATCATTTCAAGCGACCTTCTGTTGATGGGGGCCAGGCTTTTCAGAGCCTGGCCCCATTTCGGGGATCAAATGTTTAACGTGTTGGGGTTTCTTATCGTAGTAGAACTTTGTGTGGTTCTACGCAGGGAAACTATCCTGTGGCAGTCATTGTGCCGTTTGATAGCTAAAAGCACTTGAGACAGGATTTTAACCATATAGAACATCGTCGCATATCATATGAGCAGAACATACTATCGTTCCAGCCAATACTGAAATACTTCTTCAACTGAATAAAAATGCAGAGGAAAACAAATCGAAACGAATGTTTCGCAGACCTGTACAGACATGCAAACAAGTGGTGCAACATCAGCCCGTATTCCTTTGATATGTCGCTCTAATACCGACAAGCGATGGGTCGCCTCCATGTTGCGGTGTTACGCTGTTACGCGGTGCCGCCCACACTTGTTACGCGACGTTGTTACGATACGAAGTTCTGTTGCATGCCTGTACCTGGCTTAAAATGATTTTTATTATTCAGCACGCCCAGATGACCTGAATCAGCCCTTGGAATTCATTCCATTCAAAGTCCTAAGTTAGGTTATGCCAACCATAGGATAACAGTGTGATAAAGGAATTCCCCACATCTGTTTTAATGTAATAACTATTTTGTTAAGGAGAAAAAGCTATTTTGTCCAAACCCTCTTAGAATTACCTTTTCCAAAAAATTTGCAGGAACTTTTTCGAAAAAAAACTGTGTATCGAAAGTAAATAAAAAAAGTTAAATCCATATCTTATTTGTTCGAGAGAAGTTGATAAAATTTTGCAAGAAGTAGTACACTTCTTGTATAAATGATTTGCCGATATAATTGGTCAACAGTGAACAGCTTGGGCAAAAGCAACGTCGGAGACCTATAATAATAATCCGCTTACAGTTTATAGTTTTAAAAATATTATTTGTCGGTAAAAAATTTCCTTGTGCAGATCGGGTGTCCTGCAGTTTAGTCTCTCGATTCGCTATACCCACGCCATTTCAGAATTTGTTATAATTTAGAATATTATATCAAATATTTATATTTTAAAATGTATATAAAGATTTTAAGGACAATCTTTCTTATAATCTGTACAATCACAATGAGTATGTTCTCTCTTCAAATCACAAAGGTCGTTTCTGTCGGTAATACAATGTTCGTCTTCATTAAATCTCACAGCTTTTCTTTTTATTTTGCATGAACCTGGTGGAACATCGGGTGGACTAACCATAATTGGTCCAGATTTCTCTTCTACATTTTCGCATGCATTTGGATCTCTAGATGGTGCATCAGTGCATTGTATTGGATATCTTCCGTCACATACATCCTTTTGTTCTTTAAGAACGCCAGCGTAATATTTCTCCACAACCTCTTCCGGGGTGTCGACGTGCTTAGGAGTATATGACGTATATTTTCCTAAAAGTAAATATGTAATCTTTTAATGTCAAAAATAAACAAAATAAAACATTTCTTGAGATTTGTTATGGTTTTAGCAGCATAGTCTGCAGTACTCTAATGCGATTTAATATCTTGCCGCTGTTTTACAACAACAATGATTTATATATGGAGGTTTTTTTTTGAATTTGGTTCGGGGAGTGTGCCCGTCTGACGAGACTTCTAAAGTCAAAAAGGGTCACAGGCTCACAGGTGGCACCATCCCGGACCTAGTAGAAAATCAATCAAGCTCCCATATAAATTGTATGGTCTTCCGGAAAAGACATGTGCTTATGCATTTTGGTTAATATGATATACAGGGTGTCCCGAAATTAGTGTAAAAGACTTTAACAGCGCATTCTACATGTAAAATAGACACTAGTTTCCTTAATAAACATATGTCGAAAAATGCACCCTAACAGAGTTACAGCCCTTAACAGGTGTCCTCCTGAAGATGGTTTTTAGTCCATATTTCAGAAACGGTTACAGCGATGCCTTTGACATTTTGGTATTAGGGTAACTTTAGCTTGCGGATTATATTTCTCAAATTAGAAAATTCAAATTTTAATCAGAGGCGTGACATTTGGGGTGGTAAACGCAACAAAACTGTCATAACATTTTTGTGGGGCAACTTTTAAAATTTTTTCTTATAAAATCGGAAAATCTGGGGGTATAATAGACCGAGAAATCTCATTTATTTATTAAATAGTAGGTACTATCGGGTACAAAATAGATCTTGTTTGTGGTTTTGCTACCTGCGGCATTTTTGATAGTTCTAGCAGCATAGCATAGTTTGCAGTACTAGCGTCTCGCCGGTATAGAGAGCCCTTGATCCCGACCTGCCGAACGGCATTATTTATGGCGCTACATGCGTTGTTTAATGTTTACATTTGTATTTTTACATTTTCACTGCATGCAATGCCCTCCGCTCGCTGCAAGGCGCAACCAACAAAAGCTGACTAATCCAATAAAAAAAAAGCTTGAATGCGCCGGGCGTCGAACCCATTACTTTGCGTTCTAGACGCGAGCCTCGCCACCTGAGTCAATCAAAAGTCTTATACAAACGCGTGAAGTGAACAAATGTAAAACAACATTGACGAGCGGAGTTCGGGATCAAGGCTGCCCTTACCATTAGGGTACTGGAGACGCTTCTGTCTGCAGTACCTCAATGCGATTTAATATCTTGCCGATGTTTTACAATAAAAACGATTCGTATGGAGGCTTCTTTTTGAATTTGGTTCGAGGGTTCGAGGAGTGTGCCTGACAGCCTATCTGACGAGACTAAAGTCGATTTGCGTCTACCTACAGCAATTTTGAGCCTGCATGCGTACGCCCTAATTGATATATTTTTCAAAGTTGTTTTTCATGTCTCGGGTTAGTCCTGTTTGGTTACGCTCCCGGAGCGAGCGAAGCGAGCGGAGAGTCATGCGTAAAGTGAAATATTAGAACGACAACACCGGGCTGCTGCCAAATGCGCAGGTCTGAAAATTTGCTGTAAGTAGACGCGAGTGAAAAGTCGAAACCTGTCAAATCAACCTGCCATCTCCCATATGATTTTTTTTTTATAAATTCTAAAATAACCTTCGATTGCACACAAGTATCTGCATACACCCCTTCAATATCGTGCCAGACGCTTCGCGCTTGCGTAGTATGATTCGTTGCGATTACAGCTACTCAAGTGGCGCTTTAAATAACTAGCCAATTAAATTTAATATCTTACTGTTGCTCCCCGATGGGATTTAAGTACAAATATTAGCGAAAGTACACCCCCACCACGGTCCTCTTATGGACACATTCACAAAAGTGACAGTTAATGGGCGGAGCTAGATGTAATTTATGAAATTTGAAAAATGTAAAAACAAAGCCAAGCCAGTAACATTTTCTGCTAGATTAGAACTGCCTTGGGTTAGTTTTAGTTGATTTCGCCCCAAAAGCGAGCGGAGGGTCATGCGTTTTCCCTCGCTCGTCTAGCTCCGTCCATTAACTGTCACTTTTGTGATTTCCTATTGGTTTAATTAAGACCCATAAGTGGACCGTGGTGTGGATGTACTTTCGCCAAATACCGCGCGACGCGTAACGGAGCGCGGTGATTTTTCGAAAACGGCAATCTTACTTTGCGGTCGAAAAACACAGAACTTTTCTACAGCCGGATTTTAAAAAATAAATGCGCATTTCTCTCTACACTTATTCTGAAAGTTGCAAATGGCTGTCATTTTTAACATATTATATTCGGGCATATTTAGAGTAGGAGTATCAGCAACATCTGTAAGGTAACAGACGCACGACTGTCATTTATTTATTTTCGGTTACCATGACTATTCATAGCACACTCGACGGAAAAAGTGTTACTTTAGATTCCTAATCTAAAGTAAGCCTGCCCTCTGATGATGAGGAGCATTTAAAGATCCTTTACACAAATAGTGCACTATGTAAAAATCGACCTCACCTATTGGTCGATCCATCTCGTATTACGATATGTCTGCGTAATGCAATCGGTTTCTATCAAGAGCTCTTGTAGTGTAGAGGTCTAGATCGTTGGGTCTCACCTGGAAAACGCGGGTTCGAATCCCGTTGCTCTTTTTAATTTTTTTTTAAAGATTATGTTTCTAAACAGCTTTTTTTCTTGATTTTGGGTATGTCTTGGGTTGGTGGATTGGGTTAGCACCTGCTAAGTTTCCTTTTCTTGAGCCCCCGTAGCGAGCGAAGCGAGCGGAGGGCCATGCGGATCGACCAATGGGAAAGGCCGATTTTTATATAGTGCACTATTTGTGTAAAGGATCTTATAACGCTGATGAGGATTCAATTTCGTTCGATACTATTGAAGGTAAAGGGTCTCAGAGTTCGCTATTTTTCATGATATTAATATATCTTCCAGCAGAGAAAATTGGACATTCATTATAGTAAATATAAAGACGGAAGCAGCTCAGTCCTTAATATCAGTCAACCTCTCTCTACCTAAAAACAAGCGTAGAAAACTTAAGAATATACATAACCAATATGCAGCGCGGCTGATACGTTCGTATTTTACCACATCAGAGGGCTTCAGACTTGCGCGCGCATTATATTGTTGACAAATATATCTAATATTACACTTCACGCATGGCCCTCCGTTCGCTTGGCTCGCTACGGGGGCGCAACCAAGAGAAACTAACCAAAACAAGGCATACCCAAAATGAATAATAATAATATTAAAAATAAAAAAAATATGTCTTGCTACTGGAATCGAACCCGGGTTGCCGTATCGCAGACACAGCATCCAACCACTGAGCTACGAGACCAGTTGACAGCAATTTGCTGAACCCTAAAATATGGTGTTTGTTAACAATGTAATGCGCGCGCAACTCTGAAGCCGTGTGATGTGGTACAGGAAATGTCTACTGTCTTTTACCGGGCAGTGTCCAGTGAGCAGTCCGGTGACAGTTCTCTGCTCTGTTCATGTCTAAGAGCTATTCTGCTCCTTTTGTAGACTATCATCTGTCCAGTACTGTGTACTGCTTAGGAACCCATTTAGGCTAATGACTGTTGTAAGAATTGACATCAATAAATAAATGATGAAAAAAAAATATTGGGGTTTGGAACCTTCGGCAACATGCACTAAAACGGAGTTTTATCCACAATACGGAAGCAGAATTATTGCACTCGACGTGCGTTTCGCTAACCATGTTAGCATCATCAGGAGTTTTAATCATCTCCTGATGATGTTAACATGGTTAGCGAAACGCGCGTCGAGTGCAATAATTCTGTTTCGGTATTGTGGATAAAACTCCGTTTTAGTCTTTTCGTAGAGATGGTGATAAAGGCCATCACAGACACTTCGCATAACAGCTTAGCATAAGAGCATAAGGGTTTCGACCAATCACAGCCGATATATCGTAATTGGCCGCGCATAGTAGGAACCCTTATGTTCTTTTGCTACAGTGTTATGCGAAGTGTCTGTGAAGACCTTAAACCTTTTCGCCTGTCTTAGTCCTGGAGTGTTTCTCCAGTAGGACGACAGTTGGTCTTTTTCCCATTTGTTTACTTCTTCGGTGATGTGGCTCTTCATAAGACCACAGTAGGGCTCTGGACCATAATATGGTGTACCAGCTCCTTCTTTCGCAAGGCAGTCTGCTTTTTCGTTATTCTCTATGCCTCTATGGCCAGGTACCCACATTAAAGTTACCTGGTTGCGTGGTACTAGTTATTTTAGGGTTTGCTTACATTCCCAGACTAGCTTTGACACGTACTTGAAAGCTTTTTGAGCATATTCTCAGATATGTAGATGTGATTTCTGTGAAGTCCTTGTGTGAGGCATTCTTCTGCACATATATTTATGGCAAGCATTTCCGCTTGGAAGATGGTTATATATTTGCCTAGCGGTTTGGAAAGCTTACAGTTTGGACCTGAAATGCCCCATCCTGCTCCTCTCGCTAGTTTTAAACCATCTGTGAACCACAGCGATGCGTTATCGACCTGATGTTGTTTTTTACTCTCCCATGATTGACGGTCATCAATAACCATTAGGCGATCTTATAAAAATAAAGATATCCTAAACTACAAACAGATCAATAGGGAAATAAGAAAGGCTAAAGGAAGACATCTTAAGGAAAAATGTGAAGAGATAGGAATTCTGGAAAGTAGGTACGACCACTTTAATATGCATAAGAAGGTCAAAGAAGCTGCAGGCCTTTTTAAAACACAAACGAGTGGCAGTTTAACCGATAAAAATGGCAAAATTATAACAGATAAGAAGGTCAAAATAGGCACCTGGAAAGACTATGTTGCGGAACAGTTTAACGATGACAGAGGTGGATGTCCTTATTTTTCTTGTGAAACAGGAGATTTTCTATTACCACATGCGAAGTGAAAAAGACCATATTACAGATGAAGGACGGTAAGGCTGCTGGCTCAGATGATTTCCACTCAGAGTTTCTGAAATTATTTGATGATGACGGTATAAAATGACTGACAACCATCTTTAACTCCATATATAACTCCGGAAAAATACCTCAAGCCTGGCTTAGGTCTACTTTTATAACTATTCCCAAAAAATCAAACGCAAAACAATGCAACGACTACCGCACCATAAGTCTCATGAGCCTTTTATTGAAACTTTTCTTAAAAATTCTGCAACAGCGAATATCCAAAAAATGGTGAACAACACATCGGACAAACCCAATTTGGATTCAGAAATGCAGTCAGGACCAGGGAGGCTTTGTTCTGTATCCAAGTACTCTTCCAGAGATGTAGAGATGTCAACTGCAACATCTATGTTTGCTATATTGATTACCAAAAAGCATTTGACAAAGTCCAACACGACAAACTAATTGATGTACTGAGGAGGATTGGTAAGGAAAACAAAGACTTAAGAATTATAGCAAACCTATACTGGAACCAAACTGCCACCATTCACATTGAAGGTGAACAATCTGAAGATATTAAAATACAAAGATGAGTAAGACAGGGGTGTGTGTTGTCTCATCTGCTGTTTAACCTATACTCCGAACAAATATTTAAAGAAGCTCTGGAAGATCTAAATGAAGGCATATTGATGAACGGAGAATTTCTAAATAATATCAGATATGTCGACGACACGGTAGTATTCTCCAACAGTCTCCAAGGACTACAAGAGATAATGTCAAGAGTTACAGCACTAGTCAACAGTTCGGACTAAGTCTAAATATAAATAAAACGAAGTACATGGTCATCAGTAAAATTCCAAGACCAACAGGACAACTACTGGTAGATGGTAAAGCAATAGAGAGGGTTAACAAATATACATATCTTGGCACTACAACGAATAAATAGCGGGATGTGGCATCACTCAGTTGAGATTAAAATTCGCATTGAAAAAGCCAGAGCACAGTTCGTAAAGATGGCTAAACTTCTAAAAAGTCGTGACCTTAAGTTATCTACTAAGATAAGACTTCTCCGCTGCTATGTGTTTCAGGTGCTGCTCTATGGGGTGGAATCCTGGACCCTCACAGAGGCTAGCAGTAAAAAACTGGAGGCGTTCGAAATGTGGCTGTATTGACGCATAAGAAGGATTTCTTGGTCAGAACACATAACAAATAGGAGTGTCTTGGAAAGATTGCATAAAGATGTGGAGATTCTCAAAACTATCAAGAAGCGAGAGCTGGAGTATTTCGGACACATTATGAGGAATAGAGAAAGATATGAACTATTGCAACTGATAATCCAGGGGAAGGTGTTCGGTAAAAGAGGACCGGGAAGAAGAAGAATATCGTGGCTGAAGATTTTAAGATCTTGGTTCAATATGTCAACAAATGGACTTTTTCGAGCCGCTATAAACAAAGTTCAGATAGCCGTGATGATCGCCAACATCCGATGACTGATAGGCACTGGAAGAAGAAGAATAACTGCATTTGGTTTGCTTGCATTTTCCAGTTTTATTTCTCTTCAAAGAAGCGCAGGTGACCAGTCAAATCTCCAAGCTTGAATTTGATATTTGGAATAGCATGTGAGCACTTCCTCTTCACACTAATATGAAGAGAAGGCATGTTCAGCAGTACCGCTAAGGCTGCGATAGGGCACGACCCCTAAATATTTAAGTGGAAAAAGTCAACTGTGTTCCGTATAGGATGGGCGCTCTTATTTCTAGCTTCGTTCTTTTTGTAAACGGGACAAGAATGATTTTCCTAGGATTTAGGGAGAGTCCCTCCCCTTCGCTCCCATTCTTCCGGGCGTCAGCCGGTCTTAGGTATAAATAACACATTTGTCTCCCTCCAAGATAGTGATATATGTATATGGAGCTAGCTTTGAAGATTTTCTGTAAGTGTACTTCAGGATCTCATAGCTTTTCGGAAGCAGGGTAGGGAAGATCCCATCCCGTCTTTGCCGGGAGATTTGTAGGGCTTAAAGCTATCGATTGCCCATTTTGTTCTGTTGTTAGTGAAGATTTTTCCTGCCAGTCTTTTGTACCTCCTGTTCGGGTTCTGGAACCCTTTGCTGTGTGGATTAGTCTAGTTCTGGGTATCTTCTACGATTTGTGATCCAGGGAAGTGAGTCTGTAATAGTACCTCTAAACTTTCTAGGGAGGTAATAAGAAACACACGACTTAATTTATATAATCGATCCCGGAGGGCGCATGAACAGCGTTGATACTGCAGGACGGGCTGGGGATCTACATATTGTAATGAGTACTCGAAACAGACTGCCTGATAGCGCCATGCAGACGCCAATTTAGTGTATAAATTGCGAATATTTTGTTCTTAAAAATAAATAATAAAGCTCATTGGTCTAATTCGAGTTCATTAAACTCATATAGTACTTAAAACTAAGATATTCGTTTTTAGTGTTAAAGCAGAGAGAGCTTGACTTAACTCGTTCAAATTTCGTTTTAATCATAATTTTTAGTTAACATTTACAGGTTTAGTTTACTTCATCTACTATTTACATAATTATATCCTTAAGAGTAATACGTGCACATGACAGACACATTCATAGAAGATGGGATCCCTACCATCTTCTATAGGCCCTCTGGGCCTGTCAAAAGCGTTTCAGTATCTTGTTAACCTAACGGTTGTTCTATAACAACAATATAGAACATATCTACAAATGACTTGTTCTCGAGTGTATGTGCTTAATAGAAGTTGAACATTTATGTAGAAAACACCATAAAAAAACCATTTCTTTCGTTAACTCGTTCGATCTCGCGAAATAGTTTATGCTGCATATACAGGGTGCTACAGATTCGAGCGCATGCATGGGGATCTCGGAAACCGTAAGAGATACGAAGTCGTTTAAATTAAGGCAAAGTTGTGTAATTTGATGCCCAACAAGATGCAGTTTTGAAATTTTAAAAATTCCGAATAGTTCCGGAGATATTCGTAAAAAAACGAAAATCAGCTATTTTATTTTGATTTTTTCCTGACTTTATTTGAAGAGATAATATAACATAAATTTAACATTATTATTGCCACTTTTTCCGCTTTATAAAATGGCAGTATCAAATTTAAAATCTGACATTTCGTGTCCGGGCCCCCCATCATCAACTTAATTTTTTTAAATACGGATCTGGATTTTATATTTAATTTTTTAGAAGCATTTGGTCTCCCAAAACCAACGACGTATCACACTTGTCCAATAGCGGTGACAAATATTCTCATAAGTGAAATCGGGTCAGAAAAGATCGCCCCATCTCTGTCTAACACAAGTCTAGATTTGTTGATATATTGATAAGTATAATAAATCGTTGGTTTTGGGAGACCAAAGGCTTCTAAAAAATTAAATAAAAATTCAGGTCCGTATTTAAAAAAATGAAGTTGATTATGAGGGTCCGGACACGAAACGTCAGATTTAAAATTTGATACTGCCATTTTATAAAGGGAAAAAAGTGGCAATAATAATGTTAAATTTATGTTATACTATCTCTTCAAATAAAGGCAGGAAAAAATAAAAATAAAATAGCTGCTTTTCGGTTTTTTACGAATATCTCCGGAGCTATTCGAAATTTATCAAATTTCAAAACTGCATCTTGTTGAGCATCAAATTGCACAACTTTGCCTTAATTTAACCGACTTAGTATCTCTTACGGTTCCCGAGATCCCCATGCATGCACTCGAATTTGTAGCACCCTGTATGTACAGGGTGTCCCAAATTCGAGCCTCATCATTGGGATCTCGGAAACTAGAAGAGATACGAGGTCGGTTAAATGGAGGCAAAGTTGTGCATTTTGATGCTGATCAAAATGCCATCTTAAAAGTTTAAAAATTCCGAATACTTACGAAGATTTTTGGAAAAAACCGAATATTCGCGATTTAATTTTAATTTTTTTATGAGTCTATTTGAATAGATATAACAAAATAAATTTCACATTCTCATTGCTACTTTTTCTGTTCTACAAGATGGTGTTATCAAATTTTCAAACCGACGGCGACGTTTCGTCTTTGAGCTGCCATCATCAACTTTGTTTTTTTAAATACGGCCCTGGATTTTTTATTACGGATTTTAAGAGCATCTAAAGTCCCAAAGTCAATGATATATCGCACTTATTCGAAAAATTCATATTAATCGCATTTTCCATAAGAACTCATGTGTTAGAGAGAGAAAGAAAACATATTTTTGGTAAGATTTTACCAGGAAATCCTTAAAATGATTTTTTCGAATAAGTGCGATACATCATTGGTTTTGGGACATTAGAAGCTATTAAAGTCCGTAATAAAAAATCCAGGGCCGTATTTAAAAAAACAAAGTTGATTATGGCAGCTCAAAGACGAAACGTCGGTTTGAAAATCTGATAACACCATCTTGTAGAACAGAAAAAGTAGCAATGAGAATATGAAATTTATTTCGTTACATCTATTCAAATAGACTCATAAAAAAATTAAAATGAAATCGCGAATATTCGGTTTTTTCTAAATATCTTCGGAAGTATTCGGAATTTTTTAACTTTTAAGGTGGCATTTTGATCAGCATCAAATTGCACAACTTTGCCTCCATTTAACCGATCTCGTATCTCTTCTAGTTCCTGTACAGGGTGTCCCAAATTCGAGCCTCATCATTGGGATCTCGGAAACTAGAAGAGATACGAGGTCGGTTAAATGGAGGCAAAGTTGTGCAATTTGATGCTGAACAAAATGCCATCTTAAAAGTTTAAAAATTCCGAATACTTACGAAGATTTTTGGAAAAAACCGAATAATCCCGATTTAATTTTTATTTTTTTATGACTCCATTTGAATAGATATAACAAAATAAATTTCACATTCTCATTGCTACTTTTTCTGTTCTATAAGATGATGTTATCAGATTTTCAAACCGACGTTTCGTCTTTGAGCTGCTAGCATCAACTTTGTTTTTTTTAAATACGGCCCTGGATTTTTTATTACGGATTTTAAGAGCATCAAAAGTCCCAAAGCCAATGATGTATCGCACTTTCATATTAATGGCATTTTCCATGAGAACTCATGTGTTAGAGAGAGACAGAAAACATATTTTTGGCAAGACTTTACCAGGAAATCCTTAAAATGATTTTTTCTATTTTGGTATCATAAAGAAGTCTTTTCGATACGCAAAGTAGTGTCGAAAAGAAGCTCGTTTCGACACTACTTTTGTTGACTGGTTGCTCTGATATTAACAAAATTGTTCAATGACAAGACCTACACCGTTTTGAATGGGATTCCTAATAATACAGACGTCAAAAGTGACAAGATGTCCGTCCAACTTTTGATCGCAACTTGAATAAATTAATGTTTTTCATTAAAAAACGTGCAAAATAGAAAAAATAGTATAAAATACACGTTTTAAAACACATTTAGCGCACTCGCACGTTAGGAAACTCCCCGCAAGCGGGTCGTTTCCTAATTTCGTGCTCGTGCGATAAAATATGATCTTTTAAAACTAGTATCTTAATATACTATTTTCGAATAAGTGCATTGGTTTTGGGACATTAGAAGCTCTTAAAGTCCGTAATAAAAAATCCAGGGCCGTATTTAAAAAAACAAAGTTGATTATGGCAGCTCAAAGACGAAACGTCGGTTTGAAAATCTGATAACACCATCTTGTAGAACAGAAAAAGTGGCAATGAGAATATGAAATTTATTTTGTTATATCTATTCAAATAGAGTCATAGAAAAATAAAAATGAAATCGCGAATATTCGGATATCTTCGGAAGTATTCGGAATTTTTTAACTTTCAAGGTGGCATTTTGATCAGCATCAAATTGCGCAACTTTGCCTCCATTTAACCGATCTCGTACCTCTTCTAGTTTCCCAGATCCCAATGATGAGGCTCGAATTTGGGACACCCTGTACAGGGTTATCCAACGAGGACTAGACAAGGTGATTTTTTGACTTTCCCTGTATTTTTATAAAAAAACTGAAATAGCCATCTTATGTAATTTTCTCCCGCGAATTCGGATATGTTCAGCAAAAAACAATTGAACATCAAATAAGAGTGCTAGGGGTCACTTTGATATTTTTTAAATAGAACACTCTATATATTACTACATGTGTATAATATCCTATATCTATCTTTAGCTGTTTACCAAATATTGACAGTTGAAAGTCGGATATTTTGACACTTTGACACGCTCTAAAATCTAAATCGCACAAGATCAAAGAAAACGGTTTGCACATTCCGATCTTAAGTTTTCATAAACTATCGAATGACAGTATCTTCGAATTTAACCTGCGGATAAAATTAACCGGAACTTTTAAACCTCCGGTTAAATTCAAATTTACTATCATTCGATAGCTTATGAAAACTTAAGATAGGAATGTGCAAACCGTTTTCTTTGATCTCGTGCTGTTTAGATTTTAGAGCTTGTCAAAGTGTCAAAATGCCAGACTTTCAACTGTCAATATTTGGTAAACAGCTAAAGATAGGTATCGGATATTATAAACAAAATGTGTTTAGATTTTTTCAGACAGTCCAAAAATGTAGTAATATACAGGGTGTCCCATTTAAAAAAATATCAAAGTGACCCCTAGCACTTTGAATGATGTTCAATTGTTTTTTGCTGAACATATCCGAATCCGCGGGAGAAAATTACATAAAATAGCTATTTCAGTTTTTTTTATAAAAGTACAGGGAAAGTCAAAAAATCGCCTTCTCTAGTCCTCGTTGGATAACCCTGTACATGTACTCATCCGATCCTCGTTAACACGTTGAATACGGGTGTGAAGAAAAAAAATCATGTCGGGAGGACGGGAAATTTGTTGACACTCATATTACTCAGAGAGAGCCTAATTTATTTTATATTTTTTTGCGGACTTTCTCGAGGGAATACATGGAGAGATACCGGATACCGTTCCATTGCACGCCCATATCAGGGAACGGCTAACGCCGTTTTTAAACCACCCGTATCCAATTCCGCCCCCTGTGATTAGGAAACTTCTAGTCACTCCAACCGAGATACGCGATGTTCTCAGCCGCCTGCCAAAGAATAAGGCGCCGGGACCTGACACTATCCCTAATCTGCTCCTCAAAAACCTACCCAAGAAAACCCTGGTACATCTAATGCATATTGTAAACGCTATTCTGCGCCTGCAACACTTTCCCAGCTCTTGGAAAATCGCGCGAATAGTGCTGTTCCCAAGCCCGGGAAGGACGCCAAACTCACGAGCTCCTACAGGCCAATTTCTTTGCTCAACACGATGAGCAAGCTCACTGAAAAGCTCATATTGTCCAGGATTAACAAGGCCGCTCTGAACCTCCGTGTTTTACCGGAGGAACAGTTTGGCTTCCGCAGCGGGCATAGCACAAATATGCTCGCTGCAAAAATAGCGTCCGACATATACGAGGGGTTCAATGAACGGCATTGCACTGCCTTGTTGCTCCTGGACATAGAGCGCGCGTTCGACAGGGTATGGCATAACGACCTATGTTACAAACTTTTCATCACGCACGAATTCCCGCTGCATTTGACAGCGTTAGTTGCGTCTTACCTGGCCGGGCGCTCCTTTTCAGTGCGCATCAATAATGCTAACTCATGCTTGAGGCCGATCCGAGCTTGTGTCCCGCAGGGAACAGTGCTATCACCGCAGCTATTCAGCTATTACATAGCAGATCTTCCCTCCCGTCCTAACTCATCCCTGGCATTCTATGCTGACGATACAACCATATACTCCCAATCCTTTAGCGCACAGAAGGCGGCGAATAATGTCAATGCCCATATGGCACAAATATCTGAATTTTATTCGAATTGGAAAATTCGATTAATCAGATCGAAAACAGAGCTAGTTCTATTCACACGAAAATTTACGAACACCGATATGCACCCGATCGTAATACAAAATACTCCCATCCTCCCTAAACCAAAAGTCAAATACCTAGGAATCATGTTTGATAAGAGGCTAACGTTCTGCGACCATATTGCTTATATTAAAAGCAAAAATCTCATTGTATGGGATAGAAGCCTCTTATCAGACATGGTTCTTTCCTAAGTCCCGGAAATAAAGTCACCCTTTACATGGCAATCACCAGGCCCTTTTTGATGTATGGTGCACCGGTTTGGTGTTCTGTGTCTGATTCGCAAATGAAGAAGTTACAAATCCTTCAAAACCGCCACCTTAGGGCAGCTTTTTCGGCGGGTCGCTATACCAGGACGAGCGACCTGCACGCGTGAGCGCGTATAGATTACGTAAATGAACACGTGGATAAGCTCGCGTGTAGGTTCTATAAAAATGGTATCCGCGGCTCGCCGAAAACGGCAAACATCGCAAATGCTAGGTTTAACCCAGAATTTAGAGCCAAACACGGGCCCATACATCGAAAAACTACAATTTTCTTCCTTGAACCTAGACCTCCTTAGACAGACCTATCCCTAAATCCCTAATCCCTTAAAAACTTCCTTAATACACCCTCAGCCACCCCTGCTGCTTTGCGGTAAAACGCTAGGTAGCAGGAGCACATAAATTGCACCGCGACAACCACCTTCACTGTCGCTCCTAGCCCAGAGCGGGTCCCGCCAATCTGGTTCGTTAGGACATGGTAGGCGGGGCTTGCTAAGGGACCCGACAATCATTTATATACGGCCAGCTCGGCAAACTGCCGCAGTCAAGTAACTGCGAACCGTCTCTGCGCTCCTATGCTCCAGCAGGGGCAGAATGGCCAAGCATCGTCAAATTTCGGTTACTATTGCAATCTACTCCTCACCAAGACTATCTATTATTAGGTAGTCTATTACTTGTGTATGAATGTGTGATTATGTGTGTGTGTGTGTATGTTTCTTAGTAAACCAAAGAACCGTGACATGGAGTTTTTCAGTATGTTTTCCCCATATTTACCTTCTCTCATCTTTCATTCCTCTTCAACACTAGCCAACTAGATCTATTGCCATCTGTATTGTAATTCATACTTATAACACTCTTGAAAGGCAACGCCTAAGAAAGATTAGATGTCAGAGCGCATTGCCACCTGCCTACATGTTTACGAATCCGGGCGATCAATCTGCCCAGGTTTTCGCTTGCGTGTGCTGCGGGGTTGTAAAAGCATCTGTTTGAGATGCAGGCGACCTCGTTTGTAAACACGATTAGCTATTATGTAGATTGTAAACGTAGGCTTAAGGTGACCATGTATTAAAATGTCCAT
>MU182299.1:251027-263680 GCA_016904865.1 Pissodes strobi
CCGTAAACAAAATTACCCTATATAGGTCCATCATTAGGCCCTTCCTGCTGTATGGGGCGCCAGTCTGGTATTCGATCGCGGATTATAACCTCAAGAAAATTCAGGTTATTCAGAATAGGTACCTGAGGGCTGCCTTCTCGGCGGGGCCGCATACCCGGATCAGCGACTTGCATGCATGGGCTCACATAGAGTACATAAGGGAGTATATTGACAAGACTGCATGCAGGTTCTATGATCAGGGAACGCGCGGCTCCCCGAGGACCGCGAACTTGGCTAACTTGAGGTATGATCCGCAGGACGGACCCAGACACGGCCCTATACACAGGAAAACCACACTTTTCTACCTGGAACCAAGGCCGCCTTAACAGATGGACCTATTCCTATCCCTCATCCCGATTATCCCGTCAAACTCTCCCCCTTTTGTGCCCCTGGCGCACCCGAATAAAGCGAGAGGTACCAGAAGCACAGAAGTGTATCCATGCAAACTTCGCGCACACATAAGAAACCAACCAGTCTTACTGAGAAAAGGTATCAGGAGCCAAGAAGTGCATTTATTTAGACTTCGCGAATATACGAGCCAGTCTTGGCGAAAGCAGGTATATATGCTGCGCTCAGACTGTCTCCTGCTCCCCTGCTCCAGGCAAGCGAAGTGCGGCCACACGTGGCCAAGTTTCTAATGCCTGTTTGCAATTCCGCGCCGCACTGAGATTATGTAAATAATCTCTTACTTTATATTGTATTGTTCTGTATGTTTTATGTTTGTAACGTATGCTAAACACCAAAGGAACGAGAAATGAGGTTTTTCACTGTGTTTTTCCTCATACTACCCTCCTTCATCTATCTTCCTTCACCTCAAAACAAGTCATTCAGATGTTATAGCCAGTCGTTGATAATTCATCAATTCTAAAGCTCTTGAAGGGTGTCAAGGCACACCCAAGTAAAACTAGCTAGAAGTGTCACTGAAAAGCTGCAATAAACATAGCTGGCCATACAACAGCCAAGGGGTAGGTGCGGCGTGTTGAGGGGTCCTTAACGGCGCTATAGGCGTGCGTGGATTACCCACACAATGTACATATAATATGTATCTTAAGTTATGTAATGTAGCTCTTAGGTGAATTGTTAAATGAAATCAGTAATATAGATGTGTGATGATGATGATGATTAATGTAAATTAACTCTATTCTAAATATAGGTTAACGATATATTTGTATTAGCTTTTATAACACTTTAAGGCTATATTTATTTTAGTTGATAAGCGAAGCACATTGTTATTAGGATAGCTTTGCTTAATTTATATTACATTACCGTAGAACGGCCAGCGAACCGATTTATATTTTTAAGAATTTTGTTGGTCAAACCCGCTTTTACGTTTCATTAGACTCGTCGAATTTATATTTTTGGAACCCCTAGTTGCTGGACTCCAATCACTGACCGATCATTTCTGAGATCGTTAGACCGTTTTGGGACCTCTGCTTCATATATTTATCTCTTCACGCGGCAGCTGCAGTTTTTGCTATGTTCGCTTGTTCGTTCTGAGTAATAGGAAGGGGCTATCCTGCCGTGATTGTCGCTTTCGATTTAGATTTTTAAAGGTTTATCATTTTCGTAGGGGTATTCCCTAGCATTTCTTGAAGAATTTAATTTTAGCTCATTAATTGTGGCTTCCGCCGTCATTTTACCCTTATAATAAACGAGAACTCAGTCGTCTATTATCTTAGAATTATTCCTTGTATCGAATCAGTTGGCTGACGTAGTTTTTTTTAATCTCGTAGAAGAAGAAATGCAAATTGACGGAAACAAATAGAGAGTTCTTCTAGTTAGACCCTTCGGCGAGAAGAGAAGCTTTCTGGTTGAGTGCAGTCTTAGAGATTCAACCTTTAATATTGTGATTTAATTCCACCCATTCTTTGGGGATATATTGTGGTATCTCTTTGTGTTTTGACACGACCGATTTATCGGGATCTAAATACTGTTACTGTACTAGGTAAGCATTTTCTCTGGAATTATTTTTTTCCCATTGCTTGTGAAGCACGCGGACGACGCCATGACGCTAATGGTTTTTTCTCCTTATTTCTAGAGGCTTCCCACGTTCATCGTATAAGACCGAGACCGTCGAATATCCCGTAACCCTCACAAACGAACGAAGTAATTATTGCTACAGTTTTTTGCCTTAATTAGCGATTTAATTGCTTTATCTGTGTTAGCCTTTTTTGTGCCTCCTCCACTATTTGCTTTGCGTCCCATGCGTTATCTTATCTATTCAATTTTATCAAATCTGAATTTTTATTTTAATGTAACTTGAGTTTGATCATATGGGGAAGTTTATATTTTCTTTTAGGGGTGACTCATACCTATCTTTGTTATATTCAAGTTGTCTGTACCTCAGTATTTCTTTTATTAGCTGATAGTCATTGAAAATTCATTGATAACTTTTGGGGGAATTTGTTTCATAAAGAAGATATATTTAAGCAAGGGGGGCTATAGTTTTTTTTTTACTAAAGTAAGGGGACTTTGTCTAATGCGTACTGGGTTATTTCAGGGTTTTTCTACCAGGCTACAACTTTTACCACCAGGCTACCAATTTTACTAGCAGGATACAACTTTCAAATACGTGGCTA
The DNA here is from genome assembly GCA_016904865.1 of Pissodes strobi. Classification (NCBI taxonomy): domain Eukaryota; kingdom Metazoa; phylum Arthropoda; class Insecta; order Coleoptera; family Curculionidae; genus Pissodes; species Pissodes strobi. The sequence continues at coordinate 253,646 of MU182299.1, forward strand.
CAAGTCCTGTCTCCGGGCCCATTTTATTGGCGAGTCATCTGGTAGTTTTACCCTCAGGGCCAGTGCCGTAGCAGTACCCACGGGTGCCCGGCACATCTACCAGAGTTCGACGGATCTAAGTGGTATCGTACAGAAGCTTAAGTTTATTTACTCATTTATTATTATTAATCGCTCTGAATTTTCTCTCTTTTCAATAAAACTCAAGCATTGACAGTCGGGCTTTAAAACAGTTTCAATAATTTTATTATTTTCATTCAATTATTGTGGCCATTTAACATTACCTATTACATGCAGAAAATCGCAAAATATTTACAATATTTTAGCAACGAGTGAATAAGATAGCGTTGCTTTTGATGCATTGTGGAAAATTTGAAGGAATACGTCTTCCAACATTTTGATACGACATTTAGGTTAAAATATGTAGATGTATACATATAATTGCTTAAAATCTCATTAAAAACGGGTTGAAGCTGGAAAAAAACGATTGGAAAATGTGGACATTTTTTTTTGGTCATTGGAGGTAAGTTCTGGTTGATTTAATGACAGATTTCGATGTAAAATTTTACTTTTGTTTAAAATCTCATTTTAAACTATTTAAAGCTGAAGAAATAGGCGACAATCAGACAACTTAGACATTTTTCCAGCTGTAAGCAGCGGTTTTATGGGAGATTTCCAGGTACAATTTTACTTTGGACCTCGAAGTTGTGGCAGGCAATTTCAAAACATAGATCACAACAAAAAACTTGTATTTCATAATATGACAGAAGTTTCACCACCGTGACATTCCTAAAATCCTCAAAGACAAAAGGCATCAGGGCCCGATGGAATATCTGCCATCGTGTTAAGGAACTGCGCCACCGAACTAACGCCCATTTTGCCAGACTTTTTTCTTTGTCTTACCGAAAAGAGATTTACCTATCTTCTTGAAAAGTCCCCATCTGTTCCAAAAAAGGTAAGAAAATCACCCCCTCAAACTATCGCCCAATTGTCAGTGTAGTCAATCAGCAACTACTCAAGTAGGTACCTCGAGACCAACAGAATAATTAGCGATAACCAATACGGCTTCCACAAATAGAGTTCGACAAGGAGATACATTGGAATTGGCCTATGTGACTCTGCAGTTGGCTTGCTAATGCATCTCAGACACATTCACCATTAATGCGGAAGTGCCTCAGGGTGTAATACTTTCACCAAGTCTCTTCCTCATCTATATTAATGACCTGCTGACTGAAACCAATAATCCCGTTTACAGTTTTGCAGATGACAGTACCCTTGTCTCCCAATTTGGATCAGAAAAATATTTACCAACGACTGAGACTTATCATCGCAGACAGGAGCAGATTACAACAATTAATCAAGATCTGGGGAAAGTTCGAACTCGGGACGATCGAAGTTTGGTCCAGGTCAATGCAGTAAAAACCCACGTTTACCAAGAAAGCCTGTAACGTGCTGGCTTTCATTTTGTATCGAATCAAGTTTAATAGTTAATATAAGGTATTTTTATTGATAAAATGGTGTAACTATTATTTACTGTTATTATTATTTATTGTTGCTCGCCATAATGTGCAGAAATCGAATTGTCGATCCGGACGAAATCATTTCTACTTTTGATGACCTCTACCGCCCGGTCGATGAAATGTTGAGAGTGAATTGCAGTTACCTTCTCCCGGAAATTCAAAACCTATATTGGCTAGGTTATCTTTGGAGCAGTTTTCTGTAGCGATTTGGCGTACCAGGCGTACCAATTCCGGAACGTGGGTTGCCATTTGGGGAGTTTTGTTTTGACATCACGAAAATTGGGATTTACTTTTGCTTCGTTTCTTCGAATGGTTATTTCTTTTTAGCTGGGTCGAGTTATTAATTAAGATAGGCTTTGGTACATCGAAGTTCTGGGTTTTTCTTTTCAAAATCGTTTTGGATAAATTATTAGATATGACAGGTCATGACCACGTGACGTGTGGCTGTACCTCTATTGGTCAGTCGTAATTTTTGTAGTGGGGACTTTAGAGCAAGCGCCTTTGCTTCTGGGAAGTTTCAAGGAGGTGACTACGTCTGTTCACCGTTTGAAGCAGTGTGGTCGGACGGAAACTTGAGTCGATTATCTTTAGAGGGATTTTCCAACCGACCCAGTTTTACTGTAAGTTTCAGGCCTTGTTTGTCTTATGTTTGGTAGTTGTTTGTTAGTGCCTGGAACTCACTCCGTAACGGGATTTAATGCTGCTTTAGTTAGAGGCCTTCTCGTCCATCCACGAGGTAGCGTTCCAACGATCTAGTCGAATAGCAACCCTTTACAGGGTTTAATCGACTGACTGGGTTTTAACCACGAGTTCTCTCAACTCAGTTATTTGGCCACGCCTAACCGGTCAAGCTTACCCTTTTGGTCTCTGGATTACGACTAGAGAGTAGAGTCCTTCTTCGAGAAGCTTCCCTTCTTCATCCGGAAAAGTGTATGGTTTGTTCCTTCCCGGAAAGCCCTCGAGAAGAAGCCAATGTCATCATTTAATTGTGAGCTACTTAACTTTTTTTTTATTATTACCTTTTTATTCGCCTATTTTCTATATATACGCCAACAGTAATTTTTGTCGCTTCACTAGATAAAGATATTTTTTCTTGCCCCAATTAGTAAATTAAAATTTAAAGTAACCTATTTAACTATGTAAACTGTGATAATTCTCTTTGCTCTGTTACCTAAATTTGAGGACTAAGATTTAGCTTACTTTATTATTGTCCATTTAAATAATTTTCCATATTTCAACTTTGGGGTATTTCTTGCTTGTGCCGTCTACAAGTTCGTGGCGCCTTATAAATTAACCCACTCCTACTCTCTGACATTAGAGCTTGGGCCTTTTTGTACGCTATGACGACAACTCGTTGTAGCTTACGCATCTATACTTGTAAATTCATTCAATTTCAATTTAAATTTTTTTTATTTGATATTATTCATTCTCGGTCTCTTCTAAGCTGAGGTGAAGGTTTTGCGCCAATTAGAAGAAAAAGAAAAAGCGTTACAAGCCAATGCGACGTGCCCTGATATCATTATGACAGGATCGACCATTCCTTCATCCTGTCAATTGGAGCACTGGGTGTCTCGGTCAACAGCAATATGTCCTGGCATGACCACGTTGCTAACATCGCAAAATCAGCCTCGCTGCGCTATTTCGCAACAAAAAACTTTATACACCGCAGCAGCTGCTCTTGCTCTACAAAGCGGAAATAAGACCGTGCTTAGAATATTGCTCACCCATCTGGGTTGCCGCACCTAAGCACACCCTAAAGCTGCTAGATTCCATTCAGGAGAGAGCTGTGCGTCTCGTCGGCGACGCGGTGTTGACTCGGGATCTGGATAGTCTGGAACACCGCAGACATGTGGCCGAGATAACCCTGTTTTACAGATATTTTCACAACAGGACAGACGGCAAGAGCGCACCCGTTCGTTGTGCAACTGGAAACACCTAGAACGTCGCTTTACAAGGACTCCTTCGTCTGGCGCACTGCATCACTATGAAACTCACTACCAGAACATCGGTTTCCCCTTAATTACAACCTACAACTATTCCAGAACTGTGTCAATCAACATATTCGCAAACACACCGCTCGTCGACTGCCATAGGATCTCCCTTTGGTGTGTGTGCCACCGCCATAAAAAATATAAGTAAAAATACTTTCGCATTGTTGAAATTTTCACTTCCGTCGTGTGGTCTTAAATATACACCGTTTTTTTGTATGTATTTTTATAAGTAATAATGCAACATTACGGCCCCTTCCTTTATGCTGATAAATGATTTAAATAATTAATTGTTTATACCGACCACTAGCTACTGACCACACACTTCCCAGGCTCAACAGCCATGGGCTGGGGAGGTGATGGCGGGGCCGGGTTCAGCATTAGAGCTGACTATGGCACTGCCAAAAAGATGGTCACCTACAATAGGCTAAGGTGGGCGATCGAGACCTTCGCCCCGTTTAAGGCGGCAGGTGAGGATGGGGTCTTTCCAGCGCTGTTGCAGCGTGACGGAGGACTTCTTAGCACGCCGCTAATGGACCTTTTCAGGGCTTCTATCGCACACGGGTACGTGCCGGAGCCCTGGAGGCACAGCAGAGTGGTGTTCATTCCCAAAGCGGGAAGGAACGACTATACCGATACGAAATCGTATCGACCTATTTGTCTCACCAGCTTCTTGATGAAGACACTAGAGAGGCTGGTGGACCGATACCTTAGGGAGTGGGTGGCTCTAAGAGCCCCTCTGAGTCAGGAACAGCACGCATATCGAACGGGCAGGTCGGTGGACTCGGCTCTTCACCACCTGGTATCCAGGCTGGAGGGGGGGCTGGGAGGCGGACGGCTATCGGTGTGCGTGTTTGCGGATATTGAAGGAGCCTTCAATAACACAGCCGTGAGTTCGATCTGCCGATCGGTGGAGCGAACGGGGGTGGGTCCGGTCATAACGAGCTGGATCCGCTCCATGCTCACTGGGCGGAGGGTCGAGGCTAGGCTGGAAGATGAGGTGGTTAGGGTTGAGTCATCGCGGGGATGTCCTCAGGGGGGGGGGTTCTGTCCCCCCTCCTGTGGTGCCTAGTGGTGGACGAGATCCTACGTATCCTGAGAGTAGAGCATGGGGTCTATGCACAGGCCTGTGCAGACGACGTCGTGATTATGGCACAAGGTACCGAGGTGGGAATATTGCAGAGGCTTCTGGAGGAAGCACTGACAAGGTTCTCACAGTGTCGCGTTCTCCCAATATCGCGTTGGAAGGGACCCCTCTTGTGGCGAAGAAATGCGTCAAGTATCTGGGTGTCTGGTTGGACTCCAAACTGACCTTTCAGGAACACATTCGACTCAAGACCGCGGCGGCGCTCAGTGCCCTGTGGGCTTGCCGTAGGGCGCTGGGAGGGACCTGGGGACTTGGGCCGAAAACTATGCTATGGATATACAGGACGATGATCGCTCCGATGCTCATGCACGGATCGGTTGTTTGGTGGCCAGGATCCATGAAAATGGCGTCCAGACTAGTGCTGGACAAATTACAGCGACTTGCATGCCTCTGCATCACCGGGGCTATGAGGACGGCACCCACAAGGGCCCTGGAGGTGCTGGTGGGGTTGCCCCCGTTGACGGACCGGGTGAGGCACGAGGCAGCCAGGGCGGCCATGAGATTGGCTGACGTGGGGATGTGGAGGGACAATGGCTCCTGCCGGGGCCATTGTGGTCTATGGCGAGGCCTGTCTGGGGACCTAGCCATCCTGGGTATGCCAGGTGACGCGATGGTTCCTGAGATAGGCTTCCCCGAGGGGCTAAACTTCCTCTTCCCTACAAAGGAGGACTGGAGGGAGGGAAGGATGGGAACCTGGGATGGGCTAGTCTGGTTCACAGACGGGTCCAGAATGGGAACACTGTCCGGAGCAGGTTCGTACTGTGAGGCTCTGGGGCGGGAATTATACGCCTCACTTGGCGAGCACACTACGGTTTTCCAAGCGGAAATTTTTGCGATCATGATGGGGGTCTGGGAGTCGTTAAGGCTCAATGTCGGTGGCAGGAGGATTTTCTTCTGCTCTGACAGCAAGGCCGCACTCATGGCGCTGAAGTCGGTCCGTACGCGCTCTCTGTTGGTAAGGGAGTGTAGAAGCTGGCTGATTGAACTTGCAAAGCGAAAAAAGGTTACGCTGGTCTGGGTACCGGGACACTCGGGTGTACCGGGAAATGAGACAGCCGACGCCTTAGCCAGAGAAGGCTCCGCACGCGGATACGTGGGGCCTGACCCCTGTGTGGGGATCGCCCAGTGTGTCCGCGAAGGAGCTTTGGAGACCTGGATGGAGAGTCGGGCGGAGGAGGTATGGCGGACGGCTCCGGGGATGAGACAGACGAGGCTCATGATACATGGGCCTGCGAAGAGTCTCGCCAAGGGGCTGTTGTGTCTACCTAGGAAGGAGTGCAGGGCCCTGGTAGGATTCTACACCGGGCACTGTAGGCTTAGACGGCACCTGACCCTGCTGAGAATTGCAGAGGAGGCGGAGTGTAGATGGTGCATGGAGGACGACGAGACTCCATACCATCTACTTACGGAATGCCCCGCCTTTGCGTGGGCAAGATTCAGAATCTTTGGCGTTACGTCGATCGAGCCAGATTCAGTGCGTCGTGTTAGTCTGAAGGAGATGCGGGCTTTCTTAAGGAGGACCGGCATCCTGGAGGTTCTCTAATGCGGGCTGGGGGCACAACGGGTCCAATTGGTGGCCTAAGTGCAAGGCCCGCTAGGGGCCACCCCTTCCATACTGATACTGATACCGACCACTACTTTCATCTGGCTTTAAAACTATAATCTTTGGCTTATCTTTAAAAATTTGCTTAGTTTTTAGTCAATTTTCTTTTGAGATACATGCATAGATACAATTTCAAAATATTTTTCAAGAACTGACTACAGGTACATTTGTTCTTCATCGTTTTTGTAAATTTTTGTGAAGAGATTATTTTCAAAAAAATCAATCAGTTAATGCACTAATTTTTACCAATTAGAAAGAAATATGGCATCTAATGTTAAAATGAAACTGAATATTATATAGTAATAATTATGCAGTACCCTAATACAGATGCCTACTAAAGTCGAGTTTACTACTAATAAAAGCATTTCACTAATAGATCTGTTTTCAGTAAGTAAAGCAACAAAGGTAAATTGTTATGTCAAAGTCAAATTAGCAAGACATTAAAATCACACAAAAGATGAATATGTATCTACAAGCAATTACAAAATATTACATTTAGCTTACAATTATTATATGTCACTGCAAAAAATCTTGTCAATACTAATATGTTAGATAAGAAATAAGAGTAATAAGTGAAGTACAAATGTTACCTATTGTTTCGTCAAAGTTCTTTTTGGCTTCCAGATTATCTTTGACTAAATTCTCAAGATCATCTTTGAGATATCCCTGATTAAACATCCAATTCCTGATATTATCTATGACTTCACATGGGAATTTGCTGGAATTCTCCTGCATGTATCGGTGTACATACAGATCAGCGCCAGTTATTATGAACCTGTAAGCACAAAACACAGTTAAATTAAATAAATAAAACATAATATTGTCACGGCTAACAACCATCCGAATGTTTTTGTGCTACCCTATAGAACTAGCCTTGCCGCGTCTATGTATGAGTCATCGCCGGCCGCGAAAATTCAGGAACTGTGGAATTCTCTCGATGCCTGGTCGAGAATAATATAGAGTGGTCTCGCTTCTTTCGGAGTATTCGTGATAGATTTTAGATTGTATATAAATAGCAGACAGAAAGCGTGTTGAGTCAGTTAATTATTGAGTGTTGAATTGTAAATAAGAGTAGTTTAGTGTGTTTAATTGTACACAGTGATAAAGAATAAAGAGAGCATTAGTTTAAAATAGTAAAAGTTGTGATTTCGTTCAGACCCCACGGGAAAAACGTAACATTTGGTGTCAGAAATTGGATTGTGAAGTGACCAGACTTGTGAAGTATTTTTCGAGGAAAGAAGAGGGTACAAGTACGCCAACGAGACCGTTTTGACTGGTGGATTCTGTGCAAATGTTATAACATTCTATGGTCAATACGAAGCAACAATCGGCATTTAAATTATAATGAGAAGCGAGCGGATCGGGAAGAAGATGAACGTAGAAAGCAAGTGGATCGGGAACAGGAGGAACGTAAAAGCAAATAGAACAGGACCGGCTTCAGAAAATTTTTCAAAATCAAGAAGATAAAAGGCAAGCGGAGCGGAAACAGGATGAACGTAGAAGGCAAGCAGAACAGGACCGGCTTCAGAAAATTTTATAAGGTCAAGAAGATAAAATGCAAATAGAGGTCAACTTCAGAAATGGATGCTGGATGTAATAATTGTAGGCGAGCAAGGAAAATTACAGAAAATATTGGACGGGCAAAATGAGAAATTTGAAAAAGAAGTAAACAATATACAAAAAAAAGTTGAAACTGTACAAAAAGAAGTTGGAAAGGTACAAAAAGAAGTTAGAAATGTACAAAAATAAGTTGTAAATGTACAAAAAGAAGTAGGAGACGTACAGAACAGAGACATGAGGGTATTCGCCACAGGACAGAATATCAAACCTATCCAACGTATGATGGTTAGACATCCTGGACAATGTACAAAAGACAATTTGAAGCCGCTGCTGTTGCCAACGGTTGGAATAACGAAGAAATGGCTACATCACTAGTGGTAGCGCTTCGTGGATCTGCCCTGCAACTACTACAGGCTATTCCCATCAGCCAACAAGGGAAAGATGATATACTTGTAGCTGCCCTGGCGAGACGATTTGGCAACCAACATAGAGGACAACTCTATCAGGCACAAGTAAAGTCTCGACATCAGAAGCCTGGTGAAAACCTGCAAGAGTTTGAGGCAGACGTTAGAAGTCTCATTCAATTAATTGGCATACCCGGGAGCAACGGAAGAATTTCAAGAGAAACTTGCTGCCCAATATTTCGTGGATGGTATCAGAGATCCAGAAACTCAGAAAATGCTACGTCTAGCCAAATTTGATAACAGCAGTGAAGCTTTGGGTAGAGCATTAGAAATCGCGGCGGCCTGTAACATCCCTAAGCCAAAAATCAGGACCATACCCATCCAAGGAGAAAAGACGTCAAATAGCTGCGAATTAAGTGAAATGGGTGAAATTTTGAAGAAATTAACCGAAAATCTTCAGGCCACGGAAAGATTCCGGGAGCCACTAGAACGTAACCGAAATACTTCAAATCAGTGCTATAGATGTGGCAGGACTGGGAATTTCAAAAGAGATTGCCAAGTACAACTACTATGGTCTAGATCTCCATCCAGAGACGCTAGGACCTCAAAGTCAAATTAGGAAAACTAAAGAAGATAAAGCCCGAGGATCGTCTCCATAAAAAGTTTAGGAAAAAACGCCGACAGTCTAACTATTAAAGGAAAGATCAACGGAAAAGCCGTTATAATTACTGTTGACACTGGTGCGGCGGTATCTTTGGTAAGGTCCAACAGAGTAAATAGAGTAGAAGTCCTACCCATATCGAAGAATGTAGTTTTACGTACGGTTACCGGTGAGACTGCTGAAGTACTTGGAGAAATGGATATTGAACTTCTACTGGGACGAATTAAATTACACCACACAGTGTTAGTAGCCGACATAAAAGACGAATTTATTTTGGGGATGGATCTCATCGGTCAACATGGATCATCTTTTGCCAACAAACTTAACCTTCTGAAATTTGGCACCAAAGAGTTCATCCTTACCAAAACAGAAGATCGCACATCAACTAAAGTAGTGGCGGCATGTACTGTTAGAATAAGCGGAAATACCGAGCAGATAATTTTTGGGAAATTTGAGACGGATTTTGGAGGCTGCATTGGACTTATCCAACATTACGATTTTCCTTGCAAAAACCTCGTAGGCAAAGCACTAGGCAAAACCGACAGCAAAATACCGATAAGGATAGGAAATATTCCATCAAAATCAATAAAGGAGTAATAGCCACTTGCGAGCCGGTGCAGTGGGTTAGAACGAAACGCAGTCAGAAGTATCACTCTCAACATCACTTAAGGAAGTCCTAGAACATTTCCAGAAGTCGTGGCATCATCTGTCTTCCGAAGAACTGAAGAGAGCTACATAATTTATCAAAGAGCAGAGCACAGCCTTTGAAAAAAAATGGCATTACTGAAAGAACGAACATCATAAAACATAAAATCGAGACTGGAAGATACGGCAGCATCCTCGGAGACTAGCAAGAGGTTACCACATTATTGAAGAATCATCAAGCCCATGGTCGTCTCCTGTTGTCTTAGTCATCAAGAAGGATGGGGCTCCACATTCTGCGTGGACTATAGAATGCTCAATGACGTCACCAAGAAAGACAGCTATCCACTTCCCAGAATTGATGACACGTTGACGATACTAGCAGGTTCTCATTGGTTCTCAACACTCGGTTTAAAGAGCGGCTACTGGCAAGTAGGCATCGAAGGACAAGATAAGGAAAAACTGAATTTTCTACCGGAAGTGGCTTATATCAGTTTACTAAACTAAAACAGA
>MU182299.1:273680-295181 GCA_016904865.1 Pissodes strobi
GCAAGCGGATCGGGAAGAGGATGAACGTAAAAGGCAAGCAGAACAGGACCGGCTTCAGAAAATTTTGCAAGACCAAGAAGACAAAGGACAAGCAGAACAGGACCGGCTTCAGAAAATTTTGCAAGACCAACAAGATAAAAGACAAGCAGAACAGGACCAGCTTCAGAAACTTTTAAAAGACCAGGAAGATAAAAGGCAAAAAGAACAGAACCGGCTTCAGAAAATTTTACAAGATCAAGAAGACAAAAGGCAAGCGGAACGGGAAGAGGCTGAAGGTAGAAGGCAAGCAGAACAGGAACAGCTGCAGAAATGGATGCTGGATGTAATTGTAGGCGAGCAAGGAAAATTACAGAAAATATTGGAAGGGCAAAATGAGAAATTTGGATAAGAAGTAAACGATATACAAAAAGAAGTTGTAACTGTACAAAAAGAAGTGGGAGACGTACAGAAAGAAATGAAGAACCTACAAGTAGAAGTTTCCAGACTAAAAAATCAAGGATCCACCGAGAGGGTATTCGGCACAGGACTACATATTAAACCTCCACCCTATGACGGTCAAACATCCTGGACAATGTACAAAAGGCAATTTGAAGCCGCTGCTGTTGCCAACGGTTGGAATAATGAAGAAATGGCTACATCACTAGTGGTAGCGCTTCGTAGATCTGCCCTAGAACTACTGCAGACAATTCCCATCAGCCAACAGGGGAAATATGACATACTTGTAGCTGTCCTGGAGAGACGATTTGGCGACCAACATAGAAGACAGCTCTATCAGGCACAAGTTAAGTCCCGACATCAGAAAGCCAGTTTCAGGATCGCTGGAATTGTCTCGATGGCCTCGTCGAGATCATATAGAGTGGCCTCGGATTACTTCCCGAATATTCGTGATGGATTGGAGATTATATATAAGCAGACCTAAGGCCAATGTTAGTCAGTCGGTTAGTCAGTTCAGTTCAGTTAATCATTGAGTGTTGAATAGATATTAGTTGTAAAGTTATAAGAGGGTGTTAAATTGTATACAGTGGTAGTGAACAAAGAGAGTATTAGTTGAAAATAGCAAAGGTGTAATTCTGTTAAGAGCCCACGGGAAAACGTAACAATATATAGGAGTTATAAATCGTTCCCCAATCGGATCTCTTCATTTAACACAGATCCCGTGTTAAATGAAGTCAGGAAGGAGAGACTAAGTCTACGAAGCGAAGTAAGGGTTGGTACTTGGAATGTGCGTAGCTTATATGAGGCCGGAAAACTGGCCAACCTACTAGAGGAAATGAAAAGACTGAAGATGGACATTATGGGTGTCGCGGAAACGTGGTGGCCTCAGGCTGGAGTGTGTCACGTTTCTGGAGGGGTCATGTACTATTCAGGAAATAATGACAGAAATCATAGAAAGGGAGTAGGAATAGTCCTGACTGAAAGGTTATCCAGATCTGTAATAAATGTTCTCCCTTTCTCAGACAGAATCATATTACTTAAACTATACGCCAAACCAGTCAACATCAATGTCATCCAGGTGTATGCACCCACAGAAGATGAGATCGAGACGTTTTACGAAGAATTAAAGTAAGTACTCAAACAAGTTAAAAATCATGAGATAAACATGATTATGGGTGATTTCAACGCCAAAGTGGGAGAAGGAAGATTTGAAACATTGGAGGGACCTTATGGAGTAGGATTACGCAATGATCGTGGCGAACGTATTTGCCAATTCTGCCAGGAGGAAAACATGAAAATAACAAACACATGGTACAAGCGGCCACCTAGACGCTTATATACGTGGAAGGCTCCAGGAGGTCGCCCAGACAACATAATCCGCAATCAGATCGATTACATACTCATCAACAAACGTTATGGGACATCGGTAAAGAGAGTATGCACCTATCCGGGTGCCGATGTGCCCTCAGACCAAGTTCTCTAGATGGCGGTAATCAAAATCAAAATTATGACAATCAAAACCCATGTATATACCCAGCGAAAGATAGATTACGAAAGACTTTATGAAGAAACAAAAAACAAAGTTACCAAAAATCTTAATGAGAAAATACTGACAACCATAGATCCACAGACGGTAGAGGAAGCTAACATGGGTGACGTATGGGAAGAAATGGAGGCTGCCATGACCAATGTTGCAGAGGCAGAATTTGGACATAAACGAAAAGCACAAAAACACGATTGGATGACAGATGAGATACTGGCGCTGTTTGAGGAATGAAGAGGGTACAAGAACAAAGGGAATGGTGATAATTACAAAAGAATCCAGAAAGTCATTAGAACGAAGATAAGAACTGCTAAGAGTGAGTGGCTGAAACAACAGTGTGAAGAACTAGAACAACTACAAAGAATACACGATGACTTCAACCTACACAGAAAGATAAAAGAGACGGCAGGAGTATATAGAAAGAGCCCATTCTCTAATGTAGAAAACGATCAGGGAGAATTAGCGCAGGATGATCAACAGCGTAAAATCATATGGGAAAACTATATTAGCAACCTTTTTGCCGATGAAAGACCTGGTGTTGAAAATGTAGACGACAAAGACCTCTCTGGACCTCCCATCACAAAAGAGGAAATTATAAGAGCGATCAATACATCCAAAGATAGAAAGGCGATTGGACCAGACCGCATACCTGTCGAGTTGCTCAAACTATTGGACGACAAAAGCATCACAGTTCTTCAGACGATATATAATCGAACACAGGCGAATATCCCGCCAAATGGTTAACATCGAATTTTATCCCCTTGCCAAAAAAGAACAATGCAACAAAATGTGAGGACCACAGACTAATCAGCCTCGTGAGTCACACACTGAAGATATTCCTTAAGATTATCCACTACGGAATATCAATAAAGTGCGAAAGAAACATCGGATCCACACAATTTGGATTCAGACGAGGTTTAGGCACGAGAGAAGCATTAGTTGCGACTCAAGTACTAATTCAGAACTGCAACGATCAGAGAAAGGACATAATGCTGTGTTTCATCGATTATGAAAAGGCGTTCGACAGAGTCCATAACATCATAAGCTGATCCAAATCCTAAATAGATTGGACATAGACCAAAAAGACATCCGCTGCATTCAAAGCCTATACTGAAACCAAATGGCTGAAGTCAGAGTTGGTAACGATCTCACAGATCAAGACCAATTTGTAGAGGGGTCAGACAAGGGTGTGTTCTCTCCCCACTTCTCTTCAATTTATATTCTGAAGCCATTTTTCAGGAAGCCCTAGAAGAACGCAACGTGGGCGTTAAGGTGAATGGTGAATGGGTCAACAACATTCGTTATGCGACACAGTTCTAATTGCAGATAACATGGAGGATTTGCGGGATATGCTTGGAATTGTCGGTGAATGCAGTAAGAACATGGGCCTCAATATCAACACCAGGAAAACTAAATTCATGATAATTACTCGAAAGCCACAAGAATTTCAAAACTCGAGTCTAACATTATAAGATTCAACCAATAGAGCGAGTAAATAAATTTAAATATCTAGGAACGTGGCTGTGTGAAAAATGGGAATCAGATGCCGGATTGAAAATGCCCGTAGTGCGTTCATGAAATTCAAAAAGTGCTCACCAATACTGATTTCGATCTTGGCTTGAGAATTAGATTTGTCAAATGCTATGTCTGGACAGTGTTGCTTTATGGCATGGAGGGATGGACACTGAAGGTGAGCACTATGAACAAGCTGCAAGCATTCGAGATGTGGGTCTATAGACGTGTACTGAGGATTCCATGGACTGCAAGAAGAACCGACGATGAGGTCTTGAGAATAATCATTAAAGACCGCGAACTGTTAGACACCATTAAACGTCGAAAAACAGCATACCTGGGCCACGTAATACGCAACGAGAGGTACCAATTCCTGCAACTGATAATTGAGGGAAAGAGGGGAATCGGAAATATATATATATATATATTAAAAAGTGTCAGACCAGGGTCAAATGTTTCCTTACAAAAAAAAGAAAAAACAAAAATTTTGAGAAAAAATAAATTAATATGCATACAAAATATTACAATGGTAAATTTTAACGGGGCTTAAAAGAAGCAAAGTCGTGGGTTTACATTGCGCTCGCTAGAACCACTTGAAATTCTTGAGGTTTGATAAGGGAATTAGGTTCCTATATTGACACGCAATAAGGGTGAAGATACCGATGGTCAAGTAAAATACTAGGGAAGATGTGTGACGTTATCTGGTTACAGAGGAAGCTTCCATATAAATAGAAGTCAACAGCAAAGAATTAGATTCTAACAATTATTCGTTTAAAGGTACGAACGATACTCTGCTAAATAATTTCTTAAAATGGAAAATCCTAATTTTAAAATACTTAAATTGGAATGTTAATTATTAGTACTTTCTCAAAAAAGACGTGTCAATCTACAGAGCATCGGAACCTGAGGGTGTACGGTGCTGGATTACAAGTCTGTGTGAGAAAATAATTAATAACAACATTAAGCGAATTTAATAATTTAATTCAAAATAAAAATCAATTTAACATATTTAATGCTGATATTGAACTTTCTAATAGGGTATTGCAAATTTTATAGCGTCCGAACCTCTGATGGTGTACGGTGCTTGATTTGCAAGACCTTAGAGTAAATTAAATACGAGCTACATTGTTGCTGTATTTTTCATGGTATTTTGATGAGTTAAGACATCGAACTTAATATAACGATGTACGATGTTGACAATTTAAGTTCCATGAAGAAACACATATTTGTTAATGAGGAATAACGGGAGATTCCGACGCCGCACCTAATATAACGGTGTACTATGTGGGGATTGACCGATATTGCCATTGACAAATTGGGAAATCTAAAAGAGTCTCGGGAGGCTGGAATTTATGGATATTGTAGTTTTCCTATTTCAAGATATTTGTGCTAGATTCTAAAAATAATTCTATTAAAGGTTTGCCTGTGGAACTCAACAAATAAATAAACAGCAAACATGAATACTTGGGGAAAGGCTTAGAGATCTGGGGGAGAAAAATCAATTAACCAAATTCTTCCAGGAAAGCACAATTACACGGGAATAGAAAGGGGAATTATATCAAAGGGAAAAAATGGGTTCTATTAATTTTGGTCATGCTCGATGCTATCCTGGCTAAATAGCTCTAGTCTCAAATCAAACCTTAAATTTTAGTAATTAAAAATAATTAAAAAGTCTAGACAGACAATCATCGAACAAAAGTTCAAATGTTTTCCGAATTTCACATCTGTTAAATAGGTCACTAGTACTTGTTTCATTCTTGTAGTCAGTTAAGGACATCTGGTGAATTATAGTCGATGGGGACGATGGCTTCTGAAGGGTACCTTCATCATGAAGTCATCTGGTTAAGAAAAACAAAAATAGTGAGGTCGCGAATCTGAACTTTAACAGACTCATCATGATTGTCCATAAAGATAGATGACAGATTGAATATATCTTGCTTCATTTCCTTGATCGAAAAGTTATCATCAGAGAATCTGGTATGGAGGCTGTGAATGTTATCTATTATTTTGCATAAAATTTTCCATTTGGAGTCATGGTTACTCAAGATGTCGTAAATTTCAGAAATGATTGGAAGAAGATCATTGCTCTTCATTAGACAGGTTCCCAGAAATTCGAAATTTTCCAGAGAGATCTGCGATCGTTGTAGCTGTGACACCTTTTCGTAAAGATGTTTTAACGTGGGACAGTCACAAACACTGCAGAAAAATCTAATATTGTAGTACTTTTGTTGGTGGAGCGCCTTTGTTGTTGCCTTTTCCAACCCAGTACAGGCCATACAAAAATTCCGGCGACACTCCCCACTACAGCAAAGTTTATATTTATCCTTTTCTCCGACGATTCTCTGGCAGGACTCACACTTAAAATCAGCCATTTCGATATTAGTGTTCAATGATTTTAGATAAAAGTCAATGGCAGCTGAACAAAGTCAAGTTTGTCTAAACAGGAACCAATAACGAAACAGAAACTATAAATCAACCAGGAACACTCGCACAGCGAAAGTTAGCACGCCGTAAGGTTGAAGTTCAATAATTTTAAATAAAGGTAAAGGTCAATAGCAACTAAACAAGGTCAATTTTCGTCAAACAGGAAAGCGTAAACTAGCACGTCGACACGATATCGGAACAAAACAGAATATCAAAACAAAACAAAACAAACACTCAATACCGGAAGAGCCAACGAAAGAACGGAAACATACCGTCCCGTATGACTGCTGCTTCAATACTTAAAACCTTCGTTATTATCGTAACCGTTGTTACCTTAAATTCTGGACTAATATAATATTATGAAAAGAGAACAATGCAATAATTATCATGTACAACGTACCTCACCTTCCATAAAAACATTCGGTAATTAAATATTCGCCAATAATATGTTAGCATTGAGACCTTAGGTTATACCTAAATTATAACTGGCGTGTTGTATGTGATAAGTGATAGGTATCACATCGATTCACTATGGACTTCTTTTTCAGGTACCTTGTCTGTCTTCAGACGTTGGCTATCATCATGTTTACGATTTCTTGGAATCTTTCTCTATCGGATGCCGCGCTAAACAGTTCCCCGGCCGGCAAGACCACACTGTTGCCTGATATTGCGTAGCCAGGACAGCTTTTTTCGCTCTATCAACCTTTTACCCTCTACTTTTCCTCGTATTATGAGGCGCAATAACTGGTATTTAGGTCCTATAATTATGTGTCCAAAGTATTCCGTTTTTCTTCTCTTTATAAATGTTCAGCAGTTGTCGTTCCGTGACCATCATCCTGAGGACATCCTCATTTGTAATATGTGAGAGCCACGATATTTTTTAGAATTCGGCGGTAGTACCACAGTTCAAATGCTTCTATTCGATTCATCATTGTGGCCTTTAGTGTCCATGTCTCGCAGCCATAAAGTAGGACAGACCACACATAACATCTCAAGATCCTCTTACGAAGATGCATTGATAGATTTCTATTACATAGAACTGGTTTCTATGTCGTAAAAGACCTGCATGATATTTCAATCCGTGTTGTTATCTCTTCATCAGAGTGCGCATTCGCATTAAGCCAGATGCCTAGATATTTAAAACAGTTTACGCGCTCCCCATCGACCCACATCGGCCGCTGATTTACATTTATTTTTCCGGCTGTTCGATTGTTTCTGCAGTGTTGATTTTGAGACCTCTCCGACGACTTGCTTCATTCACTAGGTTTATTAATGTTTGGAGGTCTTCCAGATTTTCTGCCAGAATGGCTGTAAGGCTGTATTGTCAGCGTATTTAATATTGTTGATTGCTTCTCCGCCGAGTCTTACACCTTCTTGTCTGTCATCTAAAGCTTCCTTGAATATTTCTTCTGAGTACAGGTTAAAAAGGCTTGGCGATAGGACACAGCCTTGTCGTACTCCACGTTTAATGGGCAGTTTTTGAGTACGATTGTCTTCGATTTGGACAGAGGCTACTTGGTTGTAGTATAGGTATTTTAGTATTCTGATATCATAGTTGTCTAGTCCTGTTACTTCCATGTATTTAAAAAGTGGGTCGTGTTGTACTCGGTCAAATGCATTTTCGAAGTCGATGAAGCAGATGTAGACATTCTTTCGGAATTCACAGCTTTTCTGGAGCAGAACGCGCATACAGAATAAAGCCTCTCTGGTCCCCAGACCACTTCTAAATCCGAATTGTTTGTCACTCATTTCAATGTTCATTTTGGAACCAGAGATAGAGATGAGTTGGCTCTGTGTGACCTCTTGACCTCCTTTGGTTTGAAACAGATGGTTTTTGCCCCTACTAGGGGTACTAACTGTCTTGACAATATTTTTTAATTTTCAGCTGGATGACTGCAGCATAAGTGTGTTGGACACTAATCTCTCAGATCACTTAACCCAGCAAGTTGATATCCCAGACATTAAAGTGAGCAATCCTGAGAGAAATAATTTCGGCCTATGACCCAGGTTGGTAGGAACACCTTTTTTAACCTGATAGAAAGTATGTCGTAGGATTTTATAAATGATCAAAATCAAGATATTGAGATTATCGCAAATCATTTTAATAATATTATGAAAGACGCTTATGAATATTCCTTTCCTAAAAAAACAATAATATCTAGCCACACAAATTCCAATATGAATCAAAGATGGTTTAATAATGAACTATCAATGATGCGTGATCACTTGTGTTTTCTGTCAGGTATTACAAGGATGAATCCTACAACTATGAATATAAATATTAAAAACGAATATAGGAAAAAATACAGAGAAAGCATCAATCTTGCTAAAAAAAAAAGTATAATGACAATCTAATACCAGCGAATATTAACTACGATAAGAAGATTCACTCTCCGCGGCGGCACGTCAACGGTATGTCTCCTTCCCCGCGCGAAAACTAGCATGATACTGGCATGTGACCTTTGGACCCGGTGCACACTGGTCGAATTTCTAGGAAAGCTGGCCATAATAAGGTTTACCAGAAATAAGACATAAAAGTTATTAAGTATTACACGTTTAATATATCGTGTTTTAGACAAATAATTGTTGAAGTTTTTGCTCATCATCTATATTTATATATAGGGAGTATCAATTATCACTAACGATAAAAATCATGTATAAAAATCATTTGTATGTTCTTAAATCGTTTTAAAAAATGATTTTGAAAATTAAGGGCTCCTTCGTTGTAAAAAAGGGTTTTAAATTTTTAATTCGATGATCCAAATTTTGTTTTTGCAACGGTTAATTCAGGGGTCTCACGAGCAAAATGAATGTTAAGCGGACGACAGAAACGCGTTGATGAGAGCCTGCAATTTTGCCATACATGTATTTCAGAGTTATCGCTATTTTTAAAAATTAATCTAATAGGGACGAAACTAGTAAAAAATATAGAAGCATCAGTGCAGCTGCTGTTCAAAAACACTTGCTTATATTCTGACTATCCCAAGGTAATATCAAAGCCATATTTACAAATTAAAACTAAATTATAAATTTTTATCTGCTGATTCAGCCAAAGTATTTATTACCTCTTTTTATAATAACATCAGTCTTGCATCAGCAATAATGATTCTACCGAAATTTCAGCTTCAGTTTCACTTACTACAATATTATGGGATTAGGGGTGGGCGACAATAATCGATTATTCGATTCACTTTTAAGAAATTACCGATTAATCGACTTATCGATTAATATTTCAGAAAATATCGATAATCGATTATTTCGATTAATCGATTATTCAGTTATTTGCTAAAATATTAAGCGTTTAATCGATTATTCAATTTCTTGCCCACCCGTACCGATGACTTTACAACAGATATAGCTTTTAAAATTCCAATTTAATAATGCGTTGCGTTAAGGGTAATTTAAATGACATTTGAAAATACCAATCTGTCAAATTCACGTGCGTCACATTTTAAAAATACGAAAAAGAAAGTTCGTGGCTTTAGCGGACATTATTTACCAGATGCGAGGTCAATTCACTACTATGGTCTCGAAAAATTATGGAAAGCCTCCTGCCTCCTGCCTCGAACTAGGTGCAATTTCTACGAACAACATCTTACCGCTGCGTCCCGTCAAGTACGGTTCATAAGACGCAGGCAAAGCAATTTCCATCATCTCTGTCATATGGCTGCATCGACCTGACGAGATCCATACAGATCGAGACGCGTCGTCGATTTTGCCGACGAGATGGTGGAAATTGCTTATGGTTCACACACTTTGGTTTTCCATAATTTTTGGAGACCATAGTAACAATGTTGCCAACCGTACTATAATTATAGTATTTGTACTAAAATTGAATCTCCCTGTACTATGTACTTACAAAGTTGATATAGTATGCATATTGTACTATAATTTCAAAGTTTGAAAAATAAGCATCATGGCATATTCTATTGATAATAAAAATTACAAACCGAGTTCATTGGCATCTTACTTTGACACTATTTAATAAACAAAGACGATGATACAGTCAAGTCAGGTCGCACTTTATCTACCCAAACCTAATTGAATACGCTATTAGAAAATTTTTGTCATACCGCTATGGCAACCCGGCAATCGCAGCCATATCGGTTATCGGTTGTCGACGACGATCTCGGGGAGTCCCAGAATTCTTTCACTTAGCACAAAATATCCCCCCTATTTTGTGTCACTTAGCACATACCACTTATGTGTCACTTAGTGAGTCTGTGATTCAGTAAAATTAGTACTTGTGCGTTTTTTAACAAGTTATTCGCTACCATTGCGTGAATATTATAATAGGCTCTGTGGAAATTGGTTTTATTAAGTACCATATCAGATTTGTGTTTATTACACTATTGAACTTTGTTTCTATGTATGTGTTTATTACTATTATTTTACTAGTTATTATTTTTATTATTATTAGGTAGGTACTTATCATTTCTCATATTAGAAGTAACATTCAGAACAATATAGCTTTTAACCAACAACATTTACCGAAATGTTTAATTCTACTATGTAATTGTTTTATAATAATAACGTTCTTAATATAGATATTCTTGATGTGCCTTAAAATTTTCACAAAGAAACTGCATTTAGCAGCAAAATATTCAATAAATTAACACGAATAGATCGATACCACTTCGCGAAAAAATATACTATAATTATTTTCAAGTAATTATACTATTAAAGCTCACACGAAGTTGGCAACACTGCATAGTAATGAATTGAACTCGCATCTTGTAAATAATGTCCGCTAAAGCCACGAACTTTCTTTTTTGCATTTGAAAATACTTTCAGTACAACATATGAAGCAAAAAAAAACAGAGAAACGCAAATGCTCGAACAAGACAGCAGCAGGGAAAACTGCGCACGTTACAAATTTAGCCAATAAGGGATCCTCATTTCGACGCGCCATTTTCTGATAATCTGGCTTCAGTTGTTGCACAATTAGGTATAACACCAACACATAACCTCAACGGAGTGTTAGCACGTTAGCAGTATAGTACATCAGTCTTTATCTTTTTATTATGTATTTGGGCAATACTATATGATAAGAAGGATCACTCTCCGCGGCGGCATGTCAACGGTGTGTCTCCTTTTCCGCGCGAACACTAGCAGAATATCGGCAGGCCATGATACAAATAAAACAATCATGTTGGCAGGCGACCTTTGACGCGGCGGCGGCCATAGACCAGCTCATCCTTCTGTCAGATTAATTTTCACGCCTAAATTCTATAGTCGAGTCAATATTCGATATAAGATAATATCGCTATTTTTTAGTTGTGTTGTATTACAAAATAGGAATGAAATATACAGTAAAAATATTGTGCGAAGCCTTTAACCAATTTTAAAATCACCCAAAACGCCAAAATTTAACTACATATTAAAAGATGGGGCCAATTCGAGCAACATTTTCTTCTTGATGTCTTTTGTCAGAATATTAGTATTCGGAAATATGGTGTAACCATTAACACAAAATCAAAATATTTTAAATATTAGTTATTACATTGAGTATTGTTATCAATAATAACTAATTAAAAACGTTAACAGATTTTTGAAACAGCCAGTTGAATACAAACTTTATCAAAATATTTATTTGGTGATAATAATAAAAAAAACCATTACGTAAGTTTGACAGGGCGCTGCAAACAATTCAGAAGATATCAATTGACTTTTTCCAAAGCCAAATAGAGTATTAGAGTGCTATAAATAATTTCGTCATAAATTTGATTAAATATACCGAAAAAATCGTTTATGGCTAGCTTTTATTTAAATTCAACCTGTGTGCGGCGAAGTTCGCCGATCGTTACCAGGCAACGAAGAAAATAAACGACGATTCCTTTGTAGCGCTCTCTTGCCATTGAGTGGACCTTCTTGTCGTAGTTAATATTCGCTGCTAATACATAACTCTCACAATAAATCTAAATGCACATGGAACATAATAAACAACCACAGAAATTCTCGTAAAAAAAAACCCAACCAGCAGCACCCAACTTCACAGCTGATGAATTTAATGAGTACTTTGTCAATGTTGTTCCTAACTTATTGTCGAGCAACCCTACCAATATTTCTTTTTCTCCCATTCATTTAGTCAATACTCCAAATCTGCCCTTTCAAATTAATGAATTTTCTTTTATAGAGATAAGAGATATATTTTAGAATATAAAAAATAAAAGTAGTAAAGATTGTTTTGGTCTATTTGTAAAACATTTGAAACCAGTTGGGGAATTGCTTCTTGTGCCCATTACAAAATTATAAATAGATGCCTTCGGGGATCCACTTTTCCAAACATCTGGAAGATGGCCCTTGTCTTTCCAATATTTAAGAAGGGAAATGAGAACAATATGTCCAATTATCGGCCTATCTCATTATTGCCAGTATTATCCAAAATTTTGGAAAAGGGCATCGCCAGAAGAATTCTGGAATATTTTGAACAGAATAATTTACTCAGTAATCAGCAATTTGGCTTTAGAGCAGGACTTAGTACTGCATCTGGCATAATCAATTTCGTGTCATATTTCTGCTGCTTTTGAACGTAAAATGTATGTTAACACCACCTTCTGTGATCTGAGTAAGGCTTTCGATCGTGTGTCGCACGATTTGCTAATCCATAAGCTGAAATATTATCAATTTAGTGACAGCTCTATTAAAATCATACAGTCTTACTTGAATGGCCGTTCTCAGATGGTGGCTTTAAAGAGGGTGCTGTCATCTGTAAGACCAGTGGCATACGGTGTGCCCCAGGGATCCATCCAGGGACCACTGCTATTTCTTATTTATGTGAATGATTTTCCGGGTGATTCCCGAAGGGGTAAATATATTTTATTTGCTGATGACATCTCTGTGTCTGTGAGCGGCGGCTCTTTCGAGGAGACTGTGAGCATGGCGTGCGATGCACAATTGGAAGCTGAGGGATGGTTCCAACAGAATAGGCTTATTCTTAATCAAGAAAAACTAATAATAACATAATTTTTACATTATGTAACACAGGTGAACCTCCCTTCCCGGTTGCGGAGAACATAAAGTTTTTAGGTATCTGCTTGGACCCTAAGCTTAGTTGGGGCCCCCACACTGAATCAGTCTCTGTTAAAGTGTTCATATATGCATTGAGATACCTTGCTACAAGGGTGTCAACAAATACTCTTAGGACTGCATATTTTGCACTATGCCATTATATTCTGTCATATGCTCTTATTGTCTGGGGACACTGCGGGGTGGCGGCGAGTGTTTGTCCTTCAGCGCAGGGCTATGCGTATTGTTGCTGGCATCGGATATAAGGATGACTGTAGGGAAAGCTTCCTAGCCCTGAGAATTCTTACACTTCCCTGCATCTTTATTTTCCAAAACTTACTGCATATACACCAGAACAAGAGCAAATACCCGACTAATGGTGGCATCCATGGAATTCCCACCCGTGGTAGTGGGGAGCTCTCGTTGCCATACCGGAGACTGCATAGGTCCCAGAATTTCTTGCTGTCAAGTTTTTTAACAAGTCATCAAGGGAGGTCAGGGATCTGGATTCAAAAAAAATTAAATTAAAGGTACACAGCCTATTAGTTAGTAAGGCTTATTATACCATTGATGAGTTCTTGGAGGATCGCAGCATATTCTAAACTAATTTAAAATAGGTGGTGTTGTAAACTTTATATTTTGTGTATTTTATTGCTGTCCTAATGCACTATATTTTATTGAGCATGGTAAGTTTATGTAGTTTCATATGAAATTGTGACTAAATTTTTTGACATATGTAAACATTGTATGTATTAACAGGAGACTTAAAAAAAGCAAAAAAAAATACTTTCGCATAGAAGGAATAGGTATTCGATTTTGTACTATTCTCAAAAAGATCTTGAGCGGGTGACCCATTAGACTAATAAGTCTAAAATCGCCACATTTAGTGGGCCTACTCTTCTTTGGTAACGTTATGAAGAGCGATTCCACCCAATCGTCTGGTATTCTTCCTTCGCTGTATATTTTATTAAAAAAATGTGGTTAGGCAAGTAATACTCTCTTCGTCTAGAAGTTTAAGCAGTTCAGCAGGATTTTGGTCTGGTCCGGGCGTCCTGTTATTTTTTGCTTGCTGTATTGCTTTCTTGACCTCTGCCTTCAGTATACTGGGGCCTCTGTCTATCTCGTTATCACAGACCGTATGTGTCATGTTGTTCAAAAAACATTTGAAGACTTTTAAATCCAACGATGTAATTTGTGTTATTTTAACATTCCACGCCACCGTGCTCGCATTCCAAAGAAATCTTAAAAACCTTGGTGATACTCGTAGCGCCATCTCTTGCTACAACGTTTATCCACTGCATCAGCCAGTCTAGATAGCTAAAGCAAAGCGGCCTCAAAAGGCATTCGACCAATCACAGCGCTTTCTACAGAAAAGCCGCTGTACTCCGGCGATATTCCTAGCGCCATCTGTTGTAACAACGTTTACTCATCTGAATCCAACCAATCACAGCGCCAGCCTACAGGATAGCCACTTCACCCTACCTAAAATTCCTAGCTATAATTCTAGGGGTCCCTAAAATTCCGATCTTTAATAATCGAATTTCATGAAAACTAGCCAGCAGATTTCGACCAGGTTTGTGTTGAAATTCATAATATTAATTTGGACAACCGAAAAAAAAAAAAAATTTAGACAACCGGTCATGCTAAGTTTTTACACAATATCTCTATATTTACAGTATTTGCCCTTTCTATTTCCGTAGGATGTAGATTATCCCGCCAGAAGGGGCGGTGACAACTTCTTCGAGTTGATCTAGTTATCACGTTCTAGAATTCAGTCGCATCTTGAACCCCAACCAAGTAAGTTGCGCTAAGGGCGCTTTCCCGCCGCCATGGCGCCAAGCCGCGCCATGCCAGGCAGCTTTCACGTTTTGAGGCCCCCTAATCTTTCAAGATATCTACTTAAGTGACATTGTGGTTTCCAGCCATTGTGGCATCCCATCGTCGTCATCTCAAGCCTACAAGTAAAGGTATTTATCGGCACCCTGCCTGCCATTATTCTGTACCATCGCTGTACTAGCGTCCCCAGGGCAATTGCCCATGGGGGTTTTCACAATCGAGTCTTGTTTTGAGCCCCAAGTAAGTAAACTCATATGTTTATAATTACTGTCTCATAAGTAAGACGCTGTACCATCGCTGTACTAGCGTCCCCATTGATCTTGTCCATGGGGGTTCAATATTCAACATGCTTTATATAAGGATTACTCGGCACCCTGTCTGCCAATATTCAAGATCTCACAAATGATATTTCCCCTACACGGATTTCAGCTAACCTATGCTACCTGCCTGGCATGTTTTATAATCATTTATGCGTGTACCAAAAAACCGCATTTCACAAAGGCATCCATGTTATGCTATTATGCAATAACTGCATACCATCTCAACCACTACATTCAAGTCATTCTTATTTGCAATAAATTGAAGCACATTGTATAGAGAAGCTACAACAGAGACTTAGTAAGTGTTGTAAAGAAGACCATGTGCTGGAAGATAAACTGCGGAACGATTGAACGTTGCTCGTCAATTGGTGAACATAGTAACTTATAAGTGGACATTAAGGTAATATTTATCCTTTATTATTGCTTGTATATTGCCGTATTTCATCTCAAAGTTATCTCAGCTAACCGAGCTCATACGTAGCAGTTCCGCAGGAACTTTAATGAACATTTAACTGTACTTAGCTGCAAGATAGTGTTTATAATCATATAGGTACTTGTTTAGGTTTACAACTATTTATTCAATGCTTTAGTTTTTAAGAGTATTATTCTTGTAATATTCTACAAGGTCGATACTTTGCATCAACTGATATTGCTCATATCGTAGCACTGACTACGTACAATGATTTAATGTTTATATTTTGTTTATTTATGAGCTTCCAGTTATTTTCAGGTAAAATAACTTATTAAAATATTCATATAATGCTGAACGTTTTTGTTTTATTTACAAAATCACTTTAGAACTAGCCCTATGGTAAATTACAATGCCTACGAGCACTCTCTGTTTGTTTAGAAAATCGACCTAGATCGAATCTGAAACACATGTTTCCTCGGTTGTATTGTCGAAGAGGTCAGTGACGTACCTCTCCCAATCTCTGCATTATTGTTCCGAATCTTTGAGTAGGTTGACATTTTTTGGTTTTTTGATTCCGGAGGTAGATTTGAGTTTTTTATGGAGATTGAAACTGTCGTGTTGTTTCAGAAGAGCTCCTAGTTCTTTTCAGGAATTTTCAAGCCATAGTTCTTTGGCTTGTTTAATTTTCTTTTTTATGGTTCTGTTGATATCACGGTATCTGATAATGTCTTTGTTTTTATATTTTCTTCGGGATTCCATTGGATTCAGAATTTCTTGTGTCATTAATTCGTTTTTTGCTACTCTTTTAGATGGTTTTAAGAAATTTTCTGTTTGTTCTATAATCGGTCTTTGTATCTCATGCCAGTATTCATTGAGGGTTCTATTATCATTTGGCGTTTCCTTTATTTTGTGTATTTCTGCGTTTATTTGTTGAGATATCCGTTCACGTGTTTCAGAGTTTCTGAGGGGATCGAGGCACATTCTGTTTGGTTTATATGGCTTTGTTGGCCTTTTTAATTTAATCTGAATTTTGGAGCAGAGCAAGTTGTGGTTTGAGTTTATGTCAGCGCCTGGATAGGTTTTAACGGTTCTAATGCTGTTCCGGACTAGGTGATTTATCAAAATGTAATCTATTTGGTTCCGCACTATTCTACCGTATTGTTTATCCTGCGGCGATTTCCATGTATATAGGCGTCTTTCTGGAAGTTAGAACCAAGTGTTCTCAACAACAAAGTCAGCCTCTTGGCAGAATTCTCTTTCTCCCAAACCAAAATTTCCGGTGATGTTACCTGTGGCTTTCCGACCCACATTTGCGTTAAAATCTGTAGTATTATCATTTCGTGTTTCTTTGTTACTTTTAGCACTTCTTCTATTTGATGGTAAAATTCTTCGATTTCATGTTCGTCTTTATCCGCAGTAGGAGCATACACTTGGATAACATTTATGTTTACTGGTTTGGCGTTTAGTCGTATGAATATCACCCTGTCGGATAGAGAGACCGCTGGACTATAATGAGTCCACCTTAGGTGTATTTATTGATATTGAAGGTGCGTTTGATAAAACCACCTTTGGAAAAATCAATGCTGCCTTAACAAACAGGGGCGTCCCTCCTGCTGTCAGTGGCTGGATTTTTAACATGCTCTCGAAGAGACGCGTGCAAATAAAGGTGGAAGATACTGTAGTGAGAGGCATCGTTGCCAGAGGCTGCCCGCAGGGAGGCGTTCTGTCGCCACTGCTATGGAACCTTGTTCTCGACAGCCTCTTGCATCGCCTCAACTCAGATGGATTCTACACCAATGCATATGCAGACGATCTTACGATACTGCTCAACGGAAAGTTTGAAGGAGTTCTGTGCAATCGAATGCAGAGTGCCCTTCGCTTAGTCGAAAAGTGGTGCAGGGAGCACTCCCTGTCTGTAAACCCCAGGAAGACGGAGATGGTACTCTTCACCAGAAAAAGAAGGATGGAGCCACTGCGACCTCCGACCCTCCTAAACACACAACTAAATTTTGCATCTGAGGTAAAATACCTTGGGGTCACCTTCGATGCTAAATTAACCTGGAATCTTCACTTAGAACGAAGACTAAAGAAGGCATACATCTCTTATGAACAGTGCCGCAGGACCGTGGGTAAAACCTGGGGGATGAAACCCAGGGTCGTAATGTGGATCTATACTGCCATCATACGACCTATGATTGCCTATGGAGCCGTAGTTTGGTGGCCCAAGAGTCAACAAAAAACGGCAATGCTCAAGCTCAGTCAGGTACAGAGAACTGCCTGCCTAACTGTAACGGGAACTATGAGAACAACCCCAACCAGAGCCATGGAAGTAATGTTGTGCCTGCCTCCCCTAGATATTTATCTGAGGGAGGTGGCTCTGACTGCATTGCTAAGGCTCAAAGTCGTTGGTGCGCAACCTAGCATAGAATGTGGAGATACTAGACGCCACCTGTGGGAAGGGGCAGTCGTAAGACTGCCACTACTGCAGGTAAGTGCAGATAGCATACCTCCCAAGTTTGTCTTCGACAGACTATATGATGTACAAATAAAACCATTTGAGCCTATAACCGAAGGTGCTGTGAAGATTTTCGTGGATGGCTCAAAAACCAAGGAAGGAGCAGGCTGTGGAATTTACTCCCGAAGCTTGCGCATTGAACTTAAATGGCCTATGGAGGGACACGCAAACATAGTTCAGTCTGAACTTGCTGCAATATCCATAGCCGCAAAAGAGATTGTTCGCAGGAATACTGAGAACAAGACCATTAAAATCTACACGGATAGTAGACAAGCACTACTGGCCTTGAAAAGTTGTAAACTTACAGCCAGGTCAGTACTAGAATGCCATAATTCACTGGAGGATGCTGCCCGCAAAAACAGGATTTCTGTGTGCTGGGTTAAAGGACATGCACAGTGCGAAGGTAACAAATCAACGGACAAATTGGCTAGAAAGGCAGCTGGTTCAAACATTATCGGAGCCGGCCCTTCAAACCTACCTGTCGCGACGACGATACATATGATAAAAAAGATCACCCATGAAGACTTTAGGGCAAGATGGGACGAAACAACTAACTGTCGACTGGCCAGGGAGTTTTTAAGCTACCCTAATGAGTCTGCAGCAAAAGCATACCTGGATATGTCAAGGAAGACCCTACGACTCATGGTGGGGATTCTGACTGGACACTGCCAGCTAAGGAAACATCTCCACACAATGAGATTATGCGAGACACCTATATGCAGAGGCTGTGAACAGGAGGACGAAACAGTAGAGCATCTGCTCTGCGATTGCGATGCTGTTTCGGAATTAAGGGAATCCATTTTGGGAGAACGATGGCCAACCATGGCTTTTCTTAGAACAGCCTCCTCGGGCAGCATCGCCGCCTTTTTTACAACACTAGGCTGGACGATGGCCTAGATGGATTGGTTGACCTGGAGAGGACGCACAGGGGGTCCAATGGGGCCTAAGTGCCGCGGCCCCTTTTCAAGGCCACCCTCTCACCATTTCCAGATTCCAGATCACCCTGTCGGACAGTGGGATGAAATTAGTGACATATTTACTGATATTCTCTTTCATGATGACATATTTACTGATATTCTCTTTCATGACGTTTCTGTGCATATGGTCCTGGTTTCCAGAGTAGTAGACAGCGTATCCATCTGTTATATAATTTCCAGTGTCTGGCCATCTAGTCTCGCTCACTCCCATGGCAGTGATGTCTAGTGTGTCCATTTCAAGGAGTAGATTTCTTAGTTTGCCTGCTTCATACAGGGTTGTTACGTTCCATGTGGCTACCCTATATGGGTCTGAGTTTCACTTTTTAATTTAGGGGTTTCGCCGGATGACGATCTGGAAGGCCCTGTGGTCTAGTTTTGGATTACCTCCCCTGCCAGATCTTGGGTTCCGTACTCCATGATCAGTAACTGTATTTACTTTGTCTGCAAGACCCATGATGATTGCTACTAGGGAGTATAATGGGGTGGTTTCCCCTTGCCTTCCCCATCGCAGCCGATACAGTCTAATCTAATGACTGTCGCCTGAGAGTATCCGTGTTAACCTGTTCCAAAATAATCATCACGAGAAATGCTGCTTTCCATTCTCATGTCTAATATATTAATAGGTGAACTGGTTCTTGAATTAAATTGATACATATGAAGTACCACGGTCTTGGATGGTGCTACAAGTTATAAAAGGTGGCAGAATTAAGTATATTTAGAGTTTAACAAAAGGACCTAACTTACCTATGTTCATACTAAGCTAATTTCAATATAGAATGAAATGTTTGTGGGTTTAGTTTTATGCATAGATGGACGAACAATGCCATTTTTACCTTAGATTTAACATCTAGAATGGAATTAAAATATCGGAATATGACTTGGAGTATTTAAGCTTTGTTCAAATTCGATTTAATCAAAGTTAGTATAATGGAAAATGAAAGCTTGAAATAGCTACTACAGGCTGATGATTTGCACCTCCTACACTACACGTATTACAAATACACGTCTACGTCACATTAAACTTAAAATTAGGCAAGACATGGCGCATGATAATTATCGGGATTTACATACCTTACATTGAATACTTACCTAAAATAATCTCTAGTAAATTTATCACAATCGTATAAAATCATATCGCGGCCTAATACAAAAATAGTATTGCCAATTAAGAAGTCCTTTGGCTGGTAAAACTCCGTTACTTCATTATCAGACTTTTCCAAGTAAATTGCTGGATAAGTTGTCGGCGTATCAGTGTAAATCTACAAGATCAAAAAAAACATAATTATTGCTTCTGCTGCCAATGGAATCGTTACGTATGCCTTCTGTGAAAAATCCACGAATCTTGGAACTATTATAAAATAATTTGAAACGCTATTTTCCTCAAATTCTTAAGGCAGGCCAAACAAATGTTATTCTTTATATTCTACAAAGATGAAATTAAGTTTTTTGTTGTAGATTCCCTGTTGCCCTATTCAGAACATGAATGTATAAGAACGTACACTATGCCGGAATATATAGAAAAATTAGTTCGTTTTTCCTGTTATATTTTGAAAATGATATCGCCCAATAATCATCGGGCTATAGTGGCAATTGTTTTTATAAGCTACATTGGTTGTTTCGGCTTTTTTCGAGGTGTGAAGTACGAAAATAAAACAACACATTTCATAATTAGGTTTCGGGGCTCGGTAGTGTAGGTGTAAATTATCATGGCGAATGGATATATCTCATAGTTACCCAATTCCTACCTTTGGAAGTTTGGTCTTTCTCAATAATACTGGATAAGGGTCCCTTCCACTATTTTCTTCTTGTACATTCTTGACAGCCACAGTGTCGTCAGATAAAAAGTATAGAATTTCAAACTTCATGAGATCACCATATTCATTTTCTCTATCATCCCAAGCAGCTTTGAATCTATTGAATAGTGAATAGCATGCGTAAATCAGAAATATATAATTGGAAAATTAAGTAAAATAATAAAAAATGTTTTATATCAAATTCTTAGAACTCTTCAAACCAGGAAAGATGACTAAAATTGCCATTTTTGAGACAAGTATGAAAAATATTCATATTTAGGCAACGCTTCGAGTTGGTATGCAAGTCGCCACCTTGGTCGAAGAATATGTTGAAAGCTCTAAGAAGAATAAGTGATTAAAAAATACTCCTCAAAGCTAAAGTCACCTTAATACTTTGCCATCATATTCCAAAAATCTTCTAAGCTTGTCATCTGCTGGTGGTGTTTTTGTTACTTTAGGTATTACCTGCAGCTGTCTGTTGAAAGTGTATGGATCGTATGGCATTTCCTCAGGATCTGTCATGTCTAACCCTTGACTAGCCATATATTCCTATATGAAATATTCAAGTTATTCATTTGATCTCTATATAGGCATCCAATTGTCCGCAAAATTCATAAAAATTTCAGTTTCAATAAATGTAAATTTTATTGAACCATAGTTACTCAAAAACACAGCATATAAGGTAGCCAACTTTCATATTTAATTACTTGGACTGTCCAAAATGAT
>MU182299.1:295191-328251 GCA_016904865.1 Pissodes strobi
GTCCAAAATGATTACTTATATAATGAAGGATCTAGTATCAAAATGTACGATCTTGTTGGACCTTGGTGGATGACACTTTCTGTAGGCCAAAGATCCGCTACAGAACTCAAAAAGAGGGGCTATAAACTCAGGTTTAGATTTGGCACAGTTCAACTAAGGCCGAGACAAAAAGCCTCAAAAGATGCTGGCGGCTGAAAGAGCAGTACGACCTCTCAGGCCGGAGAGCTTACCAGACAGCTACAACCCCAGGTGCCAATAAAGCCGTCAGATTCTGAAACCGATTCTGGAACTGAGTCCAAGGCAAAAGGTCCAAAGGATAAAGAGTCCTAGGACTGTGGTGTAAATGAATACTTCCCACCGACATCTATGATGTCTCCAGGTAAACCTGCCACACTCAAAAGCAGCTTCTAGCGTGCTTAGCCGTTGCGTCACCTGAAACAAAACATATATTGGACTAATACAAGAGCCGGATACATAGAAGCCAAATTAGAGGCATTCCAACCTAAACATTTAAATTGGCGTACTCTAAACTCCATGCGTGTTGCTTTACTTTTTTGGTAAACACATTAAATTCGTTTCGATTTTAGAGCTTACTTCCAGAGATTTAGTAGCAGCCATGGTTGTGATACCTACTGACTCTGGCAAAAGGCAAGTGGTATTTGCTTCAGCGTATTTCCCAGAGGAACAAGAAGAACCACCTCCCCAACTGGTCCAGAATCTGGTAACATGGTGCAACAGAAGGAACAGATAACTAATTTTGCAAATGCACACGACACCATATGGGGGAGCACAAACATCAATAAGAAAGGTGAGCAACTTTTAGAATATTTGTCTTCTAAAAATTTAGACATTATTAATAAAGGTAACAAACCCACCTTTATAAATGCGGTAAGAAAAGAAGTTTTAGATATAAAGCTAGCTACCCCATTTATAACAAACTAATTACATAACTGGCCTATCTCGGACATCCACCCAATGTCTGATCACATGCACATATCCGTTGAAAATACTAAAATGATTAGCAACCGAGTGCACAAACTTACCGCTAGCCGTTTTAACTACTGAGGACTTGATGCAGCTTCGATATACTTAGAAAGTGCTATAACAGCCTCTTCCGAAAAAAGCTATCCTGTGAAACAGGTGATAACCCAAAGGTATGTGCCATGGTAGAACAAGATACTAAACAGGCTAAAGACTGAGTCGAGGAAAGCCTTCAGTGAGACCAAAAGACTGGGAAATTGGGAGAACTATCATAAAACCCTATCCGAGTATAACAAAGGGCTTCGAAGATCCAAAAGAAGAACTTTGTGAAGGGATAGATGAATTAGCACCGTCCATTCGTCTACAGAAAGTGCTATATATGGAGCACTCAAATGAAATCGACCTGCTAAGGTATAGAGCCCAACACACCTATGCTGAGACACCTGAAGAAAGTCTAAGGATTCTTCTAGAAACACACTTTCCTTGCCAAAGAAGACGAGCCCATTGAAACTGCTCAGCGGCCTACAAAGATCTTTCCAGCCTTGTTACAACAAGGTACGAAGGAACAAAAGAGGAGCCAAAGTCTTACCGCCCCATTAGCTTAACCTCCTTCTTTCTTAAAACAATGGAAAATATTATCGATAGGCAGTTCCTTTCTAATGCTCCACGCATACCAACCATCGAAATCTACCACCCATGTTCTTCAAAATCTCGTCCGCGATATAGGGAAGGCACTAGTAGTATAGAAGGCGGGGTTCTGTGACACTGGATGGTATCTAGCCCTTATCAGCGACCATCTTCGTAAATGACATCATCCGAAGAACTGACGTCATCCGAAAAAGTGAAATATCAGTAAAAAGAACCTTCGACAATGACCAGAGGCTGTTGACCAAAAAGGCCTTATGCTAGACGTTATACGAAGAAGTTAGGTGTTCTGTGACACTGGATGGCATCTCATTTTTTCGTGATTTGATACCCCATAATAGAAAAACAAAAACATTTTCAATGTTAAAAAGTCCTCAGTACTATTAACTTAAAATCGCTTCAACATGTATTGAGTTTCACATCAAATTAATGAGAATTTAACAAGGAATCCGACAATCGAAACAAAAATATTGCATAAGGTGTTATAAAAGAGTTTAGGTGTTAGGTACAGGCTAAGCTCACGTTTTCAGGCTTGCCTGGAAACTAAAACCTCATGTCAAACCATGTATGTGACTTGTTGTTTACTCAACATGCTTTTGAAGTTACAAGCTCTAAGGTCCATTGGCATGTACACAAATTTGTGAATAAATTCACTGGTCAGCGTATTCAGAATAACAATTTCCTTACATTGAGTTTGTTACTAAATATTTAAGGAAAAAATAAAAAGAAAATGTACAAAGTACCTCTTTTATTATAAAAATCCCTTAAAATATATACATTGGTTTTAGCGCATCTTAAATCATTAAATACATGTTTTTACCATGTAAACTGCTTAAAGATCCTTGACTATAAGAGATTTTACATTACTACAACCAAACTATATAATAAATCAATTATTCTATTTGAAATAATTTTACTTAACCAACGTTTCTTCTGATCACCTTTTACAAACACAATTTCATTTGGTTTAATGACATTTGCTATAAACAGGTGGTCTTTCCAGAGGTATAGAGTCTTTATCCGAAATATCCCAGCTCAGTTCATGTACATTGTTTGATGTCCAATTTATATGTTTTCCCATACTATTGTTCTGGAACCAGTAAAATGGAGAACGATATTATATGATGAAATATTTTACCATTAGACATATTCAGTATTGCAATTTCTTTACAAATGAAATTACTTTCCTTATATTGAAATCCTTGGATGTCTTCTTAAAAAAACTCTCACTATACTTGTAAGTGGACTATATTTTACTAGTCGATCGTGAATTAGTAAATAATAGGCTGTGGTGTTGCCTCTTACAGTTTTGCTGGTTTCGAATTCTATCCGAATGTCTACCGCACCTCCTTTAAGTACGTCTTCACTTTGTCAAGAACAATCGATGACTACCAGAGGAACGTGGGTTTTGAAATATAACGGAGCTATACACGAATCACTCTGCTGACGATAATAATATGATTTTTGAAACTGCGTAAACATATCGTAAAGAATTGCATACTTGTTCTTATCAAAGTCTAAATTTAGATTATCATAGGGAAATACTTTTTAATTTTTACTTTGTTGTAGTTGGGGATATTCATGCAACTCCCAACTTCTGAAAGCAATAGGTAGCTCCCTGTTACTTTCAAACTGATTTAACAATCGTAGTTTCTGATTGTCACTGACTGATACATGCGGCATTTTCCATAGTACTTTTTCCAATTTTACTTTATAATTTTCCTTTTTATCTTGCAATTGAACAATAGCATTTAAATCTGAATTACTTCTAACGATAATTAATTCTTGACGTAAATTCATTATTATCTTGTGGAAATCTTCACCAAATCCCATTATTATTTTTAATGGAATACATACACTAAAATTTCCATTGTCAGCTTTTAGTGGATATTCAAGCGCATTCCAGCCTGCATTTTGCAAACTGTAAGCTTCAGCATTTGAAAATGAGACATAACCCTTCATAGTTGTAGTAATTCCTGGATTTCTAACTCTGTCAATGACAACTCCTCCTAATTCATACCTGATTTCATCAAATAAGTAAAGCACTCCATTATTAACGAAGCGCACATTATCGCTAATTGTGTTATCCTCTTTCAATAATTTTCCTTCAATATACAAAAAGCTTTGACTAGGTAACGTATAAAGGTCCTGTGTCTGTATAGGTATTCTAATTTCATAATAATTGTTGTTTAATGTTGTTGAGGAGTAGGGTTGATGTGTGTGAAACTGATAACTCACAATTGTGTCATCTCGAATCACATTTTCTCCAACTTTTAACACATTGTAACTCATTTCTTTTAAAAATTTGTATTGGTACAATTGTATTTAAATTGACACGTTAGATATACTAATATTTTTCTTAAATTAATAATACAGTTAATTTTAAAACTGTACCAATGATTTTTTAACTTATATCTTTTAAACGGAATTTTTCTTTAGTTTAAATCCTAATGATATTAGCCACTTTTTATTAGTTGGTGTTAGTTCTTTCAATGGTTTTTTAAAACTGAGTCCACACAATTTTTTTGTTGAGCTTTTATAGTCATTGTTATTATCATTGATATCTAATGATAATTGAGGTAGCGAAAAAGAATCATAGTTATATAAAAACCCCATAATTATTAGGAAGTAAAAGTACTTTTTTTCAAATGTAACCTTATCGTTATGAGTTCTTTTCTAAAATTAACCAAATTTCCATCCTGATCAGTTATTTTAAGTAATATCTCATCAATATAGCGCGTGCTTATTGGTAAATATATTGCATTTGCTGGTTTTTCGACTATTTTGTAACCAGAGGCAACAGTGGGGTAAAACATGTCAATTAAATGGACCAGTTTGCTATTGTTATAGGAATTTGTCACCAAGTTGCACTCAATCCCAATAGAGTTACCCATAAAAATATTAAAAATATCCACCGAATTTTCTGCTGTGTGTAGTTTATTGGGTTCGATGACCTTATTAGAAAACCCCAATAAAGCTCCAAGTGAATTTTTCTTTGTAAAATCTATTTTCTTGTTACATTTTATCTCACATTGCAACGTATTATGGTTGGCTTCAATAGATACTTCAACAGGATCAGCTTCTTTACTATAATATCGTAAATAATTTTTCAACAGGTATCTTTAATTTCATAAGCCCCCTCAGGTATTGCAATTGTTTTATCGGATCCATAATGAAACAAATTATTTGTTTTGTCAACATTTGGAATTGAATTATAGCTTTCAAAATTTATTAGCCCCAAAACGTATTCTTCATTTATTTTCACTTAGCACAATAGGTGGATAAATTTGAGTTGATAATGCAGCTTCCTTTCCAGATAGCGTGAAAGTATATGACATTATTTGTAATTACTACACCAATGTTTAACAAAAACTAAACATATAATTTTATTACTCATATATTTAGTATAAGTTAGACAGAGTGATACAAAAATTCTAAACACAAATGTCCATCTATTATTGAATTGTATGTTTGATATAAGTTATGATTATAAAATATATTACTAGGTCCATTCGAATTTAAGTAGTACAAACAAAGTAATTTTGCAATAAGGCCTTTTTGGTCAACAGCCTCCGGTCATTGTCTACGGTTCTTTTAACTCTGAAATCTCACTTCTTCGGATTACGTCACTTCTTCGGATGACGTCTAGCATAAGGCCTTTTTGGTCAACAGCCTCTGGTCATTGTCGAAGGTTCTTTTTACTGATATTTCACTTCTTCGGATGACGTCACTTCTTCGGATGATGTCATTTACGAAGATGGTCGCGGATAAGAGCTAGATGACATCCAGTGTCACAGAACCCCGCCTTCTATACTAATGGCACTGACTGAAAAAGAAGTGGCGATGTGTGCATTTCTAGACATACACGGTGCATTTGATAACACCTCACATGAATCCATTCAGCGTGCCACGATCCGCACAGGAGTGGAACCAACCACTGCACAATTGATAAAATCCATGCTAACCAGCCGTGAAGTCACCGCGAACATTGGCCGTCACAGTCAAAGTAATAAAGGGCTGCCCTCAAGGTGGGGTCCTATCGCCCACGTTTAGATCTGTGGTTGTTGACGATCTACTGGTAAGATTGACTGAAATAACTATCAAAAAAGCAACGGCAACGCTTTGGGTCTATCGACGACTCTTTGGTAAAACATGGGGCTTAAAACCCTCCATCATCTGGTGGCCCTATAACACTGTTGTAACGCCTGCTTAGTGTGGTGGCAAAAACAAAGGAAATAACAACACAGCGAAAGCTAACAGGAGTACAAAGGCTTGCATGTCTGGGTATCACAGGGGCTATGAAAACGTGCCCCACGGCAGCTCTGGAAGCCCTAATTGACCTCCTTCCGCTGCACATATACATAGAAAAGGAGGCCTGGACTAGTGCACATAGCGTTACTCAGACACGAAAACTGAAGTCAGGACACCTAACTGGTCACTTTAAAATTCTAAAAGACATCCATATAGAGGCGATGACCAAACCAAGCGGTACAATGGAAAGAAAACTCGCTCCTTTGAAGTGGCAATCGAAGACCGCAATACTACAGGGGAAAGACTAAAACAACTAGAGAGGGGATCACTTGTCTGGTACACAGATGGATCAAAGATGAAGGAAGAAGTAGAATCCGGAGTTTACAGACCTAGGTGTCGAATCTCTGCACTTTTAGGAAACACTCCCACCACCTTTCAAGCAGAATTAAATGCTATCAATGGTGCACAGACTGTCTTTTGTGGGCCTGAACCATTCTGTTGCATCACTAGACGACACGTAATGAATGAACTCAGAAATTGGAAAAAAGGTGGAAAGAGACACAGTGGGCCAATGCACCTGGGCAGAGACAGGCCAAAAGGCTCATCCCTCACTCGCCTAACTACACAAAAAACTTCTCAAGCTACAAAAAAAATTAGATGAAACTGGTCGTAGATCTTCTCACTGGACATGGCCCCTGGAGGTACCACCTCAAGAAAAAGGGGAAAATCACTGACGAACCATGCAGATTTTGTCAAACTATGGCTGACACGTCAGAGCACCTACTCTATGAATGTCAGGCACTGATTCGCCAAAGGTTGAGGCATCTCCAAAATGCCCTTGTGGTACCTGGAGGTCTATAAAAGCTCAACCCTCCAAATATTCTGAGGTTCTCGAAAGAGATACCGTACCGGGTGACAACGAAGCAAAATAAAGATATTATGATGGAATTTCTTCTTTTTAGATAGGGAGGAAGTGATGTGATGAAACGGAGTTAATAGCTGATTCTAGTTAATTTATGCAATACATTATTTCATAGTTCTCATAAATCAATTCTAAAATAAGTTAAGTTTCCAACTACATCGTCAGTAGATAACATCAAAATAAAATAATTTTTATGTAAACTTAAGTTAAGAAATATAGCTCAAACCGCGTCTAAATTTCTGCATAAAGGAAAAGTGAGGACAATGTGCAAAAATAGGGTCTCTTGGATGCCATACTAAAATAAAATAACTTACAAAAGCCGACAAAAGCTGATTTTCAATTTATTTTTCCAACCAATAGGCAACATGCACTAAAACTGAGCTTTATCCACAATACCGAAACAGAATTTTTGCACTCGACGCGCGTTTCGCTAACCATGTTAGCATCATCAGGAGATGATTAAGATGATTAAGACTTAAGTCTTAATCATCTCCTGATGACGCCAACATGGTTAGCGAAACGCGCGTCGAGTGCAAAAATTCTGTCTCGGTATTGTGGATAAAGCTCAGTTTTAGTATTAGATGAACTACCTGTAAAAACTACTGCACACATAGTTGCGCATTTCGATAAAGTTACCCCATGACGGTGAGGGGTTCAGTTACGAAAAGTCGCCAAAAGCAGATATTGGAATGTAAAAAACCATGTTAATTTGAATAAACAATTTTGATTTTCCTATTTAGGAAAACGTGGTGATAATGAAAGCCGAGATTGGAATTTAAAAATCATGTTGACTATAATACCCAATTTTAATTACCCTAATTAGCAAAATGGAATTACCAAAACATGTAAAAACCCTAATTTCCACATTAAAATTTTAAGTGTTCTTAGTAAAAACATTTCAATAGCTGCTAATTCCAGATTTTCCAGGAGAAAAACAAGCCTTGAAAGATGGTATAAAGAGCTAAAAATCTTTGGGAAAGAGTTAGTCAAAAACAGATTCTAGACGTGCGATAGTACGTTACCCTACCCGACTCGGGCCTCGGTTAATGTTAGCCTAAAACGTTAGCTAGAAAGAAAAGTTAGTCTTAGTCTAATCAGTCAGTCTAAAACAAGTCTCCACGTTCGGTAACGCGTTACTATGTCCACAAGGGGCCTCGAGAAGTAGTTACATATAATCATCACAAGTTGTAAAGCCACCATACCCGAAAAAGGGCCGGAAAAATAAAACGTACCGGAGGCAAAGAAAAATTCTATTTAACATACGTGTTTTCTGTGAGGTGCGGTTACATAATCAGCTCCAGTAGAGGTTGAAGCGCAAGTTAAGGCTTGTACGGTAAGGAATGGAAAGTAAGTTGTAGCTTTAAGACTCTGTGACTTTTGTAATGGAATATGCAAGAAACTTAGAAATGTACTGTCTTAATTCAGAAAAAAAATAGATAACAGCGGGATAAATGTTAGTAATGCTAATTAGTTTCTTCTTATTATGTCACATCTTATTGTCTGACGAACTCTTAAAATGACTAGGTCATAACAAAAATGGGTTTAAGGTAGATCATTTTCTTCAAAATAGGGTGTCAACACACTGGTACTGCGAATCTGGTTCTAGAAAATGAAGAGGAATTGAAGAAAAGGCCGAAAACACAGTAAGTACATAAAAGGGTAAAATCGGCGTTCATTTCAACAGGACAGATATGTCCCAAGTTGTATAAAGCTTATCAAAACATTTTCAATACACTAGCACTCCGTTAAAACTTGTAAAATATAGATCTTGTTCCACCATGTTAAAACATTAGCTTTATTTGAGCATTGATGCATCGAGGCTTCAAAATATCTTATTATTTCACAATAGAAAACCGTGGAAAAACCCTAGCTGGAAATATTTTGATAATAAAAAAAGTGTCAAAGAGGCCTTTATCCAGCTTTATACAGGTCTGATACAGCTTTATAAAACTTTTCAAATAGAGCATAATATGAATAATAAAATCAAGGTAATTGGTCAAAAGTCTCACTCAAAAAAAAGAAAATTAGCGAGTCTGCTAGTACTCGAGACACTGATGTGTAAACATATCCTATATCGGCATAGGTTTTGTAATTTAATGCATTGCTTAAATAGCTTTTAACTAGATAATTTTTAAAACCCTTGGTATTTTGTATGCTTCACAAATAGCAGCTTTTGTAAAGAGTATATTTCGTTTTCGTGACGCCTGAATATAGGCAACCACTTATTTGGGATTGGTTGCCTATATTCTGGCGTTAGAATGAACACGTTTTACAAGGAAGCGCTGAAGTAGCTGCGCACTAATCACTGCGCAAGAGTTATGTTGTCACATCCTCTTACACACTTCCGTCCATTTTCCCGAAATTTTCCCTCATACCGTCGCGTAAGATGTTATCAATATGAATATTGAGAAAAACGCTTAAGAGTAAGGA
Source organism: Pissodes strobi (assembly GCA_016904865.1). Taxonomy (NCBI): domain Eukaryota; kingdom Metazoa; phylum Arthropoda; class Insecta; order Coleoptera; family Curculionidae; genus Pissodes; species Pissodes strobi. Next base: position 304,421 of record MU182299.1, read on the forward strand.
ATTCCGGCCTTGAATGCAATTTTGAATACATCCCAAGCCTAAACAGCGTTTAGCTCCTTCAACGTGTCGCGTGTAATAGCCCTCGGATAATTCTGCGTGCTTTCACACCGTGGGCGTGGGTGCCAAACGCTTGTATCACACATCACACCCGAAATACATAAATAACTATTCTACGTTTAGTATTCACCTACAATAAAATAGTTTGTACCACATACCTTTGACCAGTACCTCTTCTAAACCTTGTTATGTATTTCAGTTACTAAATCTGGAAATAAAAATTACTAGTTACCCTCGTGAATACATCACAGTCGACGGTATGGTAGACGGTGCCATAAAATGCCAAATCTTTCCCTACTTGTAAATCTCTCCAGTGCCAGAAGCTTCCATCTTCGTGCTTTGGTATTTTTCCTCTTCGTACGAGTTTTCCTTGTAAAAGACCACTATTCTGCATAAAAAACGGAGTATTACGCATTTAAAAAATAAATAAGGAAGAAAATCAGGTTTGTGCTTGTTTAGTCAACCAATACGGTTTTAGATGCGTATAATGTAGAAATGGTGAGACTACGCATACTACTTATTTATTTAGTTATTTAACTATAGCTTAAGTATATCAATTTCATAACAATTTAGAAATACTATTTTTTTATAATTTTCAATTATACGCTGTGAAAAATCACATTACCAGAATCCATCCTAATTCGGATCATAACGGTAATAATTATTTATTTATTTATTTATTGGTGCTAAAAAGCGCATACTCATACACGTAGGTACAATAGGTAATCAAAAAAGTTAAATACAATTTAAAAACTTACTACTGGTAGCTAAGACATAATAAAAAAATATATTAAAAAGTGACAATAGAGCCAATACATCTAACGCTTCATTAAACACACAAAACAAGTCATGATGCTGATCACAGAAGGGCACCAAAACTGAACCGAAGACAGTCCTCGAATGAAAAGAAAGCATCTTTAATCAAAAATTATTTGACTTTGAGCTTGAGCTTAAATGAATTAAGCGGCAGATCCTTGACGCAAACAGGCAAGGCATTACAGAATTTTATTCCGTAGGACACCCCATTTCGAGACCTAGAAAGCCTCAGATACGATGTCATCAAGGAGTTAGTGTTGATGAGTATCAACATGAGTCATAAGCCTGGAAAGGTTTTCCTTGACAAATAATAGGCATACGAGAATATATGCACATGGCAGGGTAAGCCTTTTCAGTTATTTGAACTGTAGTCTACAGCACTCTCTATAACCCAAATGAGCTATCACTCTTATACACTTGCGTCGCAAGTTGCAGCGCAAATATTTTAGGCATATGCACCGAGTGACCCCAATTAATGAGACAGTAAGTCAGTATAGAGTGAAAGTACCCAAAGTAAGCAACTATGAATGCGGTGCAGGTCGACACTGAGCCAGACAAACTACGGATAATAAATTGACAATCTGGAGGACAAATCCTCAATGTGAGATTGCCAAGTCAATCCTCCATCCAGAATGATGCCAAGAAAATTCACTGTGGCATCCAGGTCTAGTTGACAGTACCTTCAGGGAGAGTATTATATGTTGTGTTTTGGCCTCATTTAAGCATAGTCGATTTGATATCGCCTATTCCCTTAGATAACCATGGGGTGACATGTGACTCGTACACTGTGAGAGCAAGGTTAGATACACTTGAATCAGCAATCAGAGATACAGCATGCAGACAGAACATAGAGTCAGGATCACAGCTCGGCAGATCATTAGCATACACTAGAAAGAGAATAAGCCCAAGAACCGAACCTTGCGCATCAAGCTCCGAGACCTACCACCCTCGAAATTGCCAAACTGACTTCTATCTGTCAAATAGGACTGGAACAGGTTAATACTATTAAGATTAAATTTATAGCATTCGAGCTTCTGAAGAAGTATATCATGCTCTACACAATCAAAAGCACTTGACAAATCATGAAATTTGGCATGTGGTAAGCCAAATAATAATAATAACTATTATAAAAAATAATAAATAATAGATAATATATATTAGAAAAGACAAGGTAAGGGGATGGTTTAGTAACTTAAAACACGCTCAGTGTCACGAGTTACGTCATTTAATAACGCCACCTGACTTTGCTGATCTGCCTTCCGGTTTTATAGGAATAATAGGACTACGATTTATCTCGACTTATTATTTTATTGCCTCTATGCATGTGACAAGTTCCAGCTCCAGGATCTCCTGGGATAACGAAAATGATTTCCCGCAATTCGCAGATGTTTTGAATTATTGCAACCCTAAACCACCAAACATTAACAATAGACTAGAAGGTTCACTCTAAGCCTCGCCCGTAGTAATTCCCTCCTTGCCCCGTCGCGGAACCTGGTGAAATGCTGGTTAACCGCTCAATCCTCATGCCACGTTTCACCCCGTCTCGTCTAAAGTCTGGCGTCTCGCCGTTGTAAGTGCTACGTCAAAAGTGCCGACTGAGAGTGGACCTTCTAGTCTCTTGTTAATGTTCGGCGCATAAAGTCTTCACTAGAACGATTATCCAATATGTATCCACTAAGGACAATTCCACATATTATATGCTGGAATGCCCAGTGAAAAAAAGGGCAATTATTCTCTTTTTTTGGATAAAAGTAAAATTTCTCATACTTTAAATGAAAATCAGTGGAGTAGTATATTTCCTAATGTTGTTCGAAACTGTTGTCTATCAGTAGTCATACCAATCGTATAAATCTGAAATAAGTACTTGATAATTGTTCGGGGGCTGATACAATGGAAAAAATCAGTTTTTTAGTATTGATGTAACAGCTAGGTTCATATTGTCTACTTTTTGAACCCAGGTTCCCCGTTTTTTAAAGAGCTCAATAAAGTGTATGTTATATAACAGATCTTCAGCTAGTATAACTATTTCATTCGACTCCTCTGTCATCTGTGCTGTTGTGCTGCTGATTGTTAAACAGTTATTATTCTTCACAGTGGCGGATTTAGAGGGGGGCGACCCCCCCTCCCCCTCACCAACGAAACACAAAACCATATTTTATCTATATCCAAGCATTATCTATCCATCCTGTGTCACAGGATTAAGTCTTAATAATAAAATATGTAATACACAATTATTTATTGTAATACCAACACACAACTCGCTGGTCCTTTTTTTAGAAATCGCCCCCTCCCCCCTTGAAGCTCTTAGTCTCCTTAGCTGACAGATATAAGTGATCGTGAATCCTGATTCCAAGTCCAAGTAATATCCAAGTCTATTAACAGTGAAACAAGCCCGTCAATAGACCGTAAGGCGCTACATCGCCTGCAGCCCATGTAAATCTTATGGTGGTAAGGGATTGTGGACCTTATGGACTGGTCTGTTCGACATTCCTCTTGGATTGTAGACAGTCGAGCCAGTTTGCGTTTCACTCGTCATTGCGTCGTTCGTTAATTTATAACATTAGTAAATTATTGTGGTGTTACTTTGGGTATATTTTTCCTGTGTTTGCGGAAAGTTCGAATATCTATATTTCAGAATAATCTCTACTAAAAGCAAGTAAGTTTACTGTTATTTTAACCCTCCCGTGTGGGGTTGCTAGATCCCCCATCGGGCGCCTCCCCAGGTGGCTGATAGGGGTACGCTTCCTAGATATAGGTGGTACCGGGGAAATAAAATATCCGGGGCGGCCCAAAATCTAGCATAAATAGAAGTGTCTGTACTTCAAAAGATAGTCTCATTCTTAGTGCAGAAAGTCTACAATGGCATTAGCGGCAAACAAAGTCGATAGACACCTGTAATTGGCGTGAATGGCATAAGGTAGCAAAGCTTTAAATCTAAGCTAAAGGGCGATTATCGAGACTTATAATATATTTCGGCCAAGATTTGGGGACACCTTCTTGTCCTAAAGGCGGATGAACTTAGCACAAAGTCAACGGCATGAGATCAGGCAGGCAAGGGGAAACCACCTGTTTATTTTCCTTTGAGTACATTATGTCAGAAAGTCGAAAGAAAATAGATACGCCTGGTGATCCGACTAGCACTCGGCGCTCAATTGGTTCCGGGCCGATTAGTGTGAAATTTTCTACCGGGCCTGAGGCTGTGAGCAACCGGGCAACTCAGGCAGTAGAAACTACTGGAAGAAAATGTCTCAACATCCGAAACCAAATACACATAGGTACATGGAACGTAAGGGGCCTTCTACAAACGGGAAAACTACATATCTTTGAAAATGAGATTAGGAAAGAGAACGTGGCAATATGTGTTATAGCTGAGACACACTGGAAGGGAAACGGACACTTTAGCACAACCGATCATACTATTTACATGGCAGGTGCGCCATCATAGTTAACAAAAAATACACAAGCTATATAGAGAGCTACGAGCCTATCAGTGATCGCATAATTAAGATAACTGTTAACTCCAAACCTTGCAAACTGCACATTGTTCAGGTATACATGCCAACCACGGATCACTCAGACGATGAAATTGAAGCAGAATATGAAAAGATAGCGAGAGTCATATCAAACATATCACAAAAAGACATCATAGTAATCACTGGAGACTTTAATGCCAAAGTGGGAAATACCGAAAATGACAACGAACTAAGAAACATAGTAGGTAAATATGGACTGGGAGAAAGAAATCAACGTGGGGAAAGACTTATACAATTTTGCACGGAAAACAGATTGACAATTACAAACACAGTTTTTAAACACCACCAGCGTCGCCTTTCAACATGGACATCTTCATCAGGTCTCTACAAAAACCAAATAGACTACACATTGATAAGAACACGATGACGGACATCAATAAAGAACAGTTGCGCACGGCCCGGAGCAATCTGCGGATCCGATCATAAATTACTAAACTCTTGCCTTAGTGTAAAACTAAAGAAAATCCATCTCACAAAACCTAACCAAAAAATACCTACGCCTGAACCAAACAGGCTTCAACAGAAACTGAAAGCAACAGGACCACCGCAGGTTACTGAGGATGTAAATGAGTCGTGGAACGCAATAAAATCATGGATAGTGTCCGGTACAAACGAGTTTAAAGAAACTGCTCCAATCAAAAAAAAAAGCATTGGATAACAAAAGAAACAACAATTTTAATAGAGTCACGCAAGCAGAAAGTTTCCTTAAATGCCATTAGTCAAGAAGATAAGACAAAACTTGATAAAGCAATTAAAAAAGCATGTAAAGCCGACAAAAACAAACACATTTCAAACACATGCAAAGAACTGGAAGAACACGCAAACAATAATAGGACCCACGAATTATACCAAAAAGTTAAATATCTAGCCAGAGAATTCAAACCACAAACGCAAATAATAAAAAATGATAAAGGACAAACAATTACAGACCCCACTGGCATAGCCGAGGTATGGAGGCTGTTGGAAAAACCAACAGAGATATTTGTTAGTTTAGTTTTATATGTATACTCCAGAGTGCGCGCGACATTCGGGTGATCTAAAGGTGGCAACAGTGCGATTCCTTCTCGAATGAGGGCAGCGACGATCGAACGGTAGATCAATAAATTTAGTGTGTTTCGGAGTGTCTTCGCGACTTTACGCCTGGCCGAGTGCGGCGGTCTACACAGGAAAACTCTCAATCCTGTGGTGGCCATTTTTGCCGCCCGTAATCCCGCCAAAAAGATTCATTTTATTATTCTTGCCACTTTCTGTTTTCGTTATGTGTATAAGCAATGTATAAGTTGAAAGAGCCGTCCTTGGATGTGTTTGTGTGGTTCTTTCCAGGAAAGGCCATACTAATAAATGGCTATTAGATCTAAAATTGGTTTTAATTCAACACGCCCAGAAGCTCAGAACCAGCCCTTGGAATTCATTCCGCCCAAAGTCCTAAATTAAGTTAGGCCACCGGATAATACGTTCTGTCCAGTGCGCTACAGTGTGGTAAAGGCATTATTTCCACAGAGGCAATACTGTGAAAAACTATTTAGTAATGCAGACACAAATGAACAGCAACAAACGGTACACGAAATGGAAAAAGAACACCCAATTTTAAAATCCTAAATATAAAAAGCCATCAATTCACTAAAAAACAAAAAATCTGCAGGCGGAGAAGGAATCACGGCTGAAACAATTAAAGCAATGGGAGAACTGGGGATAGATACTATTTATCGACTGTGCGAACTTATATGGAAGACTGGTGCATGGCCGAAAGACTGGTGTGAATCAATATATACGCCTTTACACAAGAAAAGGTCGCCTCTGGACTGTAGTAATTACCGAAGCATTACGCTAATGTCACACGTAAACAAAATTATCCTTTACGTTATTAACAATCGCTTAAAAGCTTTCCTCGTACCACAAATTCCAGACGAACAAACCGGATTTATGTCAGGCAAAAATACAAAGGAACAGATTCTGAACACTCGACAAATAATTGAAAAGGCATATAAATTTAACGTCAAAACCTACCTTTGCTTTGTTGACTATAGTAAGGCTTTCGACTGCGCCAAATGGAAAAAGCTCTGGCTGGTGCTAGAGAACATGGGAGTACCAGCTCATCTCATTCTCCTCCTTAAAAATCTCTATGAAAACAGCTATGGGAAAATAAAAGTTAATAACACTATATCCAAAGCATTTAGACCTAACGCTGGTGTCAGACAGGGATGCGTTGTCTCGCCCTTACTTTTTAACATTTATGGCGAATACATTATGAGGAAAGTGTTGTAAGGTTGGAAAGGTGGCAAAAAAATCACAAACCTTAGATATGCGGATGACACTCTAATCATTGCTTGCTCAGAGGAAGAACTTATATAGATAATGACAAAACTGGATAAAATTAGTAGAGAACATGGTTTCATGTTAGACAAAAAGAAAACTCAGGTAATGATAGTGGATCGCAACCCTACAAATATCAAAGAAATCGGCGGCTTTGAAGTTGCTGAAAAGATTGTATACCTTGGTTGTCTTCTGACAAATAAAGGAGGATGCGATGAGAAGATTAAACGAAGACTCGCAATAGCACGAAACTCTACCATAAAGCTTACTCGAATATGGAAAGACACAGCAATATCGCAGAAGAATAAATTAAAACTGCTGAATACATTGATTTTCCCTAAAGCCACATACGCATGGACACTAAAACTAACAAATCGCAGAAAAATAGATGCTTTTGAAACCTGGGCGTATTCGCTATGTGCGTTACACGACGCGACATCTGGTGGTACAAAATGTGGCGAATTTCTTAGATACGCAAAGTACATCGGAAACGATTGTTGAAGTTCGATATTGAACTTTGTAGGTTATGAAAGCCTAAACATGAGAATATCATAATAATAATAATAGCATTGTGAAATTGATACGATTAAAAATTCGATTCATAAAGTTTTACTGAAATTGCTCTAGAATGAATGAAGACGATTTAGAATAATTTACTGACTGACAAACTGAAATTAAGTTATTAAATATATTTTTGGGGATTATTAGTGCTGTCCATTGCACGGGCTTCGAAAATATATTACACAGGTTACTTCCTTGTTGGTTCTGGTGTCATATGAGCACCGTCGATTTTGAAGTATTTTTTGGGTTCTATGGAAAGATTACATCAAATGGGACACATTAACGCAAAAAAAATTTGCGGATGAAGCACATTTTCTCAAAATAAATTAAAATAAAAAATTAAAATTTAACATAATTTTTTTCCTAATAAACATAATTCCAGTACACTTTTTCCTAAGGTATGATCGCAGAAGGTTATTAATAACATAATATAAAGCTTCTTTTCATACAAATTGAAAATAAAACTGGTTTTTTGCACTTTAAAACCATAATATACATATTAATATTTATGAGATAATCGGCAACATGACTATTTCTTAAAACATTATTATATAGGTGGGCTTAGCACGGCTGTTGTACGGGTAGATGTTGCCAAGTGTAATTTCTATTTGGTACTAAAATTAACAGCCTCGTGTTGTATATGTTTCAAAAGTACTGTGGTACGAAAACTTCTTATAAATAATGATTCTTAATGGCTTTGTTAAATAAAATAACAATAATTCGAATATATGATTTACTAGAATTAGATGGTACGCTAGAAGGGGGTCACTTTTGATAATAAGTCATATAAATTAATTCATTTAGTTTATTGAAATAGATACAAATTTAAGAGATCATTTGGATAGTTTAAGAGTAGTAGTGCGTTTGTTTTGTTACTTTGAATTAATTTTGATTTTGTGGTGGGCGTGGTTGGTCAAGCGCGTAGCGCGCTCGCCTTAATGTGCTTCTTTGGCTAATGAAAGTTATTTTCGATTATTTTTGCTTAATCTGGAATCAGTGGCGGATTCAGAGGGGGGCGGTGGGGGGATCGCCCCCCCTTTATTTTGAGAGACGAGGAAAGGGAAAAAGCGGTTAGGTTTATTATTTTAATTTAATATTGTTGAAGAGAAACTTTTAAATATTTTGTTAGGCGAATATCCGATCTGGAAAAAATACTGGCTGCAAGAGTTTGTTGACAAAACAATGTCACTGATAATGTATTAGACGCATTAAAATATTGCGACCATATGTGAAACAATTTTTAATAATATTAGGTTGCTTTCCATTAAGTAATGCTACGCCAGAAAGAAGTTTTTTTCTTTAAGACTGATTAAATCTTACTTAGGGACAAACATGTCTCAATTAAGACTTTCTGCCTTAGCATTACTCAATATCCATAATTATATTGAAGTAGATGAAGAAAGAATAATAGATAAATTTACAAGTAAAAGAACAGACAATCAGATTTTGTTTTATAGGACCGTGTTCATTTTATATATACTATATACTATAGTTTTTTTGCTTAAAAGTACATGTGTTTTCGTTTTATTAAAGTTTTTGGTATTTTATGTCACGGTTTAGTTATTTCTATAGGTACACACCTACATAATAATAACATTCTGAGAACTAATTTTATTTTTTATATTTAAATCCATTTTTTTTTGTTCAATAAAAGTGCTTATAACGATTAAAGTATGTTTTGCATTACCTATATGTTGCAGATTATTAAGGCGTTTGATTTCAAGCTTATTTCAAATGTTTTTTAAAGCTACCTAACACCCATATGTATAGGATATAGGTGTATATAAAAAAATTATGTGCCTCACCTCTATAAGCACACAAATTAAGTGAAACTTCTGAGATATTAGAAATTGAGTTTTTATTTTTTTTGTTGAAGCTTTTTTTCTCGACTTTTGCCCCCAGTTTCGACATTTTTTTTACAATTTCTTTCTTTTATTTCAACTTCTTTTCGCCGAGAACCGTGTTTCTCTAACTTTTTTTCAAATATATTTATCACCTTTCCGATTTTTTTTCTTATTTGATTTTATAATACTTTTATTAACTTTCCGAATAATATTTTGTGCTTATTATTATTTATTTTCTTATTTCGTTTAATAATATGTACTTTTATTATCTTTCCAAAATTTTTTTTACGTTTTCTTTTAATTTTTCCCCGTTTTTTAAATTTTTGTTTTTATATATAGAATTTTTTTTCATTCCATTTTTACCATCCCCGACCTCGTAGCTGATCACGTTCGACTTTTTTTCGCCGAAGTTGCGTGTCTCTAACTTTTTTTTTCTTGTTTCGTTTCATAATACTTTTATTAACTTTCCGAACAATTCTTTACGTTTTTTTTTTTCATTTTGTTCCATTTTTTCGAAGGGGGGTCTAGTTTGGGTTAGTCCAGAATAGTCATTTTACCCTGGCTACGCGTTTTCAAAATTTCAACCCTCTAGTTATACTGGAACATGCTTAATTAAAGGTGGTTTTAGTTAGATAGCCGTTTCAACTTTGATAAGTTTTTCACTTTGATAAGCGGTTCCTTTTTTCTGACTTTACTCTCGCTAAAGAAGTTTCACTTCAAAACCCAACGCCCTACCCTTTTTCATGGCCTGGATCCGCCTCTGTCTGGAATACGTTAATTAGGGTTAGTTTTGGTAGGCGTAGGTTAGTATGGATTAGTTTTGGTTAGTCTGGGTTGGTTTTGCTTAGTTTATGATAGCGAAGAGAAAAGGTCGCTAGCGCGCTTTTCATTTTATTTTGGTTAATTAGGGTTAGTCTGGGTTAGTATGGGTTAGTTTTGGTTAGTCTGGGTCAGCATGCGTTAGTTTTGGTTAGTTCAGGTTAGTTTTGGTTAGTCTGGGTTGGTTTTGCATAGTTTGGGATAGCGCGTTTGTCTCTTTTCTTTGGTTAATTAGGTTTAGTTTGGGTTAGTTTTGGTTAGTTTGGGTTAGCTTTGGTTAGTATGGGTTGGTTCTGGTCAGCCTGGGTTAAATTTGCTTGTTTTGGGATAGCGAAGCGAAAAGCGCGCGTAGCACACTTGTCTTTTTACGTTGGTTAATTAGGGTTAGTCTGGATTAGTTTTGGTTAGTATGGATTTTTTTTGGCAAGTCTGGGTTAGCCTGGATTAGTTTGAGTTAGTTTTTGTTGGTTTGGGTTAGTTTGGGTTAGTTTTGGTTAGGCTCGGTTAGTTTTGCTTAGATTGCAACTTTGGTTAATTATGGTTAGCCTGGGTTAGTTTTGGTTAGACTTCATTAGTTTGTATTAGTCTGAGTTGGTTTTGGTTAGTTTGGGTTAGTGCTGGCTAGTCTGGGTTAGTGTTGATTATTTTGGTTTAGCTGTGGTTGATTTACGACGCTCGCTTGTCTTTTAAATATATTTCATTTTATGACAAATATACTTGATTTAGGGCATTTACTGGGAAATGAACAAATTGAGTCGACAGTGTACCGTAAGTAAACTTTTATTACTTATATATACATGTATGGCTAAACAGTCAGGGTTAGTTTGGGTTAGTATGGGTTACTTTTGATCAATTTGGGTTAGTTTGGGTTAGTCTGGTCTAGTTTTGGTTAGCTTGGGTTACTTTGCATTAGTCTGAATTAGTTTTGGTTAGTTTAGGTTAGTTAACAGACAAATGGGAGCTTATTTGGTTAGTCTGAGGCATATAAGGAACAAGCGCGCGGTGTACGCTTGTTTAGTTACTTTCACAAGTTGTTATTCTACTCTATGAAACATGCTCCTGGACTTGGCAATTTGCTTATTTTAAAATCAGGAAGGTTAGCCAAGTCTGACAACATTGCAAGTAATTTGTCACCATTAACGTCATATTGGGAGAGTTTTCGCATTTAAATGTCACTAAACAGCCTTATTTCTGAAATTTATTTTTCAATTTTTGGCGTCAAAAGTGCTTCATCCGCAATTTTTTTTGCATTAATGTGTTCCATGTAATGTAATCTTTCCATTGAACCCAAAAAATCTTTAAAATCGACAGTGCTTATATGACACCAGACCCTTTTCGATGTATTCCACGTGTATATTTGTATAGTAGCCGAATAAAGTTCCAAATTTCTCCGACTCGCGCGCACGATCGTTCGTCATTTCTCCCACTACCCTAATGCACAGAGCGAATAGAAGAATGCTAAGAATAGCATATACGGAACATCGAACAAATGCCTCTATACTTAATCAACTAAAAATAAAAACTAGACTCTCAACAAAAATTTATCAGTCATACCTAAGATTTTTTGAACACATAGCAAGAAGAACAGATGGCCTAGAAAGACTTATTATACAGGGAAAAATAAATAGCAAAAGACCAAGGGGCAGATCACCAACAAGATGGATAGACCAAACTAAAGATATTATCGGCCATGGAATCCAAGAAGCGTCCCTAGCAGCCCAAGACAGACAAGGATGGAGAACCACCATAAAAGCCATTGAGACATGATGTCACCATACTCTCAAAAAAAGTTAAATGGCAAAGTTGTAGGTAATAAAACGGTCTACAACTTTTGTTTTTACGCTTTTTTCACATAACCTCAAAATTTATGTGAAAAATTCAAATAACCAAGTTTTTGTTCTTTTTTTACCTTTTGCAAAAAAAAAATATTTTTTCACGAAATTTGGTGAAAACTTACCTTTTTATGTCTCAAACACACAGCAATTTTTTTAATTTAAAATATTAATTTTTTCACCCTATTTTGACTTAATATCGAAAAAGCACCCTAATTTTCAATCGAAAGTTCTCACGTCAAAATATCTGCTTTTTTAAAAAAAAAGTCGATTGGCTTTTTATTCGTTGAAATCTCTACTTTCTGATGGTATAAAAATTATATACATTACTATGGTAAATGTTCTCAGAAAATGCAAATAAACGAGATAAACTCGAATTCGATTTTTTTTTTAATCATTATGTACAATTTTGAGCTATTTATCAAAATTTACACTTTAATTACTCGAAAAACGTAAGATTTCATGTTACATTGATAAACAAAAAAATGACAAATCCATAAAACATAAAGATTGCAAAAAACATGCGAAAATAGTTGTTCTAAATATTAAAAATAAGATTTAAAGGGGATTTCATCTAAAAAATGTGACTGCTGCAATTGTTTTCAGTAATAAGGTTCATTTATTAAATTCTAATTACATTTATGTCATAGAAAATCTCATAATATATAAATATACATGTAAATCGTACTATTGAATTTAGATACTTTATACTGATTACGTTATTCATTATAATTTTTGAAATACAATAATCTTCTTATTTATAAGTACCTTATCTTGCATTCTAATCACTTCTCCATTAGTTTTTGTCTCTTTGATGGCATTTCTTCATAGTTAGTAGCTTTGACAAACCTTCCCAATTCTAGTGGATCTTCGAAATCTTCAAGACCATCACCGTCGTCGTCTCCAATATTATTTCCGGTCTGCATTCGTTCTTCATCCACAATTTCATCTCAATCATCAACTTCCTCGTAGGTTTTTCTTCCACATTGGAGCATGTTTCAGAACCATGACAATTTGAGCATAAATTTGTGCATTTTAAACCATGTTTTCGGCAGCCACATTTTGAACTGTTACATCCAGTTTCACAGCTGCAGCAAATAGTTTTGAGCAATATTTCCGGAATTAATTCCTTTTTTGTAAATTTGGGCATAATGCCCCGTTGATGTTGCTTCCAGCCCCAACCTGTTGCTGTCAGGTCGCTACCCAGCCAAGTCTGAAGCTGATAATATGCCCTGTAACAATGTTGTTCTGATGCACGTTCTGTGGGTGAGAGATTTGCCAATTGATATTTTTGAAATCTAAATTAATTCAGTGCTATATTATCATCTTTACATTTATAAATAGATCTGATTAATTGTAATCCATCTTTTTTGATATCTTCTTTGTTTGCATCTTTTTTATAAAAAATATTGGCCAAATTTGACAAATTTTTATCGTCTAATAATGAGTTGACGATACTTTTCTTTCCTTTTCCGGCAAATCCAGATGTTGTATCGCAACCAGAAAAACAATGCAGAAATGCAACGATATTTTTGAAGGATTCATGTTTTCGGATTCGAGTTTTTTTCGTTTATTTGCATTTGCTGAGAACATTTACAATAGTAATGTATATATTTTTTTATACCATTTTTTATATCAACGAACAAAAAGCCCACCGACTTTTTTAAAAAAGCAGATATTTTTACGTGAGAATTTACGATTGTAAATTAGGGTGCTTTTTCGATATTAAGTCAAAATAAGATGAAAAAATGAATATTTTAAATCAAAAAAATTTGGTTGGCTGTGTGTTTGGGACATAAAAAGGTAAATTATCGACCCTGGTCTATCTATGATAAATTCATTTACAGAGTTTTGGCACACCAGTAGTTGCTGTAATTATTTTACTCTGTCATGCCATCCCTGAATGACATATAATAATTATTCATGTATTTTTTTTTCAAATTCGTGGTAGATATACTTGCACCTCATATAAGTAGTTCTTCACTATTTCATTTTCTATTTGCTTCCTTTGCTGAACTTTTATCTGAAGCCAACATATTTTAGTCCATCCATTATCTACTTAGGATATTGGCCGCTTCATGTATGAACGTCTCAAAATAGACTACTTCATCCCATCCATTTGCGATGCGTGTTCTTCCATAAGCCTTTCGAGTTTCCTTGGAGTTGTTTTTGTATGGATGGAAGGTGAGCGGACTATAACGAGCTGTGAGATTGAGTAGTCATTGGGTCTGATATAGGCCATGTTATAGACGATGCTTTAGTTTAATCCCACTGTTGCCTCGGTGAAGAGTGGCTGGCTCTAATGTTATTGATATGATCTTGACTTGATACCTCCGTCTGACTAGTAAAGACATTTCCCTTTCTGGATAGATTACCGATACTCAGAAGATTTCTGTATATATGTCCTCAGTTTTTCTCGTGTCTCCAAAAACGGAATTCACAATTTCCTCAATCAGGACAGCAGTTTTCAACTAATACTCTCTTTATTCACTACCACTGTATACAATTTAACACTCTATACTACTCTTATAACTTTACCACTAATATCTATTCAACACTCAATGATTAACTGAACTAAATAACTGACCGACTTAGGTCTGCTTATATATAATCTCAAATCTATCACGAATATTCGGGAAGTATTCCGAGGCCACTCTATATGATCTCGACGAGGCCATCGAGATAATTCCAGCTATCCCGAAACTTCGCGGCGGGCCGGTCGATGATTCATACAGACAGAGAAGCGAGGGGCACGGCGGGGCGGCTAGTTCTATAGGGTAGCACAAAAACGTTCGGATGGTTGTTAGTCGTGACAATATGTAGGTTACACACAGAAGGAATTATCCATGCATACAGTTGCAATGGGTGAACAGATGTAAGGGTAGTGGACTTGGTCCCAGAGGGGCCTTTCCATATAGATAATTGCAGTGGAATGTAAGCCGTTGGTATTGGGCTATGCATGGACATTTATGCTACTTTTTATAATTTGTTTAATTTACGCATCTTTATAACAATTCATTGTATCATAAAATTATAATCATTGTTTACTCACCAGAACCCTAGGCTCAATGACTGAAATAGTATCATCTTCCAAGAAATAAATGATATTCACAGGCCTCACTCTATAGAACTCACTAGGTGATTCAACCACAGACTGCTTGAAAAAAGCCTTGAATGTTAAACATTTCTGATCATATAGTGCATAATGGGGTATGAACTGCGGTAACGGTTGAGCTTTGCATCTTCCATATGTAAGAGATGGATCGTAACGAATAGGATCATCTTGTCCAATGTGCTTCACAGAGTTAGAGTCCAATTCTCTACCGCCTATTCCACTATACTGAATTTTTGGCTGTTTATAACCATTGCATATATTGAAGGTTTGAGATAGGTGAAATTTTGAAAGCTAAAATATAACACAATCGATAGTCTAAAGCCTAAAATTTAAATGTTCAAATTAAATTTACAGTATGTAACTTACCAAGTACATAAAACATAATAAATATACTTAGACTTAAGGATTTAAAATCTATCTACGAATCAAGTAAATGTCTGCGGGTAGAGATTTAAAAAGACAAACCCCCTTATAAAATAATGATGATGATGTCTTTACTTGCATTATATTGTAATTTTCTTTTGATCTTATATTATATGCCTGCATTTCTGACCTTTTTTAAATATGAATTGATAATAATTTATTTATTAATTTCACGGGCTACGCCCATTTTTAACGAACAATACAAATATAATATTAAATCTAATATCAAATCTACAAGATGACAATAATTAAATACATTTCCAAGCCTATATAGGTAATATGAGTCTAACCGCCTCACAATACCTACTGCCAGTTTATACATTTTAAAGCCATATAAGGTGTCACCAACGACTATTGGAAAAAAGACTATTTATTCAACTTTCAAGTATTTTCAACATTTATGAGCCGTAATCGATTCTTACTAATATTGAGGTCATTGCATTTTGAAGACATGCCGCGCACGCAAATGGGGAAAATTCTCCCACTTGTCAACTTCTTCACCCACAGAATGAAGATTATTTATTATCCCAACAGGGAATTATCGATTGATGAGTCTATGGTGTTATGGCGTGGGAGGTTAAAATTCCGCCAGTATATTAAAGGAAAACGCCACAAGTTCAGCATAAAGTTGTACGTCTTGTGTGAACCTAATGGATTAACACTGAAATTGATCGTGTATTGAGGAGCTGCTGATCCTCAATTATCTGGAATTCTGCACACAGGAAAAGTGGTACTATCCCTTCTAGAAGAATGCCTAGGAGCTGGACATTCGGTGTTCATGGATAATTTTTATAACAGCGTCAAATTGACCAAGGATTTGTTAAATCAAAAAACATATGTCACGGGAACTCTGTGATTAACTAGAAAAGGAAACCCTCCGGAAGTTGTAGCCAAAAAGTTAAAAAAGGGCGAGCTGGTTATTCAATTCAGTAGCGAGGGAATTTGTGTTATGAAGTGGAAGGACCGCAGAGAAATTTTAGCTATTTCCAAGGAATTTAGTGGACAACTGGAAGAAATAACTACACAACGTGGTCAAATGGTGATGAAGCCGAAGATGATAAATGAATACAACAAATTTATGGCAGGTGTTGATCATTGCGATCAAATGTTGTCATATTATTCATGTGAGCACAAGACCCTTATCTGGTACAAGAAATTGGCCATTCACATATCCTAGATAATGTTGCTAAATTCTTTCCATTTGTACAAGAAAGACACTGGAAGTCGTAAAGGTTTGTACGACTTCAGATTGGATGTTATTAGAAAATTGCTTGGTTCGCTACCACCAGATACCCTACCTAAGGTGGTTACGTAATTTTAACAATTCCGTAACATCAGGTTGTTCCGAGTTCGCTTGTATTTATTTTTAGTTTGATATAATAACTTTTCATCTTCAACCTATTTTTGAATTACTGTCTGAACCGACCTGGTAGCATCAGTGTGGAAAATTCCGCATTAAATAGTACGAAAATATTAATAATTACTGAATTCTTATGTTGCCCATCAAGTTCATTTAAAACTAATTTTTGTCTTTTAATATTAATATTATGGGTTGAATCTACGCAAATACAGCAGTAGAATATATTATTTAAAATTGATAAATAAACTTCAAATATGCAGTTCAGATTTTATGCTTAAAGATCGGTCGCTTCGTACGGTGGAAGAAGGTGAAACATTTGAGACGACTGCGCGTCTGTGCAATTTTTTTGAGATGTGGTTCTGATGGAAAATTAGGACAGAAATTTCAAAATCTATCTTGTACTGGCGACCAGTGTGAGAGGTTGAGAGAAGGTAGGCTTGACATTTTCTTTATTTTTTTTGGCGTTATCTGATTTTTGTTTCAAGTTTTCTATATCGAAAAGTCTGTAGGCAGAATAAAGCTGCTAAACTTGTGAATCTCTGATATCTGCCTACTATCGTTTCACATACTACGTTGTCTTTTGCCGTGGGTATGTTAAATAAGCTCGTGAAAATCTGATATATGCCTACTATCGTTTCACATACCACGTGGCCTTTTGCCGTGGGTATGTTTTTGCCAGTAGGGCATGTGTGATAGTGGGTTTTTGGAGCTTGAGGCTCTTGCATAAGAGAAAAAAAAAGGGACTTGATTCGACAAAAGCAGGGTTATTGAATTTCGGATTTAGTTTAGCAACCCAACTAAAGAATCGATCAAAGTGGCCTGTAGGGTTCACATTATTTAGGTTCTAGTTAGAGGTAGCATTTTTAGAAATTAATAACCAAAACTGTCTATAGTGTGGGAGACTTAGTCTAATTTTCTCTGGTATCGTTATCGGATGTTATGAGTTATAATGGGGAATCAGAGTTAAGCTTAGTTAGTTATTGTTCGGCCTATATAAGCATTTTGTCGTCATTCGTTATCTAAAAAGCACCTTCTCAAGCCCTTCTCGACCGTGGTCGGTACAAGATCATAATTGTTTGTTTGTTTTATTTCTCTATTTCTATTTAAATTTGTTGTTACTTTGTTTTTGAATTAAACTGATTTTTGATTTAGAAAATAGCTTTCAGGCAATAATTGAATTCTGATTACCTGTTTAGATTTATTAATTTCACTGTTGTTCTTACCAGATTATTGTACTTGTTTTTTTATTGAAATATTGTTCATCACAATCATTCTCAGCTTAAACAGCTATTTATTTTATTTATTATTTTTAATCAGTTCACTGTTCAATTTAAAACCATAATTATTGTCTACAGTCTAAACAATTCTGTGCAAATTGGTGAAGGCATATTTAATTATATATCATAATTTTCCTTCAGTTTGTTTTGGTATTTTTCAGCAATGTTAATTGAGAAGATTTATATCTAGCTATCTCTTGCCAATCTCTATATTAAAAGCCTAAGCTTAGACAAGCGACACTCTCCGCCAAGTTGAAACAGAGTTAAAACAACATTCTTGGTGAACGCTTTAACTGCCTTGTACTGTTTTTTTTTCATGGTACTGAGTCCACATGCACTCGGCCTACCAGGACAGCTTCCAGTGACGTCACAGGATAGATCCTAGGCTCTCCAGGAAGCTCGAAGGAACCATAAGGTGATTAAAGTGCAGATATCACCAAGAAAATTCAAGATAATCTCAAATTTAAATCCTTATTTTTGTTAGAAGGAAATGGAATAATAATTGTTTTTTTTAAGTTTCTAATCTTTTATTTTGCGCTTTTTAACCACTACTGCACTCGGAAATAAATTTGAATTAGCATGCTCCGAACCTATACACCCTGAGTATCTTTCAGTTTATCATTTTAGTAAATTAAAGGAATAATTAAAAAGAAAAGTGCATTTATAGTTCATAGTAACAAATTGGCTTTTTATTTGAATTATAGTAATTATAATAAGGCAATTGAAATTATATCTTAACAAATCAAAGTTCATCTTAACAAATTGGCTTTTATTGTGAAACAGACCGACCCTAGGTATGCGAATTAACAAAGGAAAGTTCTAAAACAATGAAATTCACCCACAAAATTGGAATACACTCAGTATTATAATAAGCTTTAAAAAACGCTCATTTAATGCAATCGTACCAAATAAGGGTCGAGAGACAGGTAGAATAGGGACGCGCGCCGGGAATCCGGACTAACACCCGACGCGAGACCGATAGGTACGTCTTTGTCTAATGCAGTGGTTAAATGTGTGGGATTGGAATGTTTGATATTTTCTTGTCGCACTTACAGAGTTAAATGGGATCATTTCCATATAAAAACGCGACAAAAAGCACGGATAGGCAGAAGAAACCTTCTCTCTAACCCTATACCTTCGCTTTCGGGCTGAGTGGTTTTCCCTATATACCTTCGCTTTTGGGCTGAGTGGTTTTCCCTATATACCTTCGCGTTCAGCTGAGTGGTGTCTTTACAATCTTAACCTTATTCCCGTAACCTATTTCCTAGCAATTATCGTTAATTCTTAAATTACAAAAGAAACATTAAGGTCGGGAAGGGGGAAGAGGAAACCGAATTCCAGACCCTATCTCAAAAACCGGGCAGAAAAATATGGCTCTTTCTATCCAAGATTGGAAACCATATTACGGAGGAGATAGTTGTCAACCATATCATTAAACGCGCACAGACAACGGAATCAGAGATAATAATAAAGGAATGCAAACCCAAAGTGCAAAAAAGCTCTAAAAAGTGCTTCATGGTTGGAATGAACCCAACATTTCAAGAAAAGATATACGAAGAGAGCTTCTGGCCACAGGGAGTCCATTTTGAAAGGTTTAACTTTGGCCTGGGGCATAATTTTTTAGTCCAGAATCCGTCGACGGAGACTGTAATGAGTTAGGAGCGAGGTATGAGAAGTCACACTTTAGCCTTATGCATCTTAACGTCCAAAGTATCAACAATAAGGTATTGGAGCTGGAAGTCATGCTATCCGAAGTGGACCCGGACATCTTTTGTGTTACTGAACACTGGCTCCAGGAAGACTACATTGAGAAACTATCACTGGGGACATATAACCTTGTCAACTACTCGTCAAGATCACAGTTTAGGGGTGGAGGAACAGCAATCTTTTTCAGGAATGGAATGGATGCAACGAACTACTCAAAAACAAGCATGGTACCGACTATTGAAAAACATTTAGAATATTGTGTAACAGAAAAAATAGTGAACAATAAAGCTTATATTATAATATGTATGTATAGGTCCCCATCAGGGAATTTTAATTTGTTCTTGTCAAGTCTCAATGAAATTTTAAATAGCGTATATCGTCCAAATAAGTATTGTATATTATGTGGAGATTTCAATGTAAATTTTAACTCCGAATGTGATGACTCCTTTTCTCTGTTGCACCTCGTAAGGGGTTATGGTATGAGGGGACATGTGAGCGGGAACACTAGGGTCGGCCCCACGGGAGGCACTCAATTGATAATATTTTCAGCAATATAAACCCAACTGATTTAAACTGTTGTGTACATGTAACAAATATTTCTGACCACTATGGGCAAATACTGGCCCTCAACTCCATAATTGAGAGTCAGCCCTCAATATACACAAAGAAACGGTTTTATACTATAACAAATATTAATACTCTTGCAGCCTATCTGGCTAATGAAGACTGGCGCGGCGGGACGTCTACAACTCATAGGGAGTGGATAGTAAGTATGAAACCTTTTATAGCATATTCTATTACTATTTTTCACTGTGTTTTCCACTCTGTTCATCGAGGATAAAAACTGAGGGGAAACAGTGGGCAAATTCTGATATCAAGAACTTCGGGCAGCATGTCAAGGACCTTTATGTATGGTATAAAATGAGTGGTAGTAATATTGCTTATGAAGAATACAAATCTGAGCGGAAGAAATATAGAAAGTTCCTCTCAGACTATAAAACTACTTTAAATGAAAACAGAATCATAAACTCCTCTAACAAAACCAAAACAGCTTGGGCTATTTACAATAATTTGATAAATAAGAAAAAAGTTAATACTAGTAAAATTGCAATCATGCAGAATGACTCATTAATCGATGCACCTCAGGACATAGCTAACATATTCAGCGAAAGGTTTAATTTACCAAGTGACCATAGTAACAATTATAATGTAAAAAATAATATAAGCCATGTGCTTACTATCTTCTATCCCGACAAATGAGAATGAGATAATTAATATAATCATGGGGCTCGCAAATAAGTTTTCCGTGGGTCTGGACGAAATACCAACAGTGATCTTAAAACATTCAGCCAAATGGATCTCCCAACCCATCTCGAATATCATGAATGAATGTTTTACGGACGGAGCTTTCCCAGGGTTATTAAAAAATGCAAAATTAATTCCCATCTATAAAAAGGGGAATCGCACAGAACTTGCAAACTATAGGCCTGTTTCGCTGTTGTCAACCGTGTCGAAGGTGTTCGAGAGGGCTATATATGTACGTCTGATGGATTTTCTAATTAAACATGATCTACTAGCAAGTACCCAGTATGGTTTCTTACCTGCTAAATCAACTCAACTAGCTATCTATAAAGCGATAACTAATATAATAGAAAACCTTGATGGCAATCGAAGGGTAGCTGGACTATTTTTCGACCTCTCGAAGGCTTTTGATACGATTGACCATCAAATATTGTTTCAAAGGCTGAGCAAATATGGGATAAGGGGAAACTGTGCATCCTTAATTAAATCATATCTTGTGGAGAGGAAACAGACTGTCTGCATAACAAGTGATGGGCAAAAGTATTTCTCTGAACCGGTCAATATGACTAAGGGGGTGCCGCAGGGGTCGATTCTGGGTCCAATACTATTTTTGCTCTATGTGAATGATTTACACCGCGGCTTCCTGAGAAATCTAGTATGCCAATACGCAGACGATACAACCATAATATCAAGTGATATGAACTTTGCAAACTTATCTCCACATTGCACTGAGGCCGTGGAGATGATGAGGCAATGGTGCAAAGAAAATAATCTTAGCTTAAACCAAGATAAAACAGGCCTAATGGTCTTTAGCAAGAGCAACTTAGTGTTGGATACAGAATCCCTATATGTGAAGGTAGGCGGCAAGTCAATTCCATCCATTACAGATGTCAAATTTCTAGGTGTCTACCTGGACCCAACTTTAGACTGGACTCAGCATACTCGTCATTTGCAGTCCAGGTTGAGTAGTCTCTGTGCAGTGATGCGTAGACTGCGAGATGTTTTAACTGTGGAGGGTCTCCGTCAGATTTATTTTGCAGGGGCACAGTCCATCATAGGCTACAGCGTAATGTTCTGGGGCTCGTCAACAAGTGCAATTGCGGTGTTCAGAACCCAAAAGCGAATAATAAGAACAATGCTGAAACTGCACCCCAGGGCTTCTTGTAGGTCTCTTTTTGCGGAGTTGGGGATCCTAACAGTGCCATCATTATATTTTAACAAATTAGCGATTTTTGTCAAAAAACATCGACATCTATTTAAGTCCAATCATCACCACTATAGTGAAGACATGGAAATTGTTACTAGGGGTAGAAGTGATCTTAGCGTTCCTACTCACAGCACATCTTTCTTTCAAAAGGGCCCTGCTTATATGGCCATCAAGATATTTGGTCTTCTCCCTCGGGAGATGCGGGATGAAGGAGACATCAATAAATTTAAAAGTTTACTTAAGGACTTTCTCTTAAGAAAGTGTTATTACGATTTTAGTTTCAGATCTTAATGTTAGCTCCATATTTTAACATGTTTGATTGTATGTAATTGTGTTGGTGTATATGTTGTAACTGTTTGAGCTTTTGGTCGGTGTATGTATACTCCGCTTTCTTACTGTATTAACTGTAACTTTGTGAATTTTAAGTCAGTGTATATTCAGCTTTACTATGTATGTTGATACAGTTTTGTTTTTCTCTTCTGGTCTGTTGACGTTGCTGTATCTCTTGAAGGATTTTGTTGGCAATAAAGAAATTATTTATTTATTTATTTATTTATAAATAATTAGTATCTGTCTTAACGATGAAACGAAGAGCCAACAAACGTAGTGCCGCAGGCACTAGTTCCAGGGGAGATGAACCTGCTTCTTCGTCCATAGGTAAATAATGGGTTTATATTTTCAATATTTGAAATGGTTATACTACAAGACTTTGTTTTAATAATGTTTTTTATACTCAAGGTAAAGGGAAAGGGTACAGCTAACTCATAGTACAGTAGATTGGAGTTCGGTAAAATGCGTTCTTTTGTTTGGGACTTATTCCTGCAATAGGTGGTGTACAAAACAAATCTATTAATCAAACTAAACTTCTTTATTATAAATCAATAACAAGATGGGCTATTGTTAGTAAGAACTTTAAATAGGTATTCCCCAAAAATGGTACAAATAAACCAATATAAGACAGGGACCTACTGCGTCGACTGATGCCTTCGTCCCGCCGCCCAAAAGAAACCTTCGGGTCACCCCCCAAAAGAACCTGATGACGTAATTCCGTGGGGGATCCCATACGTCCTGGTCAAGATCTTACCGATTATGCTCCCTACTTGTTACTAACTTAGGTATCAATTCCTTAAGGTGTGTAGGTATACCAGGTGGTATGTACGAGGACTTCTAGAGTAAATGTTGCGAAATTACCGAGCATTGAGCACAGTGTAAGGGCATGCCTTTTGGATTTTGATACCTAACTCCCTTGCAAAATTGTCACCATTTGTTTTAGGTTTGAGGGTCAAATAAAATGATGTAATGCAATATAAAATGTAATTAACCAATTATACATTGGTTTATATGATAATGGTTTATTGAAATTTTGTAAGTCTCAAATATCGACATTTTCCTTTCTATTAAAGAAAATAAATGTATTAAATGGTCTATCATTGTTTTATTACCAGTATTATCTGGTACCGAGGAAGACAAGACTTCTACTTTAGGAACCGACTACTACACAACGTCAATTAAACAGGGTCTGAGCCGACAGTAATAATATTTATTATCATTATTGTTACGATCACTTCCAACAAAGTTGCTGTCTTTTGGGTACAAAAGGGTGTACTCGGGTCAGTGGCGTTTCAATTGTAACAAATTAGCAATTGCATTTTATTGTAACAAATT
>MU182299.1:328261-363257 GCA_016904865.1 Pissodes strobi
TGGGTTCAAACCCCGTTACTTTTTTTTAGGTTAAGTTTCGAAACAGTATTTTTCTTGATTTTGGGTATGTCTTGGTTTAGTTTGGGTTAGCACCTGGTTAGTTTCCTTTTCTTGAGCCCCCGTAGCGAGCGGAGGGCCATGCGAAAAGCGAAATATTATATAACAGCGTATTCCAGGTGCCCAAATCAGTGAGCTTTTGTACGCCTACAAAACCTAACGGATTCTAGCACCCTGGTGCCTATGATAGCCAGTTGCGTAGGTGCCGAAATCAGTGAGCTTTTGTAGCCTAATTATTGTTTACAAAGGCTCACAGTTTTCAGCACCCTGGTGCCATCGTATGTGAGGATGTGTAAATATGCATCCCGGAGAGCGTCATATCGCATTTTATTGATAAAAAAAATGTGCGCCACTGACTTTTTTAAACATCTTATACTTTTTTCGTATTAAGCAAATAAAAATAGAGTATTTTGCTTCTTGAGTTGTTTTCGTATCTCGCTTCGTTTTCGAGAAAAAAAAATAAAAGCCTGTTTATTACACTTCCAAACTTTTTATTTTAAATATCTTAAATATACTTTCATCGATTTTGTTGAAATTCGGTAGTGTTATATGTAATAATAAGAGGCTCATTTAACCTTAATTAGATTAAAAATGTAAAGTCCAGCGACGTCCCGGGGGGCATCTTACTGGAAGTTATTGACACAAAAAATGTGCACCCCTGGCTTTTTTAAACGTTTTATATTTTTTTCGTATTAAGCAACTAAAAATAGAATATTTTTGCATTTTGAATTTTTTTTGTATCTTGCTTCCATTTCGAGAAAAAATAAATAAAAACTAGTTTATTGCATTTCTTTAGGGCAGGGCAACATATTCTACGTCAAAAGGTGGTGGATAATCATTATTTTTCTGGAAATCAATGGTTTATCCTAGTCATAGAAATTGTTATAATAAATTATTATATTATGTACAAATTATTATCAGGACAGTTCCTTTATCGATAAAGCATACGTTGTTCACAGACGAAGTAGGATTTACGCGCCAAGGCGTTGTTTATTTTCATAAGAACCATATGTGGGCCGACGAAAATCCCCATGAGATTTTTGAGTCACAGAGAAAAAAAATAACTCTTTATTACATCCCGCGCGATGAAACAAAAAGAAAGAAAAAAGTTAACGGTTGCAATAATTTATTATAGCAATATCTATGAATAGAATAAACCATTGATTTCCAGAAAAATTATGGTTATCCACCAGCGTTTGATGTAGAATTTGTTGCCCTAAAGAAATGTAATAAGCAGGTTTTAATTTTTTTTCTCGAAAACGAAACAAGATACGAAAACAATTCAAGTAACAAAAATGTTGTATTTTTAGTTGTTTAATACGAAAAAAATATATTTTTTTAAAGTCAGTGGCGCACATTTTTTTTGTCAATATCAATCAATCAATCAAATATGCTTTATTGTTTAAACATTACATATGTTATTAACAAAGCGGTCCTAAGTCTAATACTTAACATAGTTAGAGAAAAAAAAAACAAAATACTTAATGTAAATATAAAACTTACACGTAATATAGGACATAAATAAACATCAAAAATCAAATTTACACATATTATATAAAGGAAGAAAAAAATATAAAATAGATGTGAAAGTCAGCATAAGTTAAAATTGATAAATATACAAAAAATACAAGTAAGTAAAAAAATGTTTACAACACAAAATGATCCCACGATGTTCCCATGCCACCTAGAAACAATCTGTAAAGTACTCATTTAGGGAGTAGTAAGCCTTTTCAATGAGAACCTTCTTTACCCTTCTTTTAAATTCAGAAAGGCATGTAGACCCCCTTGCGCTTTGAGGAAGGTGATTGAATATATTATGAATACCCTCGTAAAATATAGACTTCCTTGTCAAGCTGGAAGATGGTTTGGGAAGTCTAAGTATATTTTGATTCCTGCTTGGGTACCTAGGACTAGGAATATTCACCAAAAATCTATCTCAATTTTTAAAGATAAGGCAAGCAGTCTCATGAATATATAGGCAAGGAAGAGTCATTATCTTCTCACGAAGAAATAGAGGACGACATGATACAACAGATCTAGCCTTACACATATACCGGATTGCTCGTTTTTGAACAATTAGCAGCATTTGCAATAGATAACTGCTTGCATTTCCCCAGAAAGGTATTCCATAACCAAGATGCGATTCAAAGAGACCAAAATACACCATCCTGCCAACATCTGACCCAAGCTCCTGAAAAGCCACCCTGATTGCAAAGCAGGCAGAAGATCGTTTATTGGCTAGGCTCTTGATACGAACCTGAGATTATTATCCATAAAATGCCAAGGAATTTGCTTTCAGATGCACATGCAATTGGAGAGTTACCCACTGATACCTTCATTAAATTGCCCTTGAAAGATATAAGTTTTGACTTTGTAGGATTTAAAGTCAACTGATTGGAATCGCGCCATAATTTCACTCTCTCAAGATCCTGCAATATGGTTCTATGAAGTGATATAGGATCCTGACCATGCCACAAAATGAATGTATCATCCGCAAAGATCGTGAATTGATGACTAAACCGAATATTAATAATAATATTCGGCATGATGCCTCCCGAGACGCCACTGGATGTAATTAAGGCTAAATGAGCCCCATATTATTACAGACAAGATTACCTAATTTCAACAGAATCGGTCAAAGAATATTTAAGATATTAATGAAAAACCAATTTTTTTTAAAAAGTTTGGAAATGTAATAAACTGGTTTTGATTTTTTTTTTCTCGAAAACGAAGCAAAATACGAAAACAATTCAAGAAGCAAAAATGTTATATTTTTAGTTGCTTAAAACGAAAAAAATAAAAAATGTTTAGAAAGATCAGTGGTACACATTTTCTTTGTCGATAATATTCGTTATGATGTCCCCGGGACGTCACTGGACTTTATATTTTTAATTAAGGCTAAATGAGCCCCTTATTATTACAGATAACACTACCAAATTTCAACAAAATTGGTGAAAGGATATTTAAGATATTAATTAAAATCGATTTTTTTAAGAAAATGTTTTCTTATGTAGAATCACTCCTGAAATTATTCGAACGGTATTTCCGGACACCCTGTAGGTATAATATACTTTCCTGAAAAATTTAAACAAAATTATGAAATTTGCATAAGGTTATGAAAACAAATAAAAAGCTGATTATGTTCGCTCTACATCTCAGACGCAACATAACGCAAGCCTATGCTCCATTTATAAGTCGACCATTTATTGTACCGATGTAATGTGCTTATGCTATGCTGCGCTTATGTTATGTCAATCTATAAATCCAGCTTCGAGAATTTCGGATAACAGTTGGATATAGCCCCATCATAGAAATTCGCTATTTTTTGCATTTGGTAATTTAATGCATTAAACAAGTAA
The DNA here is from genome assembly GCA_016904865.1 of Pissodes strobi. Classification (NCBI taxonomy): domain Eukaryota; kingdom Metazoa; phylum Arthropoda; class Insecta; order Coleoptera; family Curculionidae; genus Pissodes; species Pissodes strobi. The sequence continues at coordinate 331,678 of MU182299.1, forward strand.
ATTTGAAAGAAAATAAATTGTCGAAGATGTGTTGCAGATTTCATATAATTTTGGTTAATTATGATAATGGAGAGAGGGATAATAACTGGATAAGCCCATCATAGAAATTAAAGTTTTCTAAACATCAATCTGCAATATAAATGGCAGTTTAGTGAATAATAAATAGACTGAAATTAATTTGAGTCAATTATCTGCGTTGAAGCGCGCTATTCTTTTAATAGTTTCATTGGTTTAAAAACAAATTAACGAAAATTAAAAAAAGCAAAAAAGCATGTTTCCGCCAATGTATTTTCTTTCAAATTTACTTATTTAAAGCTAGGGAATCTGTGAATATAAAAAATCGTGAATTTCTATGATGGGGCTATATCCAATTATTACCGAATTTCAAAAATTTTATCAATGAATTGTGTGCATTGCATTGCAGAGTAACTATTAACTAGGATGAAAACATAACATTATTCTACCTTCTAAGTGTGATTTCGTTCTAGGCGATGCCAAATTGATCGATAAGTTACACTTACATACATAATGTTATATGTTATGTTATAATTGAAATTCTATAGTATACCGATATAAAAATTTGTACTTACCGTTGGATCACAAAAGGAAAATCCTGGCAGTTTGGGAAGACCAGCCATTTAATATATGGCAGAATATAATATAATAAACGTAGTAAAATAAATTCTGAATCTCAATTATTGACAAAACTTTCAAACTCGGTTGTCATGTTACAGTACGCTCCTCTAGGTGAAATTCAAATTTATTTGCCGGGAATAAAATTGCTTTCTGGCGACATCTATTGTCGTAGTGTTTAATTTGCAAAACGAAAAATTGACTACCGAAATGAAACTTACGTCTACGCAGCAGCTGACAGAATTTATCCATACATTCGGCAATCGTTGCGTCCGTCGGCACGTACGTTATTATTGTAATATATATGGAATATATTCGCGGAAATACACGCAAGCTACTGTATATCCACTATAAACCGGCTCTTAACCTAATATTTTATATCATTAAACTAATATTTCACGCAACCAAACAAAACTAGCGCAAACTAATCCAAGGCATGCCTAAAATCAAGAAATAAAAAATAAAAAAGTCAGTAGGACAATCGGATCTTATATCTGTTCTAACGATTCATTTTATACGACGATTCATACTTCACAGGTAGTATGTGTACTTAAATCCCATCGGGAAACAACAGTAAAATATTCAATTCAATTGGCTAGTTTTTTAAACCGCCCATTAACATTTCGATGCGAAAGCTGCGCACATGAGTCGTGGCCGAATGTACCGGAATTATCCATGTCTTTACGGTCTAGCGAAACGCTCTCAAGGCCACGGTGATGTAGTAGTTATATGTTCTCCTTGTCATTTGTAGGCCGCGGGTTCGATTCCCGTCGGTCGCAAGGCATGTTTTGTTTACTTTTTTTAAGGTTATGTTTGTTTTTTTTTTTTATTTTTTTTTCTTCATTTTGGACAAGCCTTGGGTTAGTTTTGGTTAGTTCTTGTTGGTTACGCCCCCGTAGCGAGCGTAGGGCCATGCAAAGCCATAATAATAACTATTATTTTTTCGCTATTACACATGTTCGCAGCTTTCGCATCGAAAAGTTGGTAGGTTCCCTAGACGTTTGTCCGCAGTGCTGCCAACCATACGGTAATTACCGTACTTGTTCCTTTGAAAATAAAAAAGGAAGGAGTGTTACAAAAACATTTAACCTAAAGAGACCCGACAACTCATTTATAAAAATCCGAAATCTTGCAAAAATATCAACAAAACGATTGTCCCGCCTCCTTATATTTTTATGTATCGTGTACAAACTTTTACCACGGCCGAATCCTCGCCGTGAGCAAACTTCGTCCCCACTACTAAATGTAGTATTGCCAGCGCCCGCCTGAGCGAAAGCAAGGACAGTTCATAGACGTAGACTTTGAAAATGTGTGTCCATCATAATAATAATTTCAATAAAGTAAATACGTTTAATTTGAAATGATGGTATTTATTCGGGTGCATTATTTAAAATATATTTATGTTTTATTTATAGTGTGTGGGTGAGATTGAATTAGTTTGAGTTAGATATGGGTTCTGAAGGTTAGTTAACACAAAATAGTTATTTTGCTAATAAATGCGGAAACCGGAAAAGAATCATGATACTTATCCGAACGCGACTGCAAGTTGATCAAACGACAGACACGTAGCGTAGTTCAGGCATGTAGTCGAGTGCGGAAAAGTCACTTTCCACATGAGCTGGAACGAAATTTGAAAAGGAGCGTGTGTAAAATACTTATCTGCTTTCTGCAAGCAAATAAGTGCTGGTAGCAAAAAGCGATGATTTTTAACCTAAAAAGGTATTTGGGAAAAGTATAAAAATAGTTGTTTGGAAAAATCGAGAGATTTTTATAATGCAGGGTTAATATAATTCAGGGTTAATGTTCGTAGAAAAAGTATATTTAATATACATTTAAAGGCTGTTAAGAGCCAAGCATGGGTATATGACATGAGCCGAGATAATGAATGGTCTGCATAATATACTATTCAGCAGCTAATATTGAAATAAAATTTCCAAAAACTTATTTCCTGAATAATTTCTAATTTGAACACGGAATTTATGAGATACCAAAATAATGCAATTTTATCCCGATTTAAACGTTTTTCTGACACATAGGGTTTTCCTGCTCTCAATGGTTAAACGAAAAATGAACTCATCCCACTGCTAGCCTAAAAATAAATTGGTTATCATTATTTTTGGACAAGTAAAAAGGAACTGAAGCATACAAATTTTATTTAAAAACATATAAATATGACAAATATCTGGTTAATGACTATACATATATTCAAAAAATAGCTTAATTTTCTTCTATTAAATACCTATTAAAAATATATTTTCATTTCATTATATATACTACTACACTGAAAAAAATCTCCTAAATAAACTGGTATATCTAGAAATAAATAAACGTAAAAAAAAAATTTTAAACAAGCTTTTATTTAAATGCACTAAAAAGAAAAAAAAATAAATTTGAAGTAAATCAAACCCATTATTTTGTTACATTAAACATTTTTATATGATATAAAAGCTTGGCGCAAGATTTTCGTGTTTAAATTTCTCGCGACTAGCTTTTATATCATACAAAAATGTTTAATGTAACAAAATAATGGGTTTGATTTACTCCAAATTTAATTTTCTTCTTTTCAGTGCATTTAAATAAAAGCTTGTTTTATATTTTTTACGTTTATTTATTTTTTACTTTTTAGTATTACGGGATAGCCAAATCATAAATTTTGTAAATATTATATTTTTTTTATAAAACTTAGATTCGTAGTCTATAATAAAAGCCATTTTGAATCCGCCATTTTAAATTTTCAAAATCTGATAAGAAATTTATATTCCTTGTCCCTAAAAACTCCCATGTACAAATTTTAAACGAAATCGGACATACTTTAAGTAGTTCCCTCACCACTAAGCTTTAAAGGGAGGGGGCAGGAGGGAGTGGCATTTTAAGATCCTTTACACTATGTAAAAATCGACCTCTCCTATTGGTCGATCCATCTCGTATTACAATATATCTTCGTGATGCAATCAATTTCTCTCAAGAGCTCTCGTGGTGTAGAGGTTTAGACAGCTGAGTCTCACCTGGACGGCCTGGGTTCGAACCCCGTTGCTTTTTTTATTTTTTTTTAAGAGTGTTTTAAACAGTTTTTTTCGTGATTTGGGGTATGTCTTCGGTTAGCTTGGGTTAGCACCTGGTTAGTTTCCCTTTCTTGAGCCCCCGTAGCGAGCGAAGCGAGCGGAGGGGCATGCGGATCGACCGATAGGAGATGCCGATTTTTATATAGTGCACTATTTGTGAAAAGGATCTTATAATGCGGGGGAGTGTAAGCAACACATAACATTTGAACTACAAACGCATACCAAATGTGAATATGTAGAACTTGCAACATTTAATACAAAATCGGCCATGTTGAATCCGCCATTTTGAATTTTCAAAATCTGATAAAAAATTCATATTCCTTGTCCCCAAAAAACCCCATATACTAATTTTAAACGATATCGGACATACTTTAAGTAGTGCTTCCCCCCCTACCCTTGAAAGGGGTAGGTGTAAACTTAACAACATTATAGTATAGGCGAGAATACACATGCATGTTACACGCATATAAGCATGCCAGTTACTAAAAAATGCGTGCTACTTGCATGTGTGAAGGCGAGAATACACATGCGTGTTACACGCATAGAAGCATGCCAGTCACTGGAAGATGCGTGCTACTTGCATGTGTGACTCTCGCTGCCAGTTAAAAAGCACACCAGGAGATAGCACGCTAGTAGATCGCAAGACGTTTGATTTTTCTGTGCAAGTAGTGCGATTTCGTCGAGCGGGTGGGGGTGGGGAGGGAGAAAAGCATGCAAGTCGTGTCGAAATGTGTGTGAATTACGTCGTTGTCATGCTATTTTACTAGCATGTGTATTTTTGGTAGTCCAAGGACAAGTAGTTAGCATACAAGCTACTGGACACTGGCATGCTATTTTACTTGCATGGGTATTCTCGCCTTAAGGCGCCGGTGGAAAAGTGAAAAGTAAAGCTCCGGCGGAGGAAAAACGAAACTTCACTGCCGCTTACACAGTCGAGTAATGACGGATTTACTGACGTTTGAAGAAAAAGTATGTTTATATGATGACAGCATCGAAAAAACAAATCAATAGGTCTGGTGTCTCGTTTTTTTTACTTGTTTATTGGCTATTTCCTGGGACATTTCCTACAGTAACTCGTAAACTTTAAATTTGGCAACGCTACGTCTATCGGCCTTAGAATGTGACTCAAAGTTGGGGGAAAACAATGAGCCATTTGTCCCGTCTCTTTAGGTTAAATGTCTTTGGAGTGTTACGATCTTTGCCGATGCCAAACACGGGCGGCAGAATCGGCCATGTTGAACAACCAAGTATGACTCACTGTTTCGGTTGTACGCTGTCAGTTTCGGATACGTAAATGTTTTCTATCAATTTTAAGCTTATTTAAGGTGTTTTTACAAAATAATATTAGGAAATTTTACAGTTTTATGTTTTAAATAGTTCAATATTTGCAAAAATAGACTAAAACAGTGAAAATAGTGCTGTGTATTTATCAAAACAACACTAATAACAAAAATGGTTAGTTGTGCATGTTGTGGCTGTTCCGTGACGCCAAAAAATAAACAATTAGGTGTAACTTTTCACAGGTAAGTATCTTTAGTCTTTTTGATTCTGTATTTGCTCGAATATATAAATAAATCAGGAGTTTATTTGAATTGAAATTTAAAAGTTATGGTAACAAACACAACACAACGTTGTCCATATGCAACAACCATTCTCGTCACCAATATTTGAGCTTATGCTCCTTCCTTTATTTTTATATTCAAAGACTTGTTGGTTCGAACATGGTTACCGTAGGCAATGTCACTGTAAATTACTACTATAACAAATATTCTTATATTTTTATTATATCAGTATTTTTTGCGGAGTTTATATCAAAATGAAAATGACGAAAAATAAGAACAACTGCTAACTCATCACTCATCTTATCGAAAACCATTAAATCAATAAATACATTTTTTCACTATAGAAATATGACAACATCGATTTAAATGTTGCAACGCACCAACATCGTTGTTTATCACTAGTCGCGCCGGTCTGAAACGTTCCCGACACGATTGTGTTATTATTTATTCGAGGAAACACATGCAAGCTGCTGTATATTTCATAAGAAGTGCATCCAAAGTAGGGGCACGTATTACAATAAGTAATATTTCACCTTTCGTATGGCCCTCTCGCTCTCCGCTCGCTACGGGGGCTCAAGAAAAGGAAACTAACCAGGGCCTAACCCAAACGTAACCCAAGACATACCTAAAATCAAGAAAAAATCTATTTGCTAACCAAAACTAACCCAAGACATACCCAGAATCAAGAAAAAACTGTTTAGAAACTTAACCGTAAAAAAAAATAAAAAAAGCAACGGGGTTTGAACCCGAGCCGCCGGCCGCCGCCGATAGCCACAGAATCGAGACCCAACCATCTAAACCTCTAGACCACCACGGCTTATGCTATAAATTGATTGCATCACGAAGACATAGCGCGAATACCATATACGTAAAAAAAATCTTACGCGGCCTCGGCAAATGGGACGGAAATGTGTGGGCGGGGCGGAAGTGTGGAGACGGAAATGTGTAAGCCGATTCTAGACGCTAGGGCGGTATTATATAGAATTTTGCCATTTAAAATCGTTTTAAACGGATTTTAGACGAATTTTAAATTGAACGAACAGTCAAAAGTATTATTTATTAATTATTATATTCGCAGTATATTTGGATCCATAGCACAGCTTATTTTTAATGGATGGTTGAATTTAAAATGAATTTTCGCTTCAAAATCCACGACAAATTCGTCCGAAGTCACGGCTATCGTCCTAAAAAAGTCCGAATTTTCGGATTTTTATACAATTGTGCCATTTAAAATCGTTTTTAAACGGATTTTAGACGATATGAGATGGTATTATTATTTTAAATTAAACGAACTGCCAAAAGTATTATTCAGATGCCCAGACGTTTAAAACAATACTGAGGCATAGCCCTTTTCTAAAATTTGCAAAATTTGGTTATTGACTTTCCCAAATCAAAGAATGTCGGCTCAAGATGACTAGGTAAATAAGCTGTTTCCATATGTTGATGTTATTTCTGGTGGCATTAGAGTTTCGCGTCGAATTTGTGCAGTGAATTAATCCTCTCCGAAGCTGCCAGTAACTATCATTAAAGAATCCCAACTAATATTATAGATGCGAATGTATTTGTTTGTTTGTTTCTTACGCTTTCACGCATAAACTGTTCCGATCATCATGAAATTTTGTACAGATATTTTCAAGAGTATAGTAAAGAACATTGGACACTTTTACCTTTTACCCGCGGCTTCGTTCGCATTGATTTTTTATTCTTTTAAATTTTGTTATTAAACGTAATTTTTATTCTATGAACAAGCTAAAACGTACAGGCAACAGCCATAGCACGTTGAAAATACCAGGTCTCGTCCGATCACAGAAGTTAAGCAACGTCGCGTCGGGCGTGGTTAGTACTTGGATGGGTGACCGCTTGGGAACACAACGTGCTGCTGTCATTTTTTTACAACAGATGTCGTTATTGGATATGTTTACACATCAGTGTCTCGAGTACTAGCAGACTCGCTCAATTTTTTTATGATTAATACTATAATACTCATGCGTATACAGATACATACAATCTAGTGAACAATTGTAATTAATTAAGTTGTTATAAACTTTACAGAACAGAGCAATGGACCACGCGAGAGCACGACGAAATTATGAAAACAATCCAATGATCTTTTAAAAAGTGCAGTCACCTTTACAGGGGGCCACTAGGTGGCATTAGCTGACACGTGACCACAGTGCAAGCAGAAAACACGGTATGATATTGAGCGTCGTCGAGTGACGCCACTGAGAAGCATCCCTGCTGGCTGCCTCCGAAACGAGCCGTGATTCGTTGCTTGTTGCAGAGCTTTTCAAGGGCACGTACATAAAGTCAATATTCGTACATTGGTCCGATGCATTGGTTCATGACTAGCGTCTTCAGACAGCGGTCTGTTTTGAACTTTTCTGTTGACCTTCGGCGCCCTTTGACGAATGTCGGCAATAATTAAGTTATCTCGCATGGCACTCCGCTCGCTCCGAAGCAATAACCATACAAAACTAACCCAATCTAACAAAATGAAGGAAAAAAGAAGATTGTAAAAACATAACCCTTAAAAAGCCATTTCCGATTCGTCTTCGGTCGAGTATCGGCCATTTCGTTTTCAGCTTCATATATATATATTGACTAGTTTGGGGGGCGCATGGTGAGTGTTCGGGGACCCAAGGAGGACGTCCAGCCGGGGTTTTGAGCCCCGTGCAAGCACAAGATTTAAATGTTTGTGATCGCCCAGCCGGTGGAGTTCGAACCTTATAACAAGCCGTGCATGTACAAGTCGGAGCCCCCAGGAGTACATATTCGACATACTGGAGGTTCCAAAAATAGTATCCCTGCCAAGGTGTAACTAATATGGAAGGGTCGCTCCACCTCTTGCTAAGCCTGGATAGGGGTCTTTACTGTCTGAATTGCTTACGCAAAGGCCAAGAGAGATATATACTATTACTATAACCCTAAAAAGGAAAAAAATGAGCGAGTCTGCTAGTACTCGAGACACTGATGCGTAAACATATCCTATATCGACATGCACAAATATATGAGCAGCCCTCGTAAAATCACTGCGCATAGTTATGATTTCACAGTCGTTTACACATTTCCGTCCCCATCCGCATGCACGTTTCCGTCCCATTTGCCGAGAGCTGGGCACTGACGGGGATCGAACTAGCAACCTTCACATCACAAACACATTATCTAACCACTGACCTACCAGACCATTGGAAGCGATTCAGCGTACCGCGAAGACGTGGGTAATTCTGTCGATTCGGTCAACGTCGTGGAACCGAACAGAGAAGTTCAAGCCAAACCGCTGTCGGAAGACGCTACTTGGTTACTATCGAACATCGATGTTTCTTTTCCGATGTATCGATTTTTTAAGAACATCGATACATCGTTGCCATCCCTTATGATCTCACCACCTAACCTAATATTAATATATGCCAGATCCAGACGATATATATAGTGGTTTCTGCTATGATTTTTGACCTTTTTTAATAAAATGATGAATGTAGTGGCGAATAAATCAGCTTTACAATGTTTAGGGAGTATAATAAGGTTGTCTGATGCAATTATTTTGCTCTGTCATTATAGTCGTATAATGAATTCTGTTGTAGAAGAACGGTTACCAAAGGAGTACCTCTAAAAAGCTATGACGGTGAAGGAAAAACTACTTTGCATGTAATGAATAAGGATGAAGAAATTGGATTAATGATAGATGGCTATAGTCAGGTATTCTTGTTCGCAATATTTGAATTATTATAATTTTATGGAATCCGTATTGTCAAATTGAAAGAACATAAAGTTGGATGGGTCTTGTGACATAGGTATTTCCGAGTTTACAATTTTTTTCGACCAGAAGGGAGTGTCATAGAGTAGCTTAAGCTCAAAACTGGAGAGGGCACTACCCATTTGAATGAGAACATCGAAAGTTTACAATATTTGTAATCGTGTATCATTATATATTGGTCCTAATCAAACCGGATGATCCGATATCGGAAAGCAATTTTAAAATGCTGATTTTTGAGATGCTTTTATTATATGCGATTTTTTCTTGTCCTCATGTTACAGAATATTTTCAATTTTGACGCTCTGTTTGGCAATTTTAAAACAATTACCAATATTATGCCAAATATTTATATGTTTTTCTTTTAGGTTGGATTTAAACTGAATAATCGTATGACAGTTCTAGGACCAATGATAATATTTCCAAGGTAAATAATTTCAAATCATAAATACTCTATTATAATTCGTGAAAATATTGAATACTTAGTAAATAAGTTTTTAAGGATTTGAATACTAAATACCGCAAGAACATTTACAATAGTATTCTGAATACTAAGGTACTCAAAATACTTCGAATACTCTCCAGGTCTAATCCTATCTTTGTGTAATTACATTATTTTCCTGATTCATTATATTATGTCTAAATGCCATAGTGAATTGTAAAGTATACCCACCTCTGCAATTAGTATTTGTACTTCCACAGTCGATGATTAGCTGTGATCCATCTTCTCTATCTCCTGCCCTTTGTTATGATAAATAAGTTTCCTACCAGCGTCTTTAGGGCCCTTAATCACTTCCTTGCAGAAAAAAAATGTTCTTTTTTAAGTGAGCAATGCCATAATTCGCCACCAACCTGCAGAGGGCATTTATTTGCAAAAAGCCTAGGATACAAATTAAGTGTAGCCGAAACTTGTTAATTCTGATTATTAACTTTTGGTGTTTTGTAACAAAAATTTTTTTTGTTTGACGCTTCCGATATATTTTTTTTTGAGCTGTTGAATGATGGTTGAATTCACAGATCAAGAATATGCAGAAATACATATTTATGAACTTGCCACTGGCAATTGTTATTAAGCCATACGTTTCTGGGAATGGAGATATTCAAAACGAATACTGCCTGATCCAGTGATATTCATAAATTGTTGGTTCCTCCCATTAGCGGTCATCTAGTCTCATGCACAATAGAACAGACAAGCCTCGTGGCTTGTCTGTTCTATTGTGCATGAGACTAGATAATCGACTATATGAAAATGGAACATTCGAGAAGTCTATGCATTTAGTTGGAGCAAATAATAGAATGTTAGGAATCCTGAAGTCGAGGATGCACTTCTAAATGTAGTACAAAATAACCCTGCTATCAGTCCGAGAAAAATTACAGCTTACAGCACTTAAAATTTCATTTGCGCTGGTCTGAAAATTTTTGGTAGACAACTTAATGTATCTTTATCACATCCAAACGGTTCAAGCTCTCCCCCACTTGACTGACTTTCCACTACGTTTAAATTCTTGCCAGTGGCTTCTACAAATGCTAGCCCAATATTTATTAATTGGAAACATGATTTTATTTAGCATATTTCCCAAGAAATGTCATCAGTGATCAGTGAAAATCTGCATTCAGTACGCGAAAATATTTTCAAGGAGCAATTATTAGTACATGTGTGGCTCGGCATTATTGGAGATTATTTAATAGGATCATTTTTTTTTTGCCAGCAAGGCTAAACAGACAATCTCAGTGCTGCGAATTCTTTTGAGAAATATTAGTCATGCATCATGATGTGCTAGCGTATTTTAGCATCAAGACGAGGGAGTTCCTAAATCAAAATTTTAACAACCATTGGATAGAGGAGGACCTCACTCAAGGTTCCCAAGATCCCCAGACCTGAATAGCCTAGAATTGTTTTTTCTGAGGATACCTCCAATATTTTTTTCTTATGATATTGAGTACTATTAACCCCTGATATAACTGCATGGCATTAATTAACACCCTGTATAGCTGTGTTTGATATTGTTTACACATAACTTGTTTGCAGCCCTTATTAATTATTATTTGTTTGTTTTAGGTCTGTGCTGGCATGGAATGTAGCTGACATATCGGAAGTAAATGAAGATTCCTTATGTTTATTTAAAATATTAGTACCAAAATTAGATATATTAGTTTTGGGAACAGGCGACAAAGTTGACAATTATAATTTCTTTGCCGATTTCCTAAAATTTTCTAGGAAATACAAATTAGCATTTGAGATTCTTCCCACTGAGTCTGCCTGTTCAACTTTTAATTTTTTAAATGCTGAGGGTCGAAACGTGGTTGGTGCTATTATACCACCAAAAACAATTAGATATAATGAAGATGATGTATTAAGGACAAAGTTAAGGTATCAAAATGTGTTTGTTTTAGATAAATAAATAATTATATATTTTCAAGTTTTATTTATTAGCAATAAAAAAACCAACGTTATAAAGAAAAAGTCCTAAATTTAATATTCTGTGAAGAAAGGCGCTTCCAAGGTAATATTCATATTACTACATCAAATGTTTTCTTTCTATCCCAAATTAAATAAAAACAATTTCTTGGAGACGTCAGACATTGATCCCGGTACCTCTTGCATGCTAAGTGAGCGTTCCTACGGTGCGTCAAAAGTGAATATAGGTTACAGATCGGCATAATACATAGTTACTGTATTTATATTATTATGTTTATAATTTGGCAGTCAGGTAGATAATTATTCGAATTAATAGTTTACAGAATCTCAAATATCTGGTTAGTGTCAAAACTCGAAATGGCGAAAAGTTTAAATTCAACTAGCATTGATTGTTATTTGTAAAGTGGCCTCCTGTACGGGTTTTGTCGTAGTTTCTCGTTATGTGCTTTACAATGAAAATTATTTTTCTAAAAAAAATAAAATAAAAACCTTATTTTTTTTGGTCCATAAACGGATTATCAGACGCACTCTTACCATCTCAGTTGCAGGCTTTTTGAATAAGGTCACTTCGGCTCTGGCCCCAGGGTGTAAATAGCACAAGTGCTGGTTTAGTGATCCTAACGAAGCTGAAAAACCTAAAAGAACTATATTCGACGCGCCGAACAGATTCATAAAACAGGGAAACAAGAATTCGTCTTATTTTATGATTCAATTGATTTCAAACGTAGGAACTTTGATTAAGACATTCTATTTTAATTTTTTGTATTATGAACAAGAAAATTCGAAATGAAAAATAAAACATTGGTTGGATTCAATCATAAAATAAGAAGAATTGTTCCGCGTTCTGTTCGGCGCCCCATACAGCACGTCCAATTTAAATTACGTCTCTACAAGATATACACGTGAGAAACAAAATATGTTATGATGAAACTAATTGTTGATCTAGTACTGACGTACACATATGAGATACACCTATGTTTTTGTTGATAGAATTGTGTGATATAATGTTTAATAATTGTATACCGTATGCACTTAAGATTTTAAACATTTTTATATAACGTAAAGAAGGATCATTAGAATGTTGAAATTTGACGTCCGTAAATGATGCCTACAAGGTTTAAGTCATATGTATGTGTGATGCTTTATGCAATATTTGTACCTACTGCATACACCACGTAAAAGTGCGATATACACACATGATGCAAAAAACTATATATACACTCTTTAGTTGTGTCTTGTCGTATCTACATTCCACCATTCAGAAGCACGTCACAGTGCGCGCGCAAGCGTGAGCGTGAGCATACCGGGCATGTGTATCTCATGTGTATCCTCTTTCCTCTATAAAAGTGGGGTAGTACATCCACATCATATAGCAGCCATTTTTGTTTTATCATTTGGGAAGACGCGGAAGTGTGTGTGTCTCTGTGCACTTTGAAACGGATTATAAGGTATAGTAAAAATTGATAAATACTTTATTACTCCTAGGTACCATTAATATTGGAGCTACAATGTTTAATAATATTTATAACCCAAACTAACCCTATGCACCTAAGATTCTTAACATATTTATACAAAGTACAGATGGATCATTGGAATGTTATTGAAATTTAACGTCCGTATAGGTCCCTACATGATGCTTACAATGGTTTAATGTAATTTGTTGGATTTCTACCTAACATTTTTATGTACCTATACTAACGTAAAGTTAATTGGGTCGTTAGAATTTTGAAATCTAACGTTCGTACAGGATGCTGACAAAGTTTAAATCATTAGTGTGGTGATTATAGCTTTAAGTAAAATTTTGTGTATACACCACGTAAAAGTAATAGTACAGTGTAATAACATACACTCTGCTGTTGTGTGTTGTCGTTTCTACATTCGAGGGAGATGGAACAATGCCAGCGCAGAGCGTTAGCATGCTGGCCATTTGTATCTCATGTGGTAGCAGGTAGTAGTCATTTTACCATTTGTAAAGTTCTGGGGTGGTATGCACTTTCTTATTATAAAAAACCTAGGCGGTCATGGAAATCGAGTAACGATTCTCGCTACACTGATTTTTGATACAAAAATTTTCAACACCCTTTGATGCATGTCAAATATAAAATCGTAATGGATGCTTACATTTGCGATGCACCGGCACCAGCTCGTTCATATATAGCTCAAAGGCCATACTGGGTATGGATGCTGTAGGAAATGCACAATCAAAGGTCATTGGGTATCACGGCGTATAATGTTCTGCACATTTACTTTTATTAAATTGGAAAGTGAACATCCTTCAGAGTATTTACAGTTACAACCATAACAATTGATCTTTTGTGCTCAGCTTATAGGTACTTTTTTGTATTATTGCAGTGACTTTATGAAAGACTCTTGTCCAATACCCAATTTGCCAAATTTGAGCTCCAAAACGACGTGGCGGTCTGCGAATGGTTACGACAAGCAACCAACCGACTGGAGGATCTTTTTTTGTTTCAAAAAACGAAGAATGGCTGAAAAGAGAGCTGCTGAGCTGCAACAAAGGCTGGCAATGTATAGCATAAGATATATTTGCGTTTTTATTATGTTATTTGAATATTTTCAATACATTTTAACATTCTTGTAAAAGTTCTGTCATTTTCTAGTGTTTTCCTACTTCTGCTTTCTGTTGCACCAATTGATAGCGTTCCGTAGTAGTAACTATATAAAGTGAACGGCTAAAATATGGAACAAATTCGTTTCAAAGTCAGGTATTGATTTTTTAGGAAAATGCTCCTACACGTCCATTTTAATTTTTTGTTCTGCTTTTTTGCTCTAAAATGAAATTATGCAGGTTGTGTCAAAAATCAGATTTGACATCAAACTTAATTTATTTTTAAATGGAACACTATTGCTTCGGATTTTAAAAAATAGTGTTTTATTTAAAAAAAATTGACATCAAATCTACTTTTTTGAAACACCCTGTATATTTTCTTTTTGATGCAAAAAAAAATGGAAGAGAAATTATAATTGACGTGATCGAACATTTTTCTAAGAAGTCAATACCTGATTTTTAAATGAATTTGTTCTATATTTTAGCCGCTCTTTATATATTATGTGGAAAGAAAAAAAGAACAATTTTAAAGGAACTTTTCTTCAGACAGACGCTTTAGGAAAATAAAAGTTTCGCTGCCCGCTCTTTCGTTCTCATAAAACCATAATATTAATTATTTTTTTAAAATACCTGTTTTGAGAACGAATAAAGGTCAGGCGGCAAAACTTTTATTTTCCTGAAGTAGCTCATGAAAAATTGGTTTCTTTGACAGGGCGTATGCATGGGGCGACGGAGCTACATATACACGGAATAGTATATTTACGTCCAAATTGAGAAGGACGAATGCCATGTGTAAACAGAGTTTAAGCATAATACACAATCACTGTGCAGCCGATAACACACTGTGGATCATTTAAGTTGTGTATATGTAAATGGTATACTGTGGCTACATTGTGAGGCGGACGTTTAACCTTTGTGCATACGTGTGTACCTGAAATGTGTAAACGTAGCACATTTACATCGTAGAATTGTGCAACCCTGTGTCTGCATCTAGATACATCGTCACAATGCGAACACATCGTAATCGTGATTTGGTGTGCTGTATGGGGCGTAGTCGGGTGTAGCAAATGTTCGACGTTTCGAGGAACAAATCTTCCTCCGTTGTCATGAACGAGAAACCCGTTGTCAGAAAACGAGAAAATGAAAACGGTTAGTAAATGCCGAGCGAGTATAGCAGCGACGCATTGGCTATCTGTCTCACGCTCCGTTGACTGAAGTCTACTCGAGCCGACTTTAATCGAACGAGCGTTACATTGCTCCGCGTGACGACATAATTCACTACCCAGGAAAAGCGTCCTGAACGCGTCAAAAAAGTTCTCACTGCATAATATAACTTTGATATAGAACTTTTTTTTTTTGTAACACTGTATATTTGAAAATAATTTTAAAATCTGGTTCTGGCAAGCATATATTTTTTTTCGTATTTCGTACACGCGAATGGGCCCTGTAATGAACCCCGATTTCACCCTTTTATGTACTCACTATCTTTTCGACCATTTCTTCAACTCCCGGTTCATTTTCTAACACCAGGTTCGCAGTAACAGCGTGTTAACGCCCTATTTCGATGAAAATACCTTACCTAAACATCATGGGCAACAAACCTCTTCCTCCCGCTAGTAGTCAGTACTGGCATACTATTTTTCTCTACTCCAATTTATTTATAAAAATTTAAATCAATTATAACGTAGTTGCACTTTCCTTGCAACTTACTAGTTCAGATTTTGAATTTTTAAGGGAACAAGCATTAAAAGAAAGCATTTATTTCATTAAATCTGTGGTTGACCCAAATAAGTACAGGAAATTTTTGTTATTACCTAGTTGCTTTAAAAGTTCACCAAACTAAACACTGTGACATAATAGTCGGCACTAAGTCGCGTAATCATTTAACTTCTAACTCGCTGTTATCTGTTTTCGTTCTCTAAAACTTTAAAATTTCATTCGGTATTAAGGCCTTAAATCTTCAAGAAAATAAAATTCAATTTCCACGAACACGTATTCTGTTTAGTGCAAAAAAACGTATTGTTTATTCTGATTTTTCTACCACGTTACGGTTTATTTCTCTCGGTATGTGTTTTGGAATAGCGAGCTATTTTTCTTTTTATGCCTTCTTCCAAGGATTGTTTTTCGCCTCGAAATTCTGGAATTTGCAGGTGTCCGGTTTATTCAATTGTATTCACTCACATTTAAGTCACCGCCGATTTTAATGGCCATGTTTACATGTTTTATATTTATTTATTTATTTATTTATTTATTTATTAAATTATTGGTGTCACAAAGTCAAAAACCTTTACACAAGTCAATTAAAATTAGTAAATAGAAGCATAAACTTAAGTACTCAGGTATTAAGACTTATACAATTAAAATCAATTAGGAAATAAAATGTAAAAATATATAACATATTAGCCTAAAATTTAATACTTAAAAACACCCAACATTAAACTCTTGACCAAACTTAGACAATAACATCAAAATTGAAGCTCGATTGAAAGTATTCCTCGAACGAATAGAATGGATTGAAGAGTAAAATTTTTTTTACTTTTGTTTTAAAAACATTAGGAGACAATTCCTTAACAGAGATAGGCAGGGCATTAAAGAACTTAATCCCATAATAAAAAACGCCATTACGAGTACGGTTTAGTCTCCGATATGGTGCCATCAAGGAGTTGCCATTTCTGGTGTAATGGGTGTGTGTGGTAGCGTGGGTCGTAAAATCGGACTGGTTCCTTTTTACAAATAATAGACACACAAGTATAAATGCGCAGGGTAGGGTGAGAACTCTTAGACCCTTGAAGTGGATCTTACAACAATCTCTGTAACCCACCTGAGCAATCACTCTCAGACATCGACGCTGCAACGCAAATATCCTGGGCATGTGCGCTGAATGACCCCAATTTAGAAGGTTATACGTCATTAGAGAGTGGAAATACCCAAAGTAAGCTGTCCTGAGAATGCGTGCAGAGACAGCCCCAGACAAACTGCGAATGAGAAAAATACATCTCGATAATCTGGTCGACAATTCATCAATATGACAATGCCATGTCAAACCTCTATCGAACGTTACACCCAGGAAGTTCACAGACACACTCAAGGACCGTTGCTGAATATCAGTATCTCGGAGGGAGAACGTTAAACTTTGAGTTTTTGACTCACTCAAGCACAATCCGTTCGAAATAGCCCAGTCTCTAAACTGAGTACAAGACTGTTGAGCCTTGAGAGGGACATTTGCCTAACTGTTATCAGCAATCAAGGATGCAGTGTCATCAGCATACAAATAAAAAGTGCAATCTGGGTGGCAATTGGGTAGGTCATTAGCATACACAAGAAACAGGATTGGCCCAAGAACGGATCCCTGAGGAACCCCATGCTTGAGCAGCAAAGTCTGAGACCTACAACCCTCAAAGCAAACATACTGACTTCTGGCACTTAAATAGGACTGCAGAAGTGAAAGGCTGCTTGGAGAAAATCTATAGTAGTTGAGCTTCTGAAGGAGAATACTATGCTCAACGCAATCAAATGCCCTTGATAGATCATAAAATGTGGCATGAGAGTGCAAACCACTTTCAAATCCCTCAAGCACAACCTGACACAACTTCCCAACCGCACTGATGGTGGAGTGATCCTTTCTGAACCCATGTTGGTTCACATAGAATAGAGAGTTCAATTCAAAATGGTCCTCCATTTGGGCCTTAAGTAAAGGCTCAAAGATCTTACCGACAATTGGAACAAGAGAGATGGGACGATAGTTTTCAACATCCTCTCTTGAACCATTCTTGTGAATAAGTATGACCTTGGCAGTTTTAAGACATGATGGAAAGATGCCCTCGGAGATGGCCATGTTGATCAGTTTGGTCAGGGGAACAACAATCAAGTTTTTGACTGTCTTTATGAGTCTCATATTTAAATCATATGGATCTTTGCTCACTATTCTTCATGCCATCGATGACCTGACGCACCTGGTTGTATGTAACCACAGTAAAAGAAAATCCGGGCCCGCATGTGCCAGTCAAATAAGCCAAAGGGTCATTGGGAGGTGGAGGAACAGTCCGTTTTATTTTGGTCGGTAAATTAACAAAAGACTCGTTAAAATGGCTAGCATTAACATTACTTGGCTCCGAATCATTTGCACTGGTGTTAAACGTTTTAATTACCTTCCACATTGCTTGGACTGGATTACTTGCCTGACTTATAAAATTGTCATTGGCCTCTCTCTTCCTAGTCCGGATTTCTAAACGGTAATTGCAACGGTAAGTGCGGATAGTATCAGCTGATATCAAATTGGGGTATTGTTGACTGACCTGTCTTAATAAACAGAGCCGTTCTCTCATAACCCTGAGGGACTTGTCAAACCACTTGGAAGCAGCTGAGCGCCTGGCGGTATACGCAGACTTTGACTTCATTGGAAAACACATAGAATAAGCGTCGACAAGAGAATCAACGAAAAAGTTAAAAGAGGCATCAATATTATTGGAATTGCCTATATAGTCCCAATTAAAGTTCTCCGCCATATTATAAAAATGTAACAAGCCCCAATTAGTTATAGGGCGGTAACATATACGTAGAGCATCACCTGGGGCAGGGATTCCCTGGTTGAATTGAAACTCAATTCCCAGGTGATCAGACAATGATGGATCACAAATATTTGCTTTAAAATTAGAACTAGGAAGATTCGTGAAAATATTATCTAGACAATTCAATCCCCTAGTAGCACCCTTAATAACTGGATAAAGTCCAAAGCACGAAAACAAATTGACAAACCATTCTCGATTGTGTCTGGTTCAAATTAAACCCAACATTAAAATTACCAGTGATGGCATATTTTTTGTTTATTGTTAAGTCTCCAAGAAAACCCTCCAGACAACTGAGAAAATTGTTGATATCGCCCAGTGGAGATCTGTAAATGGTAAATATGAAAAACTCACCCAGTTGGATCCCCGCAATCTCAAAATCCACCTCACAAGCAACTCCTTGGGGCAAAACACGGACAGAGTCACATCTGAGTCCGTCACGCACATATATGCACACCCCACCATGGATTCTGTCTATCCTGCAAAATTTGGAAATAAGATTAAATCCCTGTATATGGGTCACACCTATCTTCGCCTCAGACATCCAGTGTTCATTGAAACAAAGTATATTAATATTGAGGTTCGATTCGAGGTATGCTTCGAGCTCTAGAACTTTGGAACGTAAAGATTGAATATTAAGGTGTAGTATAACATTCAAATTAGTTTTACCAGTATGCATTATTTTCCTTTGTTGAAATATAGGCGCTTCCGGTTTAAAAACTTCCTGACAACAGCGCCCGGTGGCCAGACCTGTGCATCCAGAACCTGTGGCATTACATGAGAGTTAACTCCAATTTTAAATGATTTAATCTGGTCCTGTGGATTGGCCAACTCTTCACACACACAGCCCTTGAATCCATGGGAATCGAGATGAGCCAACACATCATTAACTGAATTGTTCTTGGATAGCCCAGAGAGGAAGATCCAGGCACGGCTTTCAGCTCCATGACTGTTCCTCATACTTTGACCCGGTCTCAAGCTCGGTTTCGAGGAAGGAAGCCTTGGAGAAGGGACCATCAATGGCAGAACATCCTGCCGAGATATTTTGGTACAGTTCCCCTTAATAAGATCTTTAGGTTTAGTACTTATGCCCTTGGTGCCATTTGCCAGGCGTGCTCCACTTGGTTTTGGAGATGATGGTCGCAGAAAGTTCTTAGGAGCAACCACCCTTAGGGTTGACTGGGAAGGGAAGTTGGAAAGCAAGGACACCATTTCAACATTGGTGTCCTTGAGTATGGCAATATGTTTGGTGATTTCCTGAGTCTGAAGAGCCAGCTGATGCACTATGAATTCTTGAAGGGCTTGACTTACGCTCTCATCCATAGCTCCACCGTTGGTATTGGGAGTTGGAGCATCGGCCGCTACATCCCTGGTTAAATCGATAGTATTATTGACAGCTTCGGTCACCGCTAAGGAGGGGTCAGGCAAGGAGGGCGGCTTTCCAGTATGTTAACTCTTTGCCTCAGAGAGGCAAGTTCCTCATCCAATCCGCCACAGAGGGTCAGGTGATCAGTCTGCTGCCTCTCGGTTGCCCTGGTCAAATTATCCAGATCAAGTACCCGTTGCTTTAGAGGAGTTAGCTCCAACTCACTACTCGCTTGAGGAGAGGTATGTCTGGCAACTTCCATTTTAGTTGCAACAAATGCCCTCCGTAGTTCATCCATTTCCCCTCTCAGGTTGGGCAGTTCTCTAATAACCAAGACACAATCAGGGCAAAAGAAAAACATGCCTCTGGAACGCCTGGGAACACATCGAACCTCCTGCGCCAGTAACCCAGTGCAATCCCTGCAAATAACTTTTTTGCATGTGTCACACGGATAACCAAACAGCTCCGCTTTTTCATCCTTCGGCTTGGAATCGCAAGGCTGTTTGCAGTTATAACATTTCAGCAAGTCGGTATTCATAACTGAAATCTTATCTCACTCTGCTCACAGGAAATAAATGTGGCATGCACCAAAATTATCGATAACACTTAGAAAAGTCGATAATTTAGCCCAGCTCTATAAATGATCAGCGAACCGTCACAGAGAACACAAAAGTAGTAACCTCTCTATGCTGTCAAGACAATGTCATTAACAGCTTTCAACAGTGTTAACCTTCAAAATCAGCTGATCCAAATCAAAGCACTGGACACGCGATTTTGAGCATATTATTATCAAAGATTAAAACTTATGGGCACAAAAGCCGGCGCCGAATTCAATAAATGATGCAAAAGGCACACAAAACTACAGGAATCCGCAGGACTGAGCACCAAAAGCACCTCACAGACGTAAAAATTTTACACTTTCAGGAGTAAACAGAATAACAACAACGTCACGTCACGTCAACGGGCAATAAATTCCAATCTCGATTTTATTATGCCGCTCTTTGATATTTAGGCTCTTTAAAATATGATTGTTAACAGCTAACATGATTTTTACTTTTCGAGTTTAGCTTTTATTGCTACCGCACTTCCTAAATAGGGTAATTAAAATTGTTTGGTCAAATTGACAGGTATTCGCATTTTGACTTCTTAGTGGCCGACTTTTCGAACTGCCTCCACCTTCCAGGGTTTGGAGCAAGGACCCTAAACTCAGCCTATAAGCGCAATTATTTGTTCAAGAGTTTTACAGGTGGTTCATTCGATTACGCGTTATAATGCAGACGGACGAGAATCAACTTGCAAGTTATTGGAATTATTTTCCACAGTAATTATTTTATAATAGGATGGCGTATGCTAGATCTTATTTTGGCACGTTTCCTGGCTTTTCCTTTCTGCATAACTTGTGATTTAAATTAATTTTAGCCGGGGTCGAGCATTTCTTAACTTGCTTTTCCATTTTAAGTTTGAATCAACAAGGGTGTTATTTTTTCATGTTATGGTCTGTCATTTAATTAAAGACTTAGTTTAGTAATTTTCATACATCGGCGAACTAGAACGGAACTTAATTTATTTTTGCTTGATTGTTGAAAACTGAATTAATTTATTACATTTGGATGAATAACGGCTAGACTCAAGAGCTTTCAAAGCCGCTTGACCGAGAATATTTGATTGACTTGCCTTTCCAGTGCTGTCATATCAATGGCTTGAACTTCAGCCTGAAAAATGGTTACATGTTTGCCTAGGGAACACTTATGCTCAACCTTACCATTTTTATTCCATGCAATGGCTCCTGTACCTTCATTGGTCAGTGAACCAACTATTCTCTGTTGTTCTCAGATATTCCGAGTTACTTGTCCATTCGTTCCTGTTTGGTAGAAGGACGTCATCGGTATGGTAATAGTTACTTTTGGTAGGCATAACATGAGAATAGACCCAACACACTGTTTCACTCATTAGCGTTTTGCGCTGCCGTAGGTTTAGTGCCGAAGGCGGCACTAATTGGCAGACGCGCTTGTCTTTGTAGGGTAGATAATTTGATTCTCGTTGAGCGTTTGGCGCGTGGCGGCAGAGAGAGTCATGAAGTTATGTAACTTAGATACTGGCGAGGGTTTCGGGTTTAAGGTGAAAATATGAGTGGCTGTAATAATTTTTGCGAAATAAAACGTGTTAGTATAAAGTGTTGTTTACAAATCAGAACTGCATGGAATAACTAACCTACGTATTGTGTTATTTGCTGTGCGAGGCGAGGTGTGTAAAACACGTATGTTGAATGCATTGCTACGTCAAGGGCGAATGGTCAGGTTGAAAGGCATGCGACATGCGAGTCTAATTGGGGAGGTGCAAATGACGAATACTCCGTTGGCGGAAGGCAAGACCTATGGCGATTTAAGGTCCAAACTTCTTTTGAGACAGCAAAAGGCGAGTGAAAACCTGACAAAGTAAAATAAAGGTGATATTCGATAAATGGCGTAAGGTTGCAACCGCAGGTGAAACCCTTAGGGTAGGCGATTTGATAAGATTTGGTTGATTTACTGGCGAGTTAAGTTATTAATGAGGGCATTAATTGTTGCAGGATGGCCGAATGTAACCAGCAAATTTTATAGGCGACGTAACTCTGGAATAGGCGAGGACGTGACAACCCTGCAAGGCGAGTGGCGCGGGCGATGTAACATAGATAAATATATGTTATGTAATTATGATGATTAATGCCTGTACTGGCGAGGGTTTGAGGTATAAGGTGAAAATATGAGTGGCTGTAATAATATGAGCGAAATAAAACGTGTTAGTAAAAAGTGTTGTTTACAATTATATCTATAATAAGGGATGCTGTTAGAGGGTTCATTAATCATAAATAGGGTATTTTTTTAACCAAATCACGTTTATCAGAGTTTAGTACTTTCTTTAACGAGCTAGAGTAATGGGGGCGAAACAAATATAATTCGAAATTCTCTTAACAGTATATTTGACATCTTAACTAGTCAAATTATGGAGTAAAACTAGATTTTCTAATTAGAATTAGTGTTACGCTCTCTAGCGGCCATCATAGAAACTTAAAAATAGTTTCCAGCGATTTTTATTGGCAACTTTTATCATAATAGCATTTTTCCAAAAGCTGTGTGATATAGGGTTTCTGAGATATAGGGCGCGGCGTTCTTTCCAAAGACATATAAAGAAAATAGACAGGTTTCATTCCCCTTATTCTTTCCCCTCTTATAAAATAGTACGCAAGCCGTACTGTTACTTACCGGCGCTGTTGCCGATGACACCTAAGGGTATGTCTGTATCGTGGAAAAGCGGCAGCTTATTTTTAATAACGTGACAGAAAATTACATTTGTTAGAAAATAGAGCATGGCAAAATATAAAATTTTCGCTTTAAAGTATACCATGTAGATTATAATACTAACATATAAACAATAACACAAAACTTGATTCAAAATGGAAACACAAAAAATTAGGAAGTGTTACTATACCTATTTTCCGCTAGAAACTTTATGTAAACTGAGCCCTATATCACTACTTCACCACTTCACATTGTTCACGAAAATTTGCCGTGCACGCCGACAACGTCGCGTAGCCGGCTGCGTCTGGAAGGAACTGGCCGCCATGTTCATGAAAACTGAGTATCCAATCATTTAAACTCAAATATTACCATGCGTAAGTAAATAAACTCATAGTTGTACTCTGCGAACGTTAGGTAGGGGAGACCGGGACTGGCTGTCACATAGGTTGATTCACAGCTTTTGAATCTCGGCAACGCCGCAAGATGCAGTTCCCTGGCGTGTCACACATCATTTCCGCGTCTTCACAGAGCATCACTGCTGAAAGTTGTCGTCGGTGAATTACGGTCACACGGACTAAAATAAATAAAACGCCTAACTTGAGCAAATTTTTCGCTTGCTATATAACTTGTGTTTCAAACTACAGTTGACAATTAAAAAAACTGTTGAATATATTTTTCTATTCAATGACCTGACTACGATTTAACGTAAGTACCTATTGACTTTTAATTTGTTGATTTAGTAGCATTATATTGTAAGGAACGCCGATTTACCATAATCCTTTACTTACTGTATTTTTCGGCCTTTTCGTCAATCTCTGTTCATTAGTTGTAACCGGGTTCACAGTATCAGTGTGTTGACACCCTAATTTCGACGTAACATAATTTCCTTTACACTGGGCAATCACCCATATTCCGCTACCTAGTTGAAAACCACTTTATGCCTCTAACCAGTACTTACTTTCTATTCTCAGGTATATTAAATATAATTAAATACATATAAGCCACATCAATGATGTTTTGAAATTGATAAAATAAGTGAAAGGGAGCTTTTTTATAGTGGCTAAATTTATTCGCTTAATTTTTTAATATGACCTCGTATCTACAGCGTCAGACAATCAGAACTGGCACATTAAATGAAAATGATACTGGTATTATTAATTAGACACTGTGAATTTTTTTCAGTGTAGCAACTTTCATAAAATATTATATTTTCCTAGCCAGTCAAGAATTATGGAATAATAAAATAATTTCAATCAGCGAGATTCTTGTCTGCAGTGAATTAATTAAATAAAATACGAAATATGATAACATTAATTATTTAATGGGATACTCTTGAAATTATCAAATAATACAGCATTAAACGTTTCCCAATATACAGGCACTCTACGCCTCATCATTTAACTTTAACTTACTAGCTGGATTTAGCACTGAATTGTTTTACTGAAACAATCCTGAAATTCTTGCCAACAGGCAACGCTACATGTTTTCAAATATACAGCATTCTACATATTTTGATTCAAATTTACATGTACGGTCTAACTTGAGTACTGAAATGTTTTACTGAATTATTCATGAATTTCTTGCAAACAGTCAACGATAAATGTTTTCAAATATACTAGCAATTTTTATGCTTTAAGATTAAATTTACTGTCTAACTCGAATACTAAAATGTTTACTGAAAACTCATGAATTTCTCGCCACCAGGCAACGATAAATGTTTTCACATATACAAGCATTTGACACATTTTGACTTAAAATTAAACTTACTGTCTATCTTTAACGTGAACTCGGAACCTGCCGCCGTTGCTCCCTCTTCTCGTGTTTGAACACTACCTCGACGAATGACGAAGTTTCCACCAAGTTACTTTGCTTTACTTTTCGAACCTTTGACATTAATTTAATTATTTACTTCGTTATTTCCACGAGCCCTTAAACTGAAAGGCACTACTTTCGGTTTGGTCACAACTAAGACCATATTATCGACTACAAAATTACTAATTTCTTTTTAAACTTTTTGAATAAAATTCGGCATAGCGTACCTCTACATCTAATATAAAATTTTGAATTTGTCCATAAGGACCGACTACAACTGTTAAATGAAATAAGACTGATTTTTCTTCGATATAATCATGCTTTTATAGCAGAAATTTTGGCGCGTTTTGTCCCCCAGAAAAATCCAGAATCCCGAAGACGTACTTCAAGGCGTGTCCTTCTCCCAGAAATACCTGGAATTTTGCCTGCGGCAATTGAAACATAGGCGATGATGCAAGACTCTTATTTTTCGCCGAAAACGGCTATTCGAGTTTTAACTGGGTTTTTTCCACTCTGGACCAAAATAGGGTCATTCAAATTGTTTCCCAAGGCAATAGCTTCAAAGTCACATCGAGGTCTTCGACTTTTGATGACGATTATTACTTGCAACGCCTATTGACAAATGGATTTCGTTTTATCAAGGTTTTCCAGGGGAGGGGAGGGGGTTGGGGAATTTGCATGAATGCTAAACTAAGTGGAAAATAGTCCGGGCTTCAAACCGAGTCTAGTGAACTTGAATTTCCTACCGATTATTGAATTATAGTCAAAGGGTAAATGACTTCCCATATTTACTTTTTATTTGAACCATTAAAATTAAATTAAAAGTTTTACATATCTTCAATTAAATCGGGTACCCTGGCCCGACCATCACAATATACCTTTAAAAATTGATTGTGTAGTAGGGCAGATTTTCTGAAGTACGCGGGGGCCACTTGTCACATGTGACAACCAGCCCCGCAGTAGACCATTAGCTTTTCACATTCGACGTAGGTATATAACATGTGTATTTTTATTGTTTTCAGGTTACATAATCAAGGAAGACTGAGAAGGAAAAAGCGCCGCCGGCCGACGTTCTTTTGAGAGCTGCTAGGTTAGTGAAATTAAATGGATCCTCAGTAAGAAAAGCGGCGGCTGATTTCGATGTAAATTACCGTACTTGGCAAGATACTGTAAGAAAATTCCAGTCTGAATTATTTGATGAAGGAGTGGTTACGCCGTCGATTTCAGTTGGCTACATCAAAAATCATTTAGTATTCGAGCCTGAACTTGAAAACCAACTAGTTGAATATATACTCAAATCATCTGATATTTATTTTGGATTATCACCCAAGGAAGTACGTGTGCTAGCATATCAATTCGCTAATGCTAGTTCCTTGAAAATGCCGGAAACATGGCTGGTGTCGACTGGTTTAGTGCGTTTCTAAAACGTCATCCTGTATTGTCTATTCAGAAACCGGAAGCAACTAGTTTAGCAACGGCCAGTAGTTTCAATAGAACAAATGTCAACGTCTTTTTTGACAATTTATCTTCAGTTATGTAGAAATATAAATTTGAGGCTCACGAAATCTGGAACATGTACGAAACTGGGGTTACAACTGTCCTTTTTTAATTTTTCCACGTGTACATTTTAAACCACATTTCCTAAATTCGGCTCCACCTGGTTCACAAGGTTTAGCAAACCAATCAGGTTGGATGCAAGAGTCACATTTCTGGGATTTTCTTAAATGTTTTCACATTCAGTTAAAAATTACTAGAGAAAGACCTTGCCTACTCCAATTAGCATCCATGGTTCCCATTTGAGCATAGAAGGACTAAATTGCGCCAAAACAAATGGTATTGTCATGCTTTCTTTTCACCCTCGCTGTTCACCCAAACTTCAATTTCTGGACCGCGCCGTTTTCGGCCCTTTTAAGAAATGTAAATTCTTCCTGCGATGCATGGGTTTTAAATAATCCCGGTAAGATCGTGACTATATACGATATACCTCCAGTAGTCTCCATTGCTTATCTCCTCGCATTTACTCCTAGAAATATGCAGTCTGGGTTTCGGATGTCAGGTGTGTTTCCTTACAACAGAGATATTTTTTGGGTTTTTCAGCGTCACTGATAGGCCGGATCCGGGTATCTTGAACGAGGAAGAAACCGAACCAGATTCGGGAATCTGACACGAAAAACAGGCTAGGCCAGATCCAGCCATCTTGAACGAAGAAGAAACTCCAAGCCTGATAAATATTAACACGCAGGAATCAAACAATAATATTCGAGAGATCGAAACAACTGCGAAAACAATAATTACAAAATCAGTTCCTTTGCAGAATAAAACGCAAGATTCTACGTTAGATTCTGGTATTCGAGATACCAAAAGGGATATTCAGACTAGCTTTAATGATCCCTGCTGCAGTGGTTTAGCAAGGCGGCATACTAGAAGTATAGTAACTCCAGACAGCCTGAGAGCTTATCCAAAGACATCGGCAAGAAAAACGAATCGAGATTGCCGTCGTAAACGAGAGAGCCCAGTAGGTACTTACTGACACTCCAGTGAAAGACCAATAATTAGAGGAAGAGAAAAATAAACGCTTGAACAAGAAAAACAGGAACAGGGAAACAGTGAAAAAGAAAAAAAAAGAGAAGAAATCGAAAAAAAAAACCTAAGGCCTGTTTGGATAGTGAAACTAATGAAGAATGTTTTTGTTTAATTTGTCTTGAACCATTTTCCAACAGCGCGCCAAATGAAGAGTGGGTAAAATGCAGATCGTGTAATGGTATGGTCTCATGATGCGTGCACTGATGGACTAGAACTTTACATTTGTCATAACTGCGATATTGACTGATTGTAAAAAAAACTATTATTCTCCTAAAAACTTGGTTTTGAATAAAAATATTTTGTAATAATATGTATTTTTAAAAGTATAATGTTATAACTTATCTATAATCAAAAATACACGTGACAACCAACCCCAAGTAAAGTGTCATCCAGCCCCACCACATTTGTTTCTTTTTTTTTTGAAAAATTCAAATTTGATATTGTGAACCAAATGTGCACATAACGTTTCAAATTAAATTTAAAAAAAAAATGTGACAACTGGCCCCGGTTTCTTCTACCTATTTTAACTATTTCTTATTTGCTATTACATGTATAAAGTGAGTTAATAGAATACGATTTTTCTTGTAAAACGTTATGGAAAATTAAATAACGCTTATAACTTAGTTGGTGATATATGTCATGCAGCAGAAAAATAGGTGATCCTTAACAAAAATACTATCAAAATTACTTAACAGAATTATTTAATATTTTTTTTAATCCTTTTTTGGCCTTCACCAGTAAGTATACAGCCAGGACTAGTTTCTTCGTGAACGAACTGCGAACCAAATCGCGTCGAGGTGTGCCCTCTATCCAGTCTTAAAAATCGAAAGGGTTAGAATTAGTAAAACAAATAGCACAACACAGGACTTAAACTCTTCTCGCTCTCGGGCATCCGAGGAGCTTCACACATTGAAACGATGCCTCGGATAAAGAGGATAATGGCACGATGTCTTACTGATAGACCGATAGGTGAATGACATTTTGACACAAGAAATGAAAACACGAAATCTCTTCGAAAGACAAATAAAACAAAAGGAAACAATACACCGAAATACAATCAGATATATGAATTATAATCTACATCAGACGACTTATATGATCTCCAAATCGTTTGAGGTATGTACCGCTAAGAATGGATTTAAAATAATAACAAACTCAAGAGTACATTTGTATCGAACAAATTTTTAAGTTTTTATTAACTTTTAGATCAAAGAAAAGCTTGTGAGCATTGTCCCGAGTAATAAAGTGAGCTCAAGTATTTAAATCCAAAGACAAAACCTAGCGAATTGGAATGCTCAATCAGAACCTATAAAAGAGGTTTCCGAGGCCTAGTCAAGTACCTTCGACTCTGCAAGGGACAAAAATCAGCCTTGTTGTTATGGACATCTCATGCATGTGTAGTACATTATAAATGTAAATATAAAAAGTAAACTCAATAACTTTCAAGACAAAACAAGGTAATGTACTTCTGTACCTATATGGAATAATCCAAACTAAATTGTGTTTGCAAATTAAAATAAATATAAATCAAGCAAAACAGTAGCATTTGTTCATGCCAAAATTTGAAA
Source organism: Pissodes strobi (assembly GCA_016904865.1). NCBI lineage: Eukaryota > Metazoa > Arthropoda > Insecta > Coleoptera > Curculionidae > Pissodes > Pissodes strobi. The sequence continues at coordinate 360,846 of MU182299.1, forward strand.
ACGCTACACTACCCCCTTCCTAAAAAAAAATAGACTAGCTCAAATGATAGGCTATTTACTAAAATAATACTCCGGGGTTGTTTAGTTCAAAACAAAATTATCATTACCGAGATCTATATCCTATGTAGATGCATTCTGAATTATTTTTGATTCTTGATAACTTCGTGTATCACCCGCCTTGAAGGGAACAAAATAGGGTAAAGTCAAAATAAAAAAATCGAGAAAGGTCATAATCAGTTAGGTCACAAACGGGGTTTAATCACAAATAGGTAAGGTCCATTCAAAAATAATCAGTAGCCAAGGCACTACACGGTAATGTAATCAAGACAAAATTGCTAAATCATTAACAATATTCTAAACGTCAGAAGACTAAAGTCACTTAGAACTATAATATCTCCAATAAACAACATAATAACACTATACATGTCAATATTCAGCTTACAAATATTCAGTAATCAGATTAAACGCCATAACATAAGTCAGATTTGTTTCAAACACATTGGCTAAAATATAATCAGATCACTGTAACCGAACCCAACATCATAATCAAAATTGATATCACCTTATCAAGGTATATCGAAAAGAATTACTCAAACTTGTATGTGAGTGTGCGCATCACTCAGCATACTGAAATACTATAACTGCATAGTATCAATAATAGGCATTAGGCAAAAATCAAAACAATGAAATATTTTCCCAAAAAGCACTTTTTTGCCTAAGCAAATCCAATATAATGGAACTCAAAACACAACAGGTATGTCCCTGAAACTAACAATGTCCTCAACGGAACAACAGCCATGAAAGGCACTCAAAAAATAGCAAAAAATTTGTTAATTTCAGTCATCCTAACACGGTAGTATGCAAGAGTACTAGTAGTACTTCCAGTAGCTAAATACTATAAACAATAATTGGAAGCCTACTCAAAACTGAGCCAAAAACAATATTAGTCTTGCTTTTGTATTTACTTCAAAAAAACATAACGCTTCACCAAAATAAATTAAGCAAAGCTTTCAAAAGAAATCAATGCATCGAGACATGAAAGCGGTTCTACAAATTTGATTACCAAAGATGTCTCGAAGAAAAACTATACTTAATCTGAAGTGTCCGAACTAGTACTTAAGGAATCAGCCTCGACACCAGTATAAACTTTAAGATCCTTAATATGCCATTTACCAGCTTTAGTACCATTAATATTTTTTTAGTTCATACACTAATTTCGAGACCTTTTTATGTACTCTACAAAGAATATATTTTGGAGCTAACTTAGCACTAAATTGATTTGGTGCACTAGATAAAACATGATTTCTTCGCCTAACATAATCACCAACATTGAAAGAAAAATCTAGTTTACGAAGATTATAGGCCTGAGAATTCCTCTGGTATGCTGAATGCAGTCGTTTCCTAACATCAACAAAAATATCCTTAAGACCCTGCAGGTTTGCAGCATACGAATCCCTATCACCAGGAGTTACCTCTATATCCTGATTATTATGCTTATCAGCCTCCGAATAAAATTTGCCTGTTAAGGGTGGGTGTCTACCAAAAGTTAAAAAGGCTGGGGTAAAATGTGTGACTTCATGTTTAGAAGTATTAATAGCCTGCTGAATTTTTGATATTTCCTTGTCCCACTCATTATGTTCGTTAACATAACTCCTAATTGCAGTTCCTACTGTCCTATTATTTCGTTCAACAAAATTACATTGCGCTGCATAGAGTGCATTATACCTAATAGAAACTTCATATTTTTGACATAGATTCTTAAAGCTTTTACAAATAAATTGAGAACCAGTGTCACATATAAGCACTTGTGGACATCCAAAAACCAAAAATATCTGATTTTCTAAAATATTCTCTATATGTGGAGACTTGGAACTACGCACAGGATATAGGAATGTGTATTTGGAAAACCAATCTCCAATAACTAATAACCATTTATTACCCTTTTTCGACCTAGGAAAAGGACCCATTAAGTCAACTGCAATACATTTGAAAGGCAGGTTTACATTTTTCTCTCTTCCCATGAGACCCATTCGAGCAGAATTTGAAGCCTTTTGTGCTCCACAACTTAAACAACATCTCACAAACCTCAAAACATCACGCCTCATCTTAGGCCAATAATAAAATTCTTGAACACGGTTCAAAGTCTTGTAGAAACCAAAATGACCTGATGTGGGTGGAGAATGACAATGCTCAATTACTTCTGAGGTTTGAGGAGATGGAACTAAAACTTTCCATTCGGGAAGATTAACTTTCATAGGAAGATTGTTAGGCACAAATTTAAAAACAAAATCATCTTCCACCTTCCATTGTGGATATTTTTCTGGATTCTTCATAATTTTTTCCCTAAGATCATTATACCAAGGATCAATGCGGTCGATATCAACATTAAAAGGATTTAATACAGAAATGTTT
>MU182299.1:386166-397210 GCA_016904865.1 Pissodes strobi
TACAAATATTCAAGAACCGTGTTAATCAACATCTTCGCACACACACCGCTCGTCGAGCGCCATAGGATCTACCTTCAGTGTGTGCCACTGCCATAAAAAAAAAAACTGTTAATAAAAGTTATGTTTTTTTGGCTTAGGGATCTAATGATTAATTTTTTTAAGTATAAATTTTCATTTATTTACATAATGAGTAGCAATTTTACAATTTTGAATTTTCTTTCCTTTTTCTAAGAATGTTTATTTTATTATTTAACCATTTTAAGATCTTTATTTTTTCTGGGTACCTTCTTTCTGAAGTTCTATATTAATTAAAGTTAGTAGTTTAATTTTAAATCTATGTCAAAATTTATTGAATTATTTTTACCTATATGTATTTATTATTATTATTATTATTATTATTATTATTATTATTTTTATATAATGTTAATTTATTATAAAAAATTAAATTGTGCGATGAAAAACCTAACTACGACTTTTTTGCCGTTTTGTGTTATACTGAATCCAGAAATATGAAAAGTTTCATAGCGTACAAGCCAGCATACATTTTTTATAAACACCTAAACTCAGATTTTTTGTATGTCAGATATAGCTTAGTGTATTAGCTACCCAACGGTTATTATTTACTTTAAATCCGTTGAGTACAACAAGAGTAATGATTTTTGTCCATTTATCCCATTCACTCAAAGCACTGTGCGGCGCGTCGATAAACTGATTATGCTCTTCTACGTCACGACCAGTGAACGCTCGTTTCCGAGCGCCTGGAATAATTCGAATTTCTTGACATTTTTATTTCAAGATTTTGGCCACAATGAATTTAATTAATAGATTCTTTTTTTACTAAACTTTTTTATAGGAACTCCACTTATGGTTTTTAGCATTTATTTCGGTTTTTATGTGTTTGTGCAAGTTCCCTATTACATCCAGCATCCATGAACCTATATTTTTATAATATCACAATAAGCACATGTGCGGTATAGGTTTTTAATGTGAGAGGCTGCAACAAAAGCACGGTGGCAAGCGGAAAAAATACGCGCGACCAATTTTAGGGACATATTTGAAGGAAATCGTTTCTTTTTTAACGATTTTATTTAACTTGACTCTGGCGTATATGTCTGCCGTCTGTCTATCTATCCATCAAATCTGGTAATTGTTTTTTAAATAAAATCGTATAACTTATTTTTTTTTTATTTATTTAATTTAATAATACATTGAAGCAATGCGCGCGTGACTCATTGGTTGGTTCTTTATATTAGGAGTATCAATTGTGATACTGACCACATTGGCTTATCCATTGCTTTGCTAATCGAGTGTAAAAACGTGTATTCCGTATAAAATCATCAAAATTACAATACGAAACAAATAATTTCAAATGAAAATAAATGAAATAAAATAATAATAAATAATCTTCGTTTTTCAGAGAAACAAAAGGAAAAAAAAAGAAAAAGAAAGAATATCAAAAGGCATGGCGTCGACGTAAAAAAGATTTGAAGAAAAAAGATTCGAAGGAAGAAAAAGATGAAGAAAAAAGAAAGAGATCGTGAGAATCAAAGGGCATATTATCAACGTACAAAAGGTTTGAAGGGAAATGGCAAAAATGTAGAAAAATTGTCCCAAAAGAAATTGGATGATTTGCAAATGAAAAGAAAGAAATTGGACCGTTATGAAGACCAGGAGAATGTTGTGCAATGCAGGACTTCTCAAAATTTAGAAAACGTACAGCTCGAACAAAATCAATTCCTCACCCAACAACTTTGTATATATGAAGAGAGTCACGAATGCATTACCCCCCCAAAGTCGTTCTACCCACATACACAGATATTCCAGGTGATGGTAATTGTCTATTCCACTCACTCATACGTGTTCCGCAACTTCAAATTTTGACTTGTGATTTGAGAAGACAGTTTCGCGATTCACCTTATATAAACTCCTGCCACAATCCACAGGAAGCATATAATATACTCTCAAGTAACAATGAATATGGAGATTTGGATTGTTTATACCTGTTTGCAAAAATTTATAATCAAAATATTTGTGTGCATTACCACTATTTCAACGTAATTTCAAAAAATGAAGACACTCGCTTTTGTCATTTTAAAGCAAATGATACACATAATTGATCTTCGTGAGCTGCACTTTACGCCTTACTTCTCTGATGATGAAAAGAAAAAGAAGATGAAAGAAAACAAAAGCAGAAAAACAAATAATATTCTAAGCGGTATCGAGATAAAAAAAGAACATCAAATTTACAAACAGGCCCGTCCGCCAGAGATGTGTTAGATGTACAGGGTGGCTCGAATTCGTGTCTATGTATGGGGAACTCGAAAACCGTAAGAGATACAGTGTCGGTCAAATTAAGGCAAAATTGCGCATTTAGGTGCCTAACAATATGCCGTTTAGAAAGTTTTAAAATTCCGCGTATTTCCGGAGATATCCGGAAAAAACCGAAATTTTGAAAATTGGTTTTATTTTTTTTCTGGGCTTATTTAAAAACGGATTTCAAATTGAATTGCACTTTTGCATTGCCACTTTTTCCGCTCTATCTAATGATGGTATCCAGTTTGAAATCCGACGTTTCATCTTCAAGGGATCATCATCAACTTTCTTTTTTTAAATACGAACTTTAATTTTTTTTATCGTTTTTCAGATGGTATTGGCGTTACTATTATGATTATGTGTTTTTATTTTTTTTTTATTATTTTTTTTAATTTCAATTATTATTTTTTTTAATTATATATTTTGCTTTGGCGTAATTTTAAATAATTTAAGGTAGATACTTTTGAAATTTTTATATTCTATAAAAATATTTTATTTTGTTTTTTGTATTAAGTGGAAAATTGGAGCGTATTAAAAATAAAAAATAGTAAAATTATTTCTTACGAGAATATGGCCATGAACTATTACTCAAACAAGTTGCTTACTGCAAAGATAAAATATTCCCAACTTTTAACCAATTAAAAAATTTATTTAATAGAGAACATCAACAATTATTTATAATCATACTACGTGATACTATAGGAACTTTGATGAAAAAACACCTATTGGAATTTTGCTTATAAATAAAATGCACTAAGCAACTTGTTTGAGTAATAGTTCATGGCCATATTCTCGTAAAAAATAATTTTACTATTTTTAATTTTTAATACGGGCTCCAATTTTCCACAAAACATATAAAATATTTTTATAGAATATGAAAATTTCAAAAGCACCTACCTTAAATTATTTAAAATCACGCCAAAGCAAAATATATAAAATAAAAATAATAAAAAAATAAAAATAAAAAAATAAAGAATATAAAAAACACATACTCATATTAATAGCGCCAATACCATCTGAAAAACGATAAAAAAAATTTAAGTTCGTATTTAAAAAAAGAAAGTTGATGATGATCCTTTAAAGACGAAACGTTGGATTTCAAACTGGATATCATCATTGGATAGAGCGGAAAAAGTGGCAGTGCAAAGGTGCAATTAGATTTGAAATCCGTTTTTAAATAAGCCCAGGAAAAAAATAAAACGATTTTTTAAAATTTCGGTTTTTTCCGGATATCTCCGTAAATACTCGGAATTTTAAAACTTTCTAAACGGCGTATTGTTAGGCACTTAAATGCGCAATTTTGCCTTAATTTGACCGACACTGTATCTCTTACGGTTTTCGAGTTCCCCATACATAGACACGAATTCGAGCCACCCTGTACAACCAGTCATTCATATTTCACAAATTGCAGGCCCGTCCACCGGAGGTGTGCTATATGTTCCACCAGTTATCTGTAGTTCCCAAATTGCAGATTTATCGTCGAGAGATGTACCTTCAAGTCTATCAATACATTCTAACTACAATTTTATCGAAGATAGAGTGCGTCAAGGGCACTTTCCTTCTCAAGTTGTTGAATCATCTACACCTAATATACATCTTCAAACATACTCTGCTTTTCAACAGAATTCTTCTGCTCATCGACAATTTGAAAAAGATTTTATTGAAAATGAATTTGATCATGCTTGTGACATTTGCGACAAACTGTGGATTAGTAATGATTTGAAATATTTGCAGAATAACGATGCAACTCCAAACATTGAATTTATAAGAACATTGCTCTCAAACATTGCTATACTGAAAATAAACATATGTTCGACTTGCTTTACAGCCATTCAAAGGCACCACTATCAGTTTACAATGGATTCAAATATCCACCACTTCCAGTCTGTCTTAAAGACTTTCCTTTGGACTTGGTAAGTGAAAAGCTTATATCGCCAAGGATTCCATTTATGCAAATTCGAAGACTTCGGCATGTTCACGGTCAATATGGAATATACGGGCAGGTGATAAATGTTCCAATCGAAGTAAATACAATGGTGCATCCGTTACCAAGACAAGTGGATGATGATCATGCCATAACAGTTCATATTAAAAAGAAAAAAAAATCACAAATCTAGCTACTTGTATGGTATAGTAACGAAGAGAAAAATAAAAGCGCCTGGTTACGATATTTAAAGGATACTGCTCTCTACAAGTCCTACGGCGTTTCAGTTGACGATGGTTTTTTGAACGATACAAGTTATGACGTTGAAGATGAAATCATCTTTGATGAAGATGGCGACAATGACATTTTAGAACAAATACCCATCGAGGAAAGTTTAATGGCACAGCAGCAAACATTGAAGTGGAACGACGATATGTACTTGAGAATCGCTCCAGGCGAAGGTAATGCTCCAAAGAGGTTGCTATTTGATGAACATGCTGAAAAATTATCTTTTCCACAAATATATTTGGGGCAATTCAGAGAATTTAGGCATGTGGTCACACCCTTCATGATGGCTACAAGTGAACCCAGGAGATATGATAGACGAGGAGTAACCCCTCTACACTTGTTGTACATGGCTATGAAAATAATGAGAATTAGAATTAAGGACTCTCTTAATATTGCATTCAAGCATATGGGCCAAGGTATTGCAATAACTAAAGAGCAAATACAATCTGATAATTATATTCACGGCGGCATTGAAACTAATTTGGCATTCCTTCGTTCCATCCCGAATTCAGCATACTATTGGGCAGAAAGAAAAAGAGATCTTTTTCTATGATTCGTCAATATGGTAAGCCAACTGTCTTCTTTACCATAAGTGCTAATGAAATTGGATGGCCTAAATTATTACAATTGTTGCATAATAAAAAAAATAATGCGGAAATATCGGTTGAAGAGGCTGCAGATTTGCATTTTATTGAGAAAAGCACTCTTATTAATGAAGATGCCGTGACATGCGCTATATACTTTAAGAAGTTAGTCGAAATTCTTTTAAAAATATTGCAATCAAAAAGGCACAGTCTTTTCAAAAAATACAGGATTAAGCATTACTTTAACAGAATTGAATTTCAACATAGAGGTAGTTCACATGCGCATATTTTAGCTTGTTTAGATATTGCCCCAGAAGACGCGATTTACAGAGATTACAATAAAGCTATCGATCTTATCGATTTCCTGATATCAGTATCTGCCGCCGAGGCTTCTGGTAATATCCGATTACAAACTCATAAGCATACTTTTCCTTGCTATAAAGGTATAGCATCGAGACGTCAACAAAAATGTAGATTTGACGCTCCGTTTATGCCAGTTAAGAAAACCATGATTTTAACGCCCATGCCAGACACAGAAAATGATTTCCAACGGTACAAGGCTAAATATAATGCCATCCGAAAAACTTGGAAAAATACGAATACAATGGTTTTCAATCGTTTTACTATGAAAATGATATGACTTCAGATGACGAATATGTCAAAATTATTCGAGCAGGAACTAATAGACTACGAGTTTTTCCAAAACGTGAACCATGTGAAAAGTGGAATAATCCATTTAATCCATTCATATTCAACGTTGTCGGATCCAATACTGATTTCCCATTTATAGCTGAAGAATATTCTTGTGCAGCTTACGTGGTCGAATATGTTAATAAAACTAACAGAGGTGTTAGCAATTTACAAAGACAAATAATTGAAATAATGGATGAACATCCTGAGTTTAATTTACTAAAAATATTAGCATTAATCTTTTGAACCACACTGAGATGACGAGTCAGGAGGCTGCATGGTATTTATTGAGAGAGCCAATGTCAAAAAGTTCAACTGTTATATATAACAACCATTTGGCTGGTCGAAAGGCACAGAATAAAGAAGACAATGAAAGAATTAAGTGAACTATAGTACAAGACGGAAATAATAGTGAGTGACGTCAGTCACTAGCTCGAAAACAGACCAACGTGAGCGGCTTAAAGTAATATTTAACAATAAATCTGGTATGAAATGCTCGCAAAATGCCGCTTGTTCTAAATGCGGACACAGCGTTCCGGCACAAAACGTGCACCGCTGCCAAATTCATTGTGGCCCGTATACGCGCGTTACGCGGAGCATTTGAAGCAGCTGTATTTTAACAGAGGTTCGCGATCGACGGACGTAAATGTACTGATATTTTACGACCGTCGGGCGGAGGTAGCAACGTTGCAACAGTAAACGAGCATATACCATGTGAGAGATCTGTTGCATAGTCGCGCTTGCGGGTTTAGGTTATCGTTTTGTTTTAACATTGAAAATGTTTCTGTTTTCCTAAATAGGGCCTCAAATCGTGAAAAAGTGCATGCTACATTTGCCACACATAACTTCGTACGCGTGAGAGATCGTGTTAGCTTGTTTATTTAAACTTAAATTGATTATAACGTATCGGAATCAGTTCTAATGACTAAAATAAGTTGGAACTAACTGAAACTAACCGAAAGGTTAAACTAACCCAAATTAACCGAATTTTGGTGACTAACCAAAACTAACCAACAACATTAAAGTTGCTTATAACGTATCGGAACCGGTTCAAATGACTAAAATAAATTGGAACTAACTGGAAGTAACCGAAAGATGATTGAATGACTATCCAAAAATAACTAAAAGCACCAAAACGGGCTAAAACATATCGGAAGGTGATTGAATGTCTAATCAAAACTAACCAAAAGTAACTAAGAGCACTAAAACGGGTAAAACATATCGAAATAAATTAAAAATATTGAAGTAAGTTAAAACGAATCCAAATTAACAGAATTTTGGCGACGAACTAAAACTAACCAAAACATTAAAATTGCTTATAACGTACCGAAACCGGTTCAAATGACTAAGATATATTAAAACTACTAAGACTTGACTGAACGACTAACCAATAGTAACTAAAAGCATCAAAACGGACTAAAACGCATCGAAATAGATTTAAAATATTGAAGTAAGTTAAAACTAACTTAAATTAACCGAATTTTGGTGACTAACCAAAAAACCCTAAAATTGGTTATAGTGTAACGGAACTGGTCCAAATGATTAAAATAAATTAAAATTAACTGAAATTAACCGAAAGTTGATTGAACGACTAACCAAAATGGACCAAAAGTAACCAAAGGCATCAAAAGGGGCTAAAACAAGTTGAAACTAACAATTAACCGAATTTTGGCGACTAACTAAAGTTAACCAAAAACATCAAAATTGGATATGACGTATCTGATCCGGGTCAAATGACTAAAATAAATTAAAACTAACTAAACTTAACCAAAAGATGTTTAACCAAAACCAATCAAGAGTAATCAAAAAGGACTAAGACGTATCGGAACAGATTAAGAATAAAATAAGTAACTAACCCAAATTAACCGAATTTTTGGGACGACCTAAATTATTAACCAAAAACGTTTAAATTGTTTTAACGTATCGGAACCGGTTCAGATGACTCAAATAAATTGGAACTTACCGAAAGTACCCAAAAATTAATTAAATAACCAACCAAAGCAAACCAAAAGGTAACTAAAAGCACCAAAACGGGCTAACACGTATCGAAAAAATATAAAAATATTCAAGTATTCAAATTAACCTTATTTTGGTGACTAACCAAAAACACTAAAATTGGTTATAACGTTTTGGAACCGGTTCAAATAACTAAAATAAATTAAAATTAACTGAAATTAGCCGAAAGTTGAGTGAACGGCTAACTAAAAGTAACCAAAAGCACCAAACTGGGCTAAAACATATCAGAACAGATTCAAAATATTAAGGTAAGGTGAAACGAACTTGAATTAACCGAATTTTGCCGACTAACTAAAATTAACCATAACGTATCGGAACCGGTTCAAATTACTAAAATAATTTAAAACTAACTAAAGCTAACCGAAAGCTGATTGAATGACTAACCAAAACTACTGACAAGTAACCAAAAGCACCAAAACGGGCTAAACCGTATCGGAATAGATTGAAAAAATTAAAGTAAGTTAAAACTAACCAAAACAAACCGAATTTTTGCGGCTAACCAAAACTAACCAAAAAGATAAAATTTGATTATAACGTATCGGAGTCAGTTCAAATGACTAAAAAAAAATTGAACGAGTCTGCTAGTAGTCGAGACACTGATGTGTAAACATATCCTATAACGACATCGGTTGTAAAAAAATGACAGCAGCACGTTGTGTTCCCAAGCGGTCACCCATCCACGTACTAACCCTGCCCGACGTTGCTTAACTTCAGTGATCGGACGAGAACTGGCATTTTCAACATGCTATGGCCGTTGCCTGTACGTTCTAGCTTGGCCATAGAATAAAAATTAGGTTTAATAACCAAGTTTAAAATAATAAAAAATCAACGCGAACGAAGCCCCGGGTAAAAGCTAAAAGTGTCCTATGTTCTTTACTATACTCTTGTAAATATCTGTACAAAATTTCATGATGATCGAAACAGTTTATGCGTGAAAGCGTAAGAAACAAACAAACACACACATTCGCATCTATAATATTAGTTAGGATTATTTAATAATACTTACTTGCAGCTTCGGAGTGGATTACTTCACTGCACAAATTCGACACGATAATCTAATGCTATCAGGAATAATATCAACATATGAACACAGCTTATTTGCCTAGTAATCTTGGGCCGACATCCTTAGATTTGGGAAAGTCAATAACCAAATTTTGCAAATTTTAGAAGAGGGCTATGATTCAATATGGTTTCAAACGTCTGGGCATCTAAATAATACTTTTGACAGTTCGTTTAATTTAAAATAATAATATGCTCTTTTATCATCTAAAATCAGTTTAAAAACGATTTTAAATGACAAAATTGTATAAAAACCTGAAAATTCGTACTTTTTTAAGACGATAGCCGTGGCTTCTGACGAATTTGTCGTGGATTTTGAAGCAAAAATTCATTTTAAATTCAACCGACCATTAAAAATAAGGTGTGCTATGGATCCAAATACACTGCGAATATAATAATTAATAAATAATACTTTTGACTGTTTGTTTAATTTAAAATATGCTTTTTTATCATCTAAAATCCATTTGAAATGATTTTAAATGACAAAATTGTATATAATACCGCCCTAGCGGCTAGGATCGGTATACATATTTTCGTCCCATTTGCCGAGATTTACCTTCATACCGCCGCGTAAGATGTTTACACTTCAATAAAATGGAACTAACGGAGTTGTTTGAACGACTAACCAAAAGTGACTAGAAATAGCCAAAACGGGCTAAACAGAATCAGAACAGGTTAAAAATATTACAGTAACGTTATGGCTATAGTCAAAAACGGTCTTATCGTGCGGGTCCAAAGATCACATTTTTCATTAAATGTCATTACTTTGACAGATTTTACACGCAAAATCTGCCACGAATGATGTTTTTACTGAAAATTGTGACCTTTGGACCCGCACGATAAGATCGCTTTTGACTATAACTATATTATATTAATAAATTTTCCTATCTAAAAGTGAAGGGTAATTTTTTCGGTTTTCATATCTGCACATTTTTGATGTGTAAACATCTTACGCGGCGGTGTGAGGGTAAATCTCGGCAAATGAGACGGATTTTTAATAGACGGTTGAATTTAAATTGATTTTCGCTTCAAAATCCACGACAAATTCGTCCGAAGCCACGGCTATCGTCCTAAAAAAAGTCCGAATTTTCGGCTTTTTATACAATTTTGCCATTTAAAATCGTTGTTAAACGGATTTTAGATGATAAAAAAGCATATCATTATTTTAAATTATACGAACTGTCAAAAGTATTATTCAGATGCCCAGACGTTTAAAACAGTAAAATTTGAAAAAGCTGGTTATTGACTGTCCCAAATCAAAGGATGTCGGCCCAAGATTATAAGGTAAATATGCTCCATATGTTGATGTTATTCCTGGTGGCATTAGATTTTCGCGTCGAATTTGTGCAGTGAATTAATCCGCTCCGAAGCTGCCAGTTCGTATTATTAAAGAATCCTAACTAATATAATAAATGCGAATGTTTTTGTTTTTATTCCATGAACATGCTAAAATGTACAGGTAAGGGCCATAGCACGTTGAAAATGCCAATTCTCGTCCGATCACTGAAGTTAAGCAACGTCGGGCGTGATTAGTACTTGGATGGGTTACCGCTTGGGAACATAACTTGCTGCTGTCATTTTTTTACAACCGATGTCGTTATAGGATATGTTTACACATTAGTCTCGAGTACTAGCAGACTCGCTTAAATTTTTTTATTTATTTTTGTTTTAATTATGATAATGTTTAATATTATTGCTAAAAATGCATTTCTTTAATTATATACCTATATTATAAATACTCGTGTGTTTACTTTTTTAAACTCTGCTTTTGGAAACTAAATGAATTTCAACGCAAATCACATTTTTGCGTTTTTATTCATCATTTTCAATTCAACAAAAAATGTGGGATTTAGATACTACGGTCGAAGTTATAGTTGAACCTCTTATTATCAATGTTGGTTCCGAAAGTAGTGATAGTAATGATTCTGAATCAAATTCTGATCAAACCTCCGATAACGAGTAGTAAACTTAAAATTGTATTGATTTTTGATGTAAACTTTCGATGCAACTTTCAATATGGTATTTTATGATAAGAAAAACCCCTTATCATCCATGACTCTTTTCCTAGCCTTCATAAATACATAGTACTATTTGTTTGTAGTACAATTTTGTTGCTTGTTACTAGACTTAGGAATAATTTTGAATATACGTTTTTTTTGCATATTTTAGA
>MU182300.1:0-160766 GCA_016904865.1 Pissodes strobi
ATGACTATAATCTAAGTAGGTATAGTAAAACTAAGTATTGTTTGTTTGTTTTATTTTACAATAAGTAAAACAAAGTTATCCAAAGGATGTAATAAGATCATATTACCTGCTATTATCTAGAATAGACAAATATTGATATTCCATTCATAATACAAATTAGCTAAATAATAAATAAGCTATTTAATTTAGTAACTTTTAATTATTACTTTAACACTAAATAGTTCTGGTTTTTATGTCCTCTTAGTTTTTTTCTAGTTGTAATTTTATGTAGGTATTGGCCCATATTTTAAATACCTATTCGTTTTTTTCACATTTCAATAAGTTTTAAGATTTAACTCACTCTTAAAATATAGAACAAAAAGTAAATAATTAACTAATAGATAATTAATAATATTTATTAATAATAATAATAATAACACTACATTCTAATATTAAACAACTTATGGCTAAGTAAAAACATCCTAATAATAATAAAAACTACTATTGCAATGACGATGACGTCCTGATTTAATTTTGGAGTTGAAGGTCTCTATTTATGATCTCGTTCTGTCAAGGCACTGCGCCCTCGCTAACATTAAATAGGTGGCTGAAGTATTTCTAGTCTCGTAATTTTGTTTGCATAATTTGCTGCCAGTCTTCCCACCGACTGCAATGGGGGTTCCTCACTATCCCTCTATTCTGCTTATCGTCAGAATCAACAAATCCTGGATGGCATTAAATGTTTTCGTTTTCTTTGCCTACCTATATTAACAATAATGATGGAGGGCTGTTACCGCTTTTATAATATTATATAGATTTTTTGGTTTAGTATTAATTGTGATACGTACCATCCCTCTGAGAGCCATAGGCTCCAATATCAACTGGTGCAATTTATATTCATTATCACAGGCTTCTAATAGAATAATACTAAAATCTTTTTTGTAGTTAAAGTATAAAGACCCACTACCAGCTGCTGCTTTTTTATTTTTACGTGCTTGCCATCAAGAGCACCAATGGAATGTGGAAAGTTTCACTTTTCTTGAAGGCCATTAACGATTCTTAGCCATTCTTCCTCTGATGAAAGGGACTTGAGGTATTCTGGACTCAATACATCCCATATTACTAAACAAGTCTCATGAATGATCTTGTGTACTGTAGCTAGACCCATTTGGAATTTGCATGTTAGGACCTGCATTGTTGTACCTTGAGAGAGGTACCTACCTAAAAACAAATAAAATGTAATTTAGTTCACAATACATTTTTATAATTATTAGTAGACACCTTATATAATAAAGTGGAAAATATCCCATAATCTTTTAACTTACTGCAAAGTTATGACAAGTCGTTCTTCTGCAGAAATTCCATTCGATCAATGCTGCTTGATAGCTTTTACTCTAACTGCTCATCAATTTTTCGAAAACTGGAACGGTCATTCTTGTGTATTTGAAAAAGTGAGGTAGATCTCAAGCTTTCATTGTTTTGTAATAATTAAAGTTTTCCTTTGATTTTCGTGTTCTGTGCATGGGTCGCATTTTGTATTTTCGTCGTCTTTGCTTAAGTCTGGTTGCAGCATAAAGACACAACATCGCACCCACCCAAGTACAAAAGCAGCATACAAAAAAAATAGTTTCCAAAAATTTTACGACCTTTTAGGGTATAAAACTCAAACAGCTAATCGATAGTCGAAATCGGTAACGGTGGCTGACAGAAGTTTATAAATGCTCGTTTTGTTCGATCTCGTAGCCTAGCGGTAACGGCGACGGCGCCGGCGGACGGCGCGGCGGTCGGCAACGCAAACGGCAAGTTTATAAATCCTACTTCATTCCATAACCGGCATTTAATAATTCAAATGTGACAGTGACCTATTTGGTTTTACGTGTCAAATATTAATACTTGTCATTATCAGAATTATATAAAATTACTAGTTTTATAAATCAAAATTATGGGCGACTGTAAAAAGAAGAAGGAAGATAAGTGTTTGAAAAAGTCAAATCTACTAGTTTACCAACAACCAACGGGACAGCGAAAAGAAAGAAGGGCGGATGACTGCAAGGGCAAAATAAAAATTCGTAAGTTTTATATCTAATACTTATATTTTTATCTACGAATGTAGAAATAGACATCCTCTAATTCAGCGGTTCTCAAGCTATTTTGGTGACGGACCCCTTTTAAAAAACTCAATTTTTAACGGTACCCTAAACCCTAAACTAAAAGCAAAACCAGTTATATGTGCATTGTTAATAATCATACAAAAAAAGGTAGATACAATAAGTAGTAAGTTAGTAAGCAAATGATAAAACTAAGTTCATTTAATGGGAGGCATGAAATTGTTTTTTAATCCTCATCAACTAGGTAATGTCAGTCTTGACAGAAGAAAGATGAATTCTCGTGTCTAGTTCGGCATTCAGTCTATTGCGGTATTTTGTTTTTGTAGCTGTATATGCTGAAAATCCCGTTTCACACAAGTACGTTGTTGGGAACGGCAGAAGAACATTCAAAGCCTCTGTGGCAAGTTGAGGATATTCATCACGAAGCCTGCACAAAAAATCTTTCAGTGAAATTATTTTGAGCAATGATTCCATGCTTGCGTCCGATGTCATTTCTAAAAATGATTCATATATCTGATTTGACATATTTTCAAGCTTCTGCAATTTGAATGAAAAAGGCTTATGAATCCATGAGTTTATATTCAGTTTCGTATTCTGCTCTTCAGGAAAGTAAGATTCAAAAGTCGCTTGCAGATCATTGAGATATTGCACCAATTCAACAAATGTGTCATTTTGAAATATTTCTGCATCACTAAGACAAAGGTGCCTAAGGAACTCACTTAGCAAAGAAAAGCTTTCTATTTCTCTCTTACCAAAACAAGTCATCCAAAAATCTAATTTTCTTTTAAAGGCGGTTATCTTGTTGTTAGCATTGAAACTGTTGTCTGTTTTCCTTGTAGTGACAGGTTTAATTCGTTAAGTTTTCCAAACATGTCTGCTAAAAATGCCAGCTTTTATCGGTCAAACGGTCCTTTAAATTGAAAGGAATATCTGTAAGAAAAGCTTCAGATTCTGTTCTTAGTTCAAAAAGCCTTGACAAAGACAACCATATCTCACGTCAGTATGGAGCTGTAGTGTTTTATGATTGCTACCATAATCATCACATAATGTTGAGGACAATCGGGATTGCAGTGGACGTGACTTGACAAAATTTATTGTTTTTACCGCCTCATCAATAACCAATTTTCGATTTGGCGGCATATTCTTACCCGCGAGTGATTGTCTATGCAGGATGCAATGACTGGAACTACAATTTGGCGCTTTTATTTTTATTCGTGATACTGCTCCTGCTATTCTGTCTTTCATTGCCTTGGCTCCATTGGTACAAATATCGATGCAATCATTCAAATTTTTTCTTCAAAAAATGTGTTAATCGTGTTAAAAAATTCTTGTCCGGTTGTGTTAGTCAGTTTTGCCAGAGCTGTTGCGATACATTTTCTAATACGTTATTTCATACGTTTAAAGCTTTTAGCCTCTGACTGCACCATTTCGATGGCATTAAAATGACAATGATAGGGTGGTCACATGAGTACACAATGTCCATGCTCCGCAGCGTATTTATTCAAATGACAATTTTTTTCCGGTACTGTTTGCTTTTCCACCAAATTCCAAACTGCATCTTTTAAAAGATGACTTAAAAGAGGGATATCCTTCTTTGCAAGCCATTCTGAAATACATTTATTGCTCCAGCTTTTTCTCGGTATTTCTTCTTCTAGACGACAATGATATTCAGTATAATTAAGGATGGTTCTGTTAAGTTTACAATAATATCTTTAAATGATTTCTCGAAATTTTCGATATTCATATTATCGTGATAATCAGCTGTCTTCTTACTACCTTTAAAAATTAGGGATGCATTTGTCTCAAATCCATTTTTATTTCCGGCATGAACAATAAAGTAACGCCTCCCACTTCCAGTTTTTTTTTAATTACTATATTTACTACCATCTTGCCACATTCTTTTATCCACACTTGCTAAAACCCATTTCTCATCCAGACAAACCGGTTTATGTATGTTCACTTTTTTAGCAACTTGATATTTATTTAAAAATAAAATTATCTTCAATCTGACTCCAGGCATTTACAATAAATGTTTTTCTTCCATCCTGCTATTTGAAACTAAAGCCGATTGTCTTAATTCTCAAATATAAAGAACTTATTGAGATCTTAATTTGTAGTGATTCTTCATTAAATTGCTTATAAATAGTTTCTGAAGTAATATGTTCCTTTCGTGAATACATTTAGTAAATGACTTCCCTTAAACAATGCAGAGTATTCTTCGTAATTCGAGTTTTGCTCCGGGAAACGTTTCCAGGCATATTCCTTCTAAATTCGAAATTCGTTCCTCTGTCTGGATCTTCTAGGTTGTATAATATGATTTGTGGACTTTTTAGGGTTTCGGCCGCCTTTTGAATTGCCTTAAATCGAGATTTTAAATAATTTTGAAAATAAGTTACTTCGTTAACTATAACTTTATTGGATTCATTTAAATATCGCATTTCGGCAATGTATTTTTGCGTTATTTAATGTCGTCATTAACAGACATCAAACGTTTGTCTTAACGTTTAATTAGTAAGCGATGGCGACGTTCTTTTTTGGTAGTTTTTTGTTTCACCAGATTATTGATTGATAAACCAGGATGGAGTGATTTCAAATCGGTATGTATTAAATAAAATATTTTCCGATTTTAGCAATATGCACACCAAAGCCGAAGCCAATTAAAATATGCACCGGTGCAGAATTAAGGAAAATGTGTCCCCCAAATGTCTGTCCTTGTGAACCGGTCAAAAAAGGCGCAAACTTTGGATTTCTAAAGATTTTTGGTAAGGTAAAAAACTTTCCAGATTTAATTCATATATAACAACTTTAAAACAAACAACTTTTCCTCCTTGACAACAAAAAATAATAAGTAGGTGTCGCGTCATCGTCATCGTGTTGACAGCGCTTTGTTGCTATGCTGGTATAAGCTGTCACGTTGCTTACGCTCTTAAGTTGCTGCTATGTTTTAAAAATGAGTTCCAGTGTAGATGACCTGCCAAGAGATCTCCCTGAATAGGTAAACGTGGTTCTAATAAATCTTCTTGAATTGAAATATTTAAAAATATGCAGAGCGTTCCATTTAAAACAAGGAAATTAGTATCAACTTCTTTAATTTTTTTATATACACGGTGTCCTACCTCGATTGCTACGATCGATCTATGAAGAACCGTGTATACGAATTTTCTGAAGATTTGGTGGTTGTGGAAATGCCACTATCTTGAAAATATTTTTGTTGAATGTACAGATATGTTTGAGTAAAGAACCAAATTTTCTTAAAATTCATATACGCGGTTGTTCATGTATCGTTAGTGGCCATCGAGGTAGGATACCCCGTGTATAAAATACGATTGCGTCAAAAGTAGCAGAACAAACTATATAGATAAATAGTAGTGTCCTCCCTTGTAATGTGAATAGCTATTTGCCTATCAAGTTCGGAAAGTGATACTTTTTCGGATGCGACTGCAGCTAGCCGAACGACGCGAAGCGGAATTCTGATAGCAAATCAAGTGCAGAAAAGACACTTTCCGCATATATTAGTGCATAAGTTTAACTACAAAATTAACTCAAACATTTTTCACAAAAAAAAAAATAAAGAATTTTGAATTTGGCAATCTCTTTCGTACCTCATGGGTGAGACGACGCATTGGGTTAAACCCCTATTAGCAATGCCTCACAGATTGCTAATAAGAGTTCAAAATAACATCGATTTTTTTGGCAATAATTTTCTTCCCACAGGGCTTACAGTAGCCACCTGCAGTAGCTACTGATTCCATTTAGCCATTCCGCTGTCGACATGGTATTCTCGTAGCGCTCCAAACATCCTACGCATTCATTTTCGTTGAAAATCTCGTCGTCTCTGGAATCGTTTGTTGAAAACGTGCCATCTTCTTCAGAGACAAAGTAACCAAACGTAGTTTTAGAGAGTTTATTTATTCTACCAAGCTTGTTTCTCATCAACCCCTTGGATACATTTTTGGTCTGTCTTCTGTCAGGTTTTTCTAATTGTTTTTTCTGGCATTTTATTTTTCCTGCGGTTTTTTCCTTTTTCCCTGTTCAATCTCTTCTCTTTCTAATCTGGCATAAGTGATGAATAAGGCAAGATTTGTGCTGACTGTTTTCTTCGTTTAGTTTGCTTGTTAGTTAAGGACTGGAACTGGCGAAATCATATCCAGAATTTTGCTCAAATCATCCACACCAACCGAAGGAGCAGAACTTGACGAAGGTTCAGGTTCAAAAAAATTGGTGAAGGTGTTGATGGCCGTTCCTTTGATTCCTGAAAGTTCTCGGCTTATTTTCCTTGATCTTCTGCCACACTTCCTGAATTTTGGTTTATATTATTGGATGCTAACAATGGATGTTCAGGAACTGGTGAGGGTTTCAAAGGGAACATTCCAGTTGCGGAAAACCCTGAAGCTCTAGCAGCCACTCGGCGCGAGTCCAAGCTGTAACAAGCAGTGCATAAAAATGTGTCTGCTAGATCTTCTTTTGGCGACTGGTTCTAATTCATCGCATGCATTTTTGAAATATGTACAATTTGAAAACCACGCCCTCAAACTATCTCCCAATTGCCTTGCTCCCAATAATCTCTAAAGTCATGGAATGTGTAGTCAGTCAGCAACAACTCAGGTACCTCGAGAACAACAGAATATTTAGTGATATCCAATACGGTTTCCGCAAACAGAGATCGACCGGAGATTATATTGGCCTATATCACTCATATATGGAGTAAGGCAATTGAGAACTACGGATAATCTCGAGCGATTGCCTTGGATATATCGAAGGCATTAGACAGAGTTTGGCATGACGGACTGCTCAACAAACTGCCGTCTTTCTATCTATACTGCTACCCCTGATGAATTTTTATTTTGCTAAGCGTGCACGTAGCGTCCTATCCAAGACGTTGTCACTGCGAGCGGCTTCTCTGAAGGGGACCTTGTCTTAAAGCATAGCTTCCACAGCTCTCGCAAAGTCATCTTGTATCCAAACTAAATTCGCCATACCGTCGCCTTTTAGCGGATTTCTAATGATTATTTTCTTCATCGTAAAATGGACCAATCAGACAGCCCGATTTTCTGAATAAATTTTGTTTAGATAAGTGATTATTGCACTAGACCTGTTTAACTGCGATTAAACTGCGTCCTCCATATTGGATTTCGTTTTGTCGATTGTAGCTGATTCTTGCGATTTACATTAACGGTTTTTGAAAAAACATTATTTTCTAAATGGTTCCAATGATCTAATATTGATTTTTATTGCTAAAAACTCCGATTCTCTTTAAAATTTTAATTTAATTATTTTAATATGAGGTGACAGAAAATGTCAAATTTTGAAAATATGTCTACTTTGATAAGCGGGCCAAGTCAACGCATCAGGGTATGTAACCAAGGTGACAAAAACGCAAATATCATGCGAAGCGTCGTTTTCAACGTTCTGAATGTGTTTTTGGTGCTTTGATCAAAATGAATCCGCGATTTAGATAAAAATTTTTGTTAATTTTTTTTAACGGCTTGTATGGATTTAATTTAACTAATTCAGGAAATAATCTAGCCGCATACCACTGAAACTATGAATTTAATCGATTAAACTACGCTCAATATTTCTCGCATGATTTTTCTTTTTGGCAAATAGTTTCATGCAAAATAATTTATAAATAAAAAAACTCGACCGCTTCGCGGTCTCGTGTTTTTGTTAAATTATTTTGCATTCATCATTTTCCAGAAAAATCATGCTCAAAATATTGAATGTAGTTTAATCGATTAAATTCATAGTTCTCGTGATATAATATATGAGTAGCTGCTTAAACAAAATACCTTGCAAACTTTTGTGGTACTTACCAACCATATATCACCAATTGCAAGTCTATCGCACCTTCACCACGATTTTTTCTGAACGGCAAGAGTAGACCGTCTACATGTACCTAACTTCGGTAACTGACGCCACTTGCACCAAGTTCACGAATTATCGGTCTGCGTCGAGTCATGCCTCCCTGTTTTAGCCTAATATTTCCTATAATTGACAAGAGTGGGCATATTCTATGGAGATGCAGCAAAATCGTAATTAGTTGAAGCATTATTTAGTATATGTCGCAGAACATCATCTCTGAGTTAACTTCCTGGAAATTGATCGTTCCTGGAAAAAAGTATGGGTGTTTATCTCGGGCCATTAAGAAATTACCTTTGCTTGCTGCTATAAGATCCCCTCAAAATTTGAAATAAGCAGCATAATGACTACTTAAAAAGGTGGCTACACACACAACTGCAAACTTGACTAGCATGCATGATCAATCTTTTTGTACAAGTTCTGTAGGAAAATTTTGCGCAAGCATTTAAATTGTACAAGCCGCTTGATGATTGATTTTGTTTGAATCATGCAAGCTTGGATGAGTCGTGCTTGCGCAAGCGAAACGGAGTCTGTGTACATACGAGTTGACTTGTCCACACAAGCAACAATCGTAAATGAGCTGTTTGCACTTATCACTTCTAGCGATCTGAAGAAGGTGAACCGAGAATTACTGGAAAACTTCATTCGTGCCTTTGGCGAATTCAGTCATCAGAATATCATGTTAGAGTGAAGAAGGTGTATCTTGTTTTTTAATTAAATGTGTTACAAGTGACAAAAGTTTCAAATAAGTTCTTCATTCATTCTGGGATAATTATGCCAATCACGTGGATATTTCTTTAATTCACTCAGTAACTTACTATGGGAGGACGTTTTTCTTTTCATTAACCACTCTTTGCATCCCACATCACGTTTCTTTTTTCGCGTTTTTCTCTTAAAGGCAAGTGCATTATCGTCCGAGCTAGACATTTTTCCGGCACAAACTGATGCTTGTTTAAGCACGCATGTACCGTCTGGTGGCAAATGGAAAAATATGCATGCTTGTACAAAATGATTGTACATGCAAGCTTGACCAGCATGCATGATCAATCTTTTTGTACAAGTATGCTGAAGCGTCTGGTGGAAAATTTTGCGCAAGCATTTAAATTTTGCAAGTCGCTTGATGATTGATTTGGTTTGAAGCATGCAAGCTTGGACAAGCCGTGCTTGCGCAAGTGAAACAGAGCTTGTGTACATACATGCCGACTTGTACACACAAGCAACAGCCGTGAATGAGCTCTTTCCACTCATCATGTCTAGCGATCTGAAGAAGGCGAACCGTGAATTGCTGGAAAACTTTATTCATGCATACCAAAATCAGCCGTGTCTTTGGCCAATCAGATCATCAGAATAGGGCGAAGAAGGCGTATCTTGATTTTTAGTTAAAGGTGTTACAAGTGATAAAAGTTTCAGATAAGTTTCTTCTATTCATTCTGAGATAGTTATTGCAATCACGCGGATGTATGTTTAATTCACTCAGTAAGTTAAAATGGGAGTACGTTTTTCTTTTCCTTAATCACTCTTTGCACCACACATAGCATTTCCTCTTTCGTATTTTTCTCGTAAAGGCAAGTGCATCATTGTCCGAGCTAGACATTTTTCCGGCACAAACTGATGCTTGTTTAAGCATGCATGTACCGTCTGGTGGCAATTGGAAATTATGCATGCTTGTACAAAATTATTGTACATGCATGCTTCTCAAGCTTGCAGTTGTGTGTGTAGCCACCTTTACTTACATTAATGTTAAACGGGAGCAACTATACTTAAAGAGCAATAAAACCGTTTTTTCAAAAAACTGCGTGGAATTTTTTTTAGTGGAATGGTGAAGAGGATCATTAAATTAAATTGGTATTAAGTCTTTACATCTCTAAGAAACTCTTAGTGAATACATTTGTTAGTCTGAAAGAGCTCTTAACTAATGCCTATATATATGTACGCCTATATTGCAGACATAATTAATTTAAAAACACATTGATTGACGTGAATCGCAAACAGAATAATGCCCGGTTTCTGAAGTACCAGATATCTATTTTATAAAGTTATGAAGCCTATAATTACTATATTTACAATTGTATTAACAATCGTTGTCATAGGAAATATTATCTGATATCGACGTTTTAAGTTTACTAAGACTGCAGCTGCATAATATTATATTATCTGCAACTGGTATATCCTCTGCCTGTTTACTGTTCTGAATTTGAAATTATTTTTCTTGCAATTTCTTCCTCTTTTCTGTCTTATTGTTCCTTCTTATCCCTATTTCTTATTTTTTCTCTTTAGTATGTTGTGCTGTGCACATATAAATGTAAGGTCACTAATGAATAACTTTGATGTTTTTAAAGATCACATTTCTAAAAATAACTATTGTATAACTGGAATCACAGAGAGCTGGTTGGCTGCAGATATAGGCAATGAGGCTATTGCTATAAACAATTATAATTTTATTAGACAAGATAGGCTGGAGCGCGGTGGAGGTGTCGGGATTTACATTAGGACGGACTTGTATTTTACTGTTTTGTTGAGCGAGTGCAGTGACGTTGTCGAGCATATTTGGATTAAGACTCAGTACTGCAATGAAACTATCATTGTCGGCAATATCTACAGACCACCTAATACCAATTGCAATGAGTTTCTTGCTTATTTTGAGGATGTTTTGATTGAGTTCTTTGCGCAGTGTGACAGAATTTTGTGTTTTGGCGACTTCAATATTAATATGCTGAATAATGACGCGCCGCAGGTGGTCCAACTGGATAATATTCTGAGTGCTTTCAACTTGAATCAGTTAGTTTCTGAGCCGACTAGGATATCGAATACTAGTTCCACCTTGATTGATTTAATATGTTGTGGCTCGGACAATGTGCTTGATGTGGGTGTAAAGGACATTAATGTTTCAGACAATTTACTGGTTTACGTCAACTTTGATTTTAAACCTCTTCAAACCAATAAATTGCACTATAAGTACAGGGTTCTTGATCACATTGACGTGGGTAATTTTCAAACAGATTTAGAGGGGGCTCCGTGGAATACCATTTACGAGATGGAGGACATTGATGAAAAGGTAGCCTTTCTTACCAATACAATATTAGATATTTTTGATATACATGCTCCAATTAAGATCAGTAAGAGTGTTAAAAAAACATATAGCCCGTGGATGACAGACAATATCAAATACATGAAAAAACTAAGAAACCAGGCATTGAATCGTTTCCGCCGCACCAGGCGTCCCGAACATTGGAATTATTACAAGCAGCTTAGGAATTTAGCAACTTCTTCAATTAGAGCTGAAAAAAAAGCGTATCTTAATCATAAATTTCAGAACTGCAGTCCTAAAGAACAATGGGATGAACTAAAAAAATTAAATATGCTAAATAAAAAAAATAAAAGTATTCCAGAAAATTTAAAAAATGTAAACCAAATTAACACATATTTTACACAAATATCAAGAAACATTGATGTTCCAAAGCAAGAGTTGATTAATTTTTATGAGAATAATTCCTTGTTAGATAAAAAGTTTATATTTAATCATATCTCAGAAGAGATGGTTTCTAATGTTATTCTCAATATTAAATCAAAAGCATTTGGTGCTGATAATCTGAATATAACATTAATTGCTCTTTGCTGTCCTTTTATAGTTCCTTATTTAACTCATATAATAAACGCCTGTATTGAAAAATCCTATTTTCCAAAAAGCTGGAAGTTTGCCAATGTTATCCCGCTACCAAAGGTCAAGAATCCGACCTAATTTGGACATTTACGATCAATCTCGATACTGCCTACGTTCTCAAAAATTTTGGAAAAGGTCATGGAATTGCAGATTATCTCTTACGTGTCGAGTAATAATATTATTCCTCTTAAGCAATCCGGGTTTAGAGCTGGCTATAGCTGCTCCACGGCGTTGTCTGATATAGTGGACGATGTGGTAAGGTCACAAGATAAAAACAATGCTTCTGTTCTCGTTCTGCTCGACTATACAAAAGCATTTGATATGCTTCATCATGATATTTTGATAGCTATTTTAAAATACATAGGGTTTGATCGGGCTGCACATTCGCTGGTGTCGTCTTTTCTATCGGACAGAGTTCAGCGGGTAATCCTCGATGAGAAGTACTCTGGAGAGTTAAGCGTTACGGCGGGTGTTCCCCAGGGAAGCATCTTAGGTCCTCTTCTTTATAGCATTTTCACCTGCAACTTTGTCAAATCTCTTCAGTACTGCCAATATCATTTATATGCTGACGACACACAAATCTACGTATCTTTTAACCCCAGTCAAGCAGAAACAATTAATGATCAGCTCAATTATGATCTAAATAGACTGCTGCCCAAGTAAATCGGTAGCCTTGTTGTTTTGTGGTGAAAGCGTTCGCGATCAGCTTACAGCAAAAATAAAACTTAAATTGGGAGACGACTGTGTCATGTTTAAAAATTCTACAAAAAATTTAGGCCTTATTATTGACACAAAATTAAAGTTTAAAGAGCATGTAACATTATGCCTAAAAGGGGCATTCTCTATGTTAAAGTTAATTTATTCACATAGGCACACTCTCACTCAAAAAACTAAAGCTATGTTGTGTGATGCTCTCATTTTGTCACATTTCAATTTCGCAGATAACGTCTATGGTCCATTTTTGGACTCGGTAGATATTAGGAGGATTCAGAGAATACAAAATTCTTGTTTAAGATTGATTTTTGGAATAAGGCGTAGACAAAGAGTATCACATAAGTTGAACGAGTTGGGATGGCTTGACATGGATCGCCGGCGAGTTCTGCATTCGGTCTGCTTCTACTATAAGATCATCAAATTTAAATGCCCTCCATATCTCCACGAGAAACTTACATATCGCACAGATGTTCACAATCTTAACATACGTAGACAACATTTATTAACAGTACCCTCTCACAAAAAAGAGGTATTTAAAAAGTCATTTTCTTATCAGATTGCTTCTTTGATCAATAAGTTTAAAGTGAATGATTTTTCAGCCCCAATATCAGTCTTTAAAAGACGAATTAAATACAAATTACTCTGTCAGTAAAAAGCCTCGTAAAAGCCTATACTTGTGGCTTACATAAAATTTAACATTATGTCATTCAGCCAGTCTCTCTCTCTCTCTCTCTCTCTCTCTCTGTCTCTCTCTCTCTCTCTCGCTCTCTCTCCCCTCTTTCTGTCTTGCTCTGTAATCTAAGTTAATAATGTGTTGAATTCTGTAACTGGGGACCATCTTTTTTTAGAGCTCCAGGTTTTCTTAAACTGATTTACTTTTTTAAGTTAGTTCTTATGTTACTTATAAGTTGGTAATTTTTTATTTTAAAATTTTTGACGGCTTCAACAGCGCCTTCCGTTGTGAAGGAGGCTGCATGTGGCCCATTGCTCCTGTTAATTTGGATGGATGTATACATACATATTTCTTTTTTTTTGTAATTAATTTGTACACTGGAGTAATAAACCTGTTTATTATTATTATTATTATTATTATTATTATTATTATATTTGAAGAATAAAGTTATCCATACTTTGAGAAACTGGGCATAAGTGCGACATTTTTTGAAAACTTTGAGGAACGCATTAACTCGTTTCAAACGTTGAGGAACGCCGATTCTTTTTTATGATGTTTTTCGTAAATTTGAGAGACGCATTAATTTTCCCTCATTTTCTCTAAGTGACAAGTTATATTTTTTATGAATTAATTTAGGACATGCCTAAGCAGCGGTGTAATCCCTAATCGATGACGAAACATCGCATACTCGAAATAAAGGCCACAATACGGCTGGTTTATCCGAATAGCGATATTTTTAATTCCGTGCGATATTTTGTAATGAGATATTTTGAGCATGTCGACAATACTTTCAATAAAGAAATCAAGGTGTTGAACTTAAATATTTGGTACTAGCATACATGCGATGGAAACAAGGCCTAATGGGACTCTAAGAATAGTACTAATTTTACTGTCGATCGGGACATAAACGGCTAACTGTTTTAATCTTGCAAGAAGAAATAATACGTATTATTCAGAGTGAAGTGACTTGCATCGCAAGGTGCAAAAAGTATCACTTATAATCCTAATAATTGGAGGAACATTGGCTGTATATTTCACCCCGCAATTTTTTTTAGGATTCGGACTTAAATCTGCTGTAGCCGCAGCCGTAGTATATATAACATACGATATGGGAATATGGGGAACAACAGATGACACACAGCAGTTGTACGGTACCGCCTGCTCCCTTTTCGGACATCCGCAGCCTAAGAAAAATGACAAATGGGACCCCCCATCCTGCGAAGCCGAAAGTGAATTATTCACAGTACGTAAAGTGTTTGTATCGCGATAAGATGTTTTCAGGATATTCATATTAACCTGGCAGTATTATTTTAAAAACAGTTGGAATAATTTTGTCAATGGTCAATTTTTTTGTTTGATGAATGTTGGCAAATACATGAACAATGGACTGAAAAATCATTATCGCGCAATGACTGATCTAGTGCAAACCCAAAAAATTTACCTTAATCATGCATGTAATACGTTAGGTATATTTATTGTAGCGTTGAGAGACTAGGGGATATTAAAGCATTGTTCGGGCATATATTATATAAAGTGCAATTAGAAAGGAAGCAAAATGATTGCTGCAACAACATAAAACCAAACGAATTTAAAATTAAATTAAGGTAAAGCACATCGCTTTGTTAAGCTACGGAACCCGAGAACCACCTACTAAGCCAAATATGGTTATCTTGGTTATACTAAACTCCAAGATTTAATTCTTATTCCACCAGACAAGGCACTTTCCATTCTTAAAAAGATTCGGCTTTCAAGCTGGACTGCCAATTTGGAGAATGATACAATATACCCCAGTGAGCACAAGTGACGCCCAATACATGCTCCTCGTCCTAATCTAACGTTATCTATGCTAAACATGCATCAACCTTAATAATTTCGATTCAACCGAATTTAGTATAACCACTTTAAGGTATGTAATATTTTGTTCAATTACAGAGACCAAAGTTTAATCCATATGGCCATTGTGAAGATCCCCCCATTAGAGCTGAAGACTCTTACCTTAAATTCAAACATGTTTGGAATGGCGCTGTATCGTATATTTTCCATGGAATCGCGAATTTTCCCGGCAACCTAATGAAGAGCAAAAAGAAATCGCATTCCGAATCATCCGTGGAATCTAAAAAAGAACCTGAGTGTGTATCCTACTCGGAACTTACCGAGGAAGAACAAACTAAAGTGAATAATGTATATAAATAATACTTGACTTTATTTGAAAGCAAATTAAAGAGTATAATTTTTGCTTTGTTGATCATTTAGTTCCTTGCAATTTTAATCATCAGGAAACAGAACGTGGGCTATTAAATTCTATAATCGCTGTTTAATCACTAGATCAATGTTTGCTACAAAAAAAGTATTAAATATTGTTGTTCAGCTTAAACGTTCCTTCAGAATATATTTACTGATATCTGAGTTGCTGGCATTATATCTCATCCATTGGAAAAAGTGAAATTTAACAATTGCTCATGATCCCATTTAAAATAACGCTGATTGGTTTCGTAACCATGAAGCAACTAAGTAAAATTTAAAAAATATGACTAATTTAGTTGCGTCTCCAGATATTAGTTGTCTCTGCAGTGGACCATTTAAAACTACTACGAAGAACATGAACATTACTTCTTTTTTTCTGAAGATGGTATACATTTGCAATAGAGAAGACAGGGACTGGTGGATACATGTTTCAGTTTTTTAACTGAAACCTTTCATTTGTATCAAATGAATATATTTTAGTCCATTGAATAATGTATCCTTTTAAGATACTTGATCTATAAGTATTATTTATTCATGTCGATATTTCTTACTAAATTTTGTAAACATTACCTGTAATGCACACCATGTATCACATTACTCTTACTGGAGCAAGTGGATCCGTGCGCAGGACATATCGATACAGGAGGAATAAATTGAGATTGAGAGCATATAAAAGGTATATAAAAGGAAAAAAATACTAGACAGAAAGAAAATAAACCAGATTATAAATCAATAGCTAGGCCATTATCAGTACAAGCGTACTTTTTGAAGTCGAAATAAAAAAAAATACTTCTTAATTGAATACTTTCATTGCCTATGTATGACCCAGATGGCGATTTATTTGATTTGGATAATGGTTAGGCTTAATTTTTCTTTTTTATTGAAATTTTGAAAAAAAAAGTGTTATAACGGAGGTGGCAAACTTAATAACGGAGTTGATGCTTTAAACGATTTATTTAAACAAATACAAAAGAAAGCATTACCAATAGAATAAATAACCAAGAATAAATAAACTAAAACAGATTAATGTATAAAAGTAGCGTGCACATCTCTGAATTAAAGTTTTTTTATTTGTCAAAAAATTGTAGTACTCTTTAGGCTTATCTATACTTTTTTCGTACTTTAACAAATATCACCACCTCCGTGATCAATGGTCACCCCCGTTACCATTAATAGATTGCGGAGGTGCTATCAGTGAGGTGATGAAAATTGTTGTTTTTTCGATGTAAAAAAATAATTAATACCTATAACAACCATTTGCTTATATATTTTAAGATGGCATATTACACAGATTAGGAAACATCTAAAAAAATATATTTAATCTTTGGAACTTACCTAGAAATGTTGCTAACGGTGGTGGTGCCGGATGCTTTATAATATGTAAAAAGTAATAGAAAACACGTGTTTAGTAGCCAATCAGTAGGGATGGCAACGATATATCGATATTTTGCACATATACATATTACTTCAATTTATCAATATATTTATATCGATAAATGTTATCCGATATATCGGAAAAAATATCGATAGAAATCTCGATAAATATCGGAACACGCATTTCGTAATCAACCGGAAAAAGAAGCTGACTATCAGATGGCAACCAGAAAATGTCCATACCTCAATAATAAAATAAATTGAAAAATATTTGGATCTATTGAAAAATGCTTTTTATCCGCTACCTCTAACATTTTGGACCCCAGGTTCAAAAATTTTTATTTTACAGACTGACTGGCTCTCTCTATACATTGTAATAAGGCATCTAAAAAATTAAATTTAATTTTTCATACAAGAGAGTAAATGGTCACCTTCTTCAGATCTTTCAGAATCGCACGAATCTGTGATCCCTTTTGATCGATGGGCGCCGCCCAAAATATAGTGCATAAAAATAAAAAGAAGAATACAGAGGATGAGAAAACAGATGAACTCATACAGTATATGTCTGCGCCATGTAGGAGTTTGAAGGAAAACCCATTGAACTCGTGGGAAGAGATGAACATGATTTACCCAAATCTGTACAGACTTGCGTTAAAATATAATAATTGTATTGTGGCCCCTTCTGTACTGTACGATTATTTTCAAAAGTTGCTGCAACAGCAACAAAAAATTGTTCGAGTTTAACTGGAAAAAGACCTTCAAAACTTTTGATTCATTAACAGAAAAAAATGTTGCATGGTGACGTGATTTACTACTTTTTCCTTGGCTTAGTTTGTATCTAGGATCTTAATTTTATTACCGTTTTTTATTTGCTGCATACATATTTTGATGTGTTTCTTTTTTGAGTCCTTAATGAAATTTTATTTTTTGTGTTAGTTTTCTTAAGATCGATCGATGGTCAATTAATGCGGGTAGGGGGGGTGAGGGCAGTATCGGAGAATATGTTATTGATCCTCACTTTTTCAACGGGCATTTAAATGGAGGCATGTATCTGAACTTTTTACAAAATGAAGGGAGCTTTTTTGCCACTATTTACCAATAGGTTTAATGTTGGAAGAGTAGGGACAAAAAATTTACCGTTCCTGTCACCTGACTTAACCAAATTAAATTTCTTTTTGTGGGGCTACGTTAAGGAAACCGTCCAGCAGAAACCTCCAACGACACCTGAGAACATGCAGCAAGGAATACGTAGAGCATTTGAAAACATTACGGGTCTTTGAAACATTAAACATAAGTTCTAGTAAGAAATTAATGTTAGTGATTTTTATATAAAATATAAAGAATTTATGTCTTTTCAATGTTCTGAAAGTTTAGTTTTATTTCGGTTGTTGTGATTGTCTAATTTTACACGGAAGTGAAAATATTTTTTTTAACCAATTTTTCAAGAATCTTTGACACTGCGGGAAGGAATGCAATTGGGCGATAGTTCGAAACTTGATCTTTATCTCCTCCTTTATGCAAAGGAATAATTATTGCGTCTTAAGACAGTTTGGAAAAAAACCCATTTTGGAATGACTTGTTAATTAAAGTAGTAAGATGGTTTAATGTGCATTCCGGCAGGTTTGAGAACATATTCATAGTAAGCCCATCAGTCCCAGATGAGGATTAATTTTTAATGTCTTTAATTGTACTGGAAAGCTCAGCTAATGCTACAGGCGTAAAGAAGAAGTTGTGTAAATTCGCATTAGCATTAGAGATATATGAACGTGGGTCATGAGGAGTTATGCTGTTCATTAAATATATAGCCATATTTACAAAGTAATTGTTTAGGTCTTCAGGTGAATTAGCGATTGTGCTAGACGAAGAAGTCATATTCCTTAAGTCATTCACAATAGATCATGATTCGTAGCAACATTACCAGATTTAGCCAGCCTCTCATTATAATAAATGTCCTTGGCAGCTTTTATAGTCTTATGATAGACTTTTCTGTAAAGTTTCACGTAATCATGGATGAAGACGCTGTTCGAGTATTTTCTTGGGTGAGATAATGAACGGTATGTTCTTTGCAGATGTGCGTAAGCCTTTAGTTGACCAGGGTTTATACTGTTTAATTTTGATAGGCCTAAGAAGAAAGCATTTGAACGCCAGAGTAGATAAAGTTTTTATAAATCTAGAAAATTCGGTATAAACATCATCAGATAGGACAACCCAGTCAGTTGTTAGATATAGGTGCACGAAATTTAGAAATTTTTGTCCGAAAAAATACGGCGTAATTTGCGCAAAGCAGTTTTGCATTTGGATTTTACCGAAAATTTTGTTAATACTGCCTCATGATCAGAGAAACCCGAGTTAAAGACAGCACAGCAAACGAATTTTGGATCAAAAGCTGACACGACATTGTCTATAGTACTAGAACTAGTTTTAGTTATTCCAGTTGGTGAGTTAATATGCATGATTATACCAAAAGAGTCGAAAATGGACCGAAGAGATTCTTGAGCAGCACACACACTGGAAAAGTCAATATTAAGGTCGCTATACAAAATTAATTTGCTTTTTAAAGGCAGGGCTCGAGCAAGCTCAGTAATCTTTGACTGGATACATTCATGTCAGTGTCAGGTGCTCTGTAAATACAAACAATATAGAGGTCATAAGCATTATGATAGACGATGGAAAATTCAAATACTTTCTCAGACAATAAATTATCGAACTTTGTCACTGCCGAAAAGTCGTTGTTAGTAGACATTATCATAGTACCTCCATGAGATAAATTACTTCTATTAACTCCTGTTACTGTAGTATAATTGTTGACAAACACAGGCTCATCAACATTTAACCAATGTTCAGTTATGGCAATGATTTCTGGAAAATTAAGCTCTTCTAATAAAAGAAATAATTCATCTGTTTTGTGCCTTAAGAACTGAATATTAATAAGAAAAACACTAAGCTTGACATCATCCAATTTTTCAGAGGGTGCTTGATCCTCTGTTCGCGTGATTCTACCTAAAAATTCCCGCCACTAATCGGAGAGCCAGTATAAAATAATTGCTATGACTTTCCGTAACCTTCTGAAGGTGTTGAAGTCTCTCCGATGAAAAAACAGGCAGAGAGATCCGTTTCAACCTCAGCGGAATCAATACCGTAGGCGTCGTGAAAGCGATAATACAACTTACGCAAGGAGTCCACATCACTAGGAAGTCCCTCTGAAGCTAGAGCTAATTTGTTGCTAGTGTTGGTGTGCCCTTCAACAAACACTGGAGGGTTGATCATGGAGATAGGCAAGGAATAGCCGAAGAGCCTTTAATATGGAGGGGTCCCTCAGTCTAGTAGCAAATAACGACCATTAGCCGTATCCGAATCTCGCGACAGCCGCACTATAGATGGAGTCATCGGGTCCATATCCAACCCACCAACCCTCTTCGCACTTTTCTCCACAACAACCTCCAAATTCTCTTGCGCAAGAGAGACGCCAGCAGACCTCGCATCCCCCCCCCTTGTATATGTACAGATGTTGAGTCAGAGCGTGGTGGTAGGCTTCGGCCGTCCAAAGTGCTTGGTACAAAATGTTGATAGCCAGTGGTCTATGTACTTGATGCAGGCGGCGATACTTTTAAGGGTGTTAAAGATGAATTGGCAGTGACTATTTCAGTACTCGGCGGACATACTTATGTCCTTAAGCTGGTTTAGGTGGTTTTTTTCTGCACACCAACCTTGAAATCGGAGTCTAAACAGTCCTTATTCTTCAGCATTGGATAGCATCGGATAAAATCAGTAGTTCCAAGTTTTTCTTTGCTATATTGTGCAAGCTGGTTTGTTGTATAAGGAGTTCTTGGCCACTACCATATAATGCCAGTCTTCCTTTATGGGGGTTATGTGAGGTGTGGAAGCAATGACTTTAGGAGAAGTAATGACTTTAGGAGCAGTAATTGCTTTAGGAGAAGTAATGACTTTAGAAGAAGTAATAACAACTGTGTCATGATTATCTGTATGGTCGTGTAGAACTCCTTTTATACTATCGAATAAATACTCCAGGTAACTGTAGACTTCTGTATTAACTTTTACTATAATACATCAGATGGTAAAGCTACATGATGTATATTCTTATAATCTACGTACACGTAACAATGTTACTTAGTCTTGTATTCTCTCTATATATATCCTATATTGGTATAGGTTCACGGCTCGGTCGTGTATCAAAACATTGCACTGACGAGGTTGACTAAACAAGGTTTTAACCTTAGCCTTGCCGACCGTGTCAGGTATCGCGTTCATTCAAGACAAACAATAACACTACGTGAACTGCGTAATGTAAATAACCTTCGTCTAGACCTCGGGCTAGTCGGAATGTTTTAAAGATCTAATTTGTGAAATACCGAGTGTTTCTTGATACACTACACCTCCCCTCTTTTGTGAATGCTCATCGTTTTTGTTGTTGCAAAAACGAGGACATTCGAATAAACCTAATTAATACATTACATTTTGGAGCATCTAAAAGCTAAACTATACAATGTTATATGTAGTTTTATGCGATTACATAATAATAGCAATGATGAATGAAACGTTGGAATGTTTATATATCATGCTGTTATGTATCTAATTGCTTGACTGGTAAAATACCAACATTGCATGTTTTTCTTTTAAATTTCAGTAATAATGAATATTTTTAATCAATCTGCTGGATTGATTCTCTTGACGCTAAAATATTTATATATTATTATTTATATTTATATTTATATGATATAAACTCTTTTTTTTTTTTTTTTTTTTGGTAAAATATTTATATATTATAGACTTTTTTTTTGCTTGGCTGGCCAGCCCAAATGCAAAGAATAATTAAAATTCTAATATACGTAAAAGTAGAAAAATATATACATAAAAATGAAAGATATACGTATTAACGTAGTAAGAAAATTACATTATACCCTATACATACGTTACACGAAATATACATTGTGTTATATGTTATTTTAATGCGCTGCACTTGTCTAATGTTTTGTCACTCGCGTAAGTGTTCTTCGGCACTGCTTAAAACTAATTTACAAAAAAAATTAAAAGTATGGAGATTAACCTTATAGGTTCGCAAACGGTTGCATTCGATTTTTATGTACAGTTTGTTTTTTACCCGTTGCGTCTTCTATTGTGCAATTTACTCCCTCTATACTAGTTATTGAGAAAGGACCTTTGTACCAAGGATCAAATTTTGTTCGGTTTTCGTTGTTTATTACGACTAGATCACCGGGTTTAAGCTGAAATTGATTAACTTTTTTATCGTATGTCAGTTTACGCAGCTCTTTAGCTTTTGAGATATACTGTTGAGCGCGAATGTTTGTTGCTTGTATCAGGTGTCGAACTTCCTCGTAATAAGCGTCCACATTGTATACAGGGTCAATTTTCTCTCCTGACAAATTTTCGAGCAATTCCGCTTTTCGTGCAAAAACTAATTCGAATGGAGTGTAGTTGTGATATGCGCTGGGCGTAGTGTTATAACAGAAACTGTAATATTTGATTAGTTCGTCCCAGTCGGTTTTTGCTTCGTTAATATACATGCGTACATATTCGTTAAGGACTTTGTGATTTCGCTCACATCCTCCGATGCTTTGACTATGATACGCCGTTGAAAATTTGTGATTTATGTTTAATAACTTTGTGAATTGGTGCAATACTTCATTCCTATACTCTGTACCCATATCTGTTCGTATCTCTTTCATTGGTCCATATGTGAGTATGAATTCGTCCATTAAGGATTTTGCAATTGTCTTTGCTTCCTTATTTGGTACCGGTATTATTTTTACATATTTTGTTAACTCGCATTGGATCGTAACTGCATATTGGTTGTTTTTAAACTTTTTCTGGAATGGGCCAATTGTGTCAATGCATACAATGTCGAAAGCTTTCTGTGGAGTAGGTGTAATAATCATAGGTTCCACATGAGTTACTTTCTTTTTATTTAATTGGCGTTTGGCACAATTTCTTACATAATTTGCTACATCTCTTGACATTTGTTTCCAACGATACTTGGTTCTCAATTTTTTGAGTAGTTTCTTCTGTCCACAGTGTCCTCCCATAAGTGGATCATCGTGAAATTGTCTAATTAAGTTTGTCTTCTCGTCGCGACTCGAGATAACAATCGGATCCTTATATAAAATAATATTTAGATTCTTCAACACCTTATTTCCCATTTCTTTTAATTTATTTATTGTGCACATTTTAAATATTTGGTCGTCTGCTTTTAGCTTGACCTTATCAATACCATGATCGCTAGCCATTGATTCGAGCTTAGACAATATTGTCGCTAGAGACATATTGCCATTAGTGATCATAATTTTATTTTCGTAATTTTCGGCGTTGGATCGACCTTTTCTCCTCAAAACTATCCGAAGATAGTTGGGCTTATTGTCGAATTTTACCATAGGTAGTTTAATTATACTGAAATT
Source organism: Pissodes strobi (assembly GCA_016904865.1). Classification (NCBI taxonomy): domain Eukaryota; kingdom Metazoa; phylum Arthropoda; class Insecta; order Coleoptera; family Curculionidae; genus Pissodes; species Pissodes strobi. The sequence continues at coordinate 23,044 of MU182300.1, forward strand.
ATCTAGGGATTCTAGAATTTTAAGTTCTGGAATATGAACTTTTGGCTTTTCGATAATTTTTGCTTCTACTTTGTTATCTTTCCTTGACATTGCTCTCGTTATTGCAAGGCGTCTGCTCCCACATTGTCTTTCTCTTTTATGTAGTTTACTTTAAAGTCGAACTCTTCCAAATCGAGTGTCATTCTGGTCAATTTTGACGATGGATTTTTCATTGCAAATAGGTAAACAAGTGGTTTGTGGTCGGATTTGACTAGGAATGTCTTCCCGTATAAATAAGCTCTGAAATGATTTATTGCCCAATGTATAGCGGCTAGTTCTTTCTCTATTGTTGCCTTATTTGCTTCTCCTTTCGTAAATGCTCTAGAGGCGTATGCAATGGGTAGATCTTCTCCCTTGAAGTTCTGCGATAGAACTACTCCACATGCCTCTTTCGATGCGTCCGTAGTCAAAATGAATTCTTTACTAAAGTCGGGGTACTGTAGGATTTTTGGGTCTATTAGAGCGGCTTTTAAAGTGTTAAATGCATTTAGGCACTCCTGTTACCGGCTAAATTGAACATTTTTCTTGGTAAGCATATTTAACGGCCTTGCAATGTGTGCAAAGTCGGGAATGAATCTACGATAGTAGTTACAGAATGCAATAAAACGTTTTGCTTCGTCGGCATTCTTCGGGGTTGGATATTTGTTTATTATATCGTATTTAGAGTCGTCTGGTAAGATGCCTGCGCTTGTGATTTTGTGTCCTAAATATGTTACTTCGTTTCGAAAGAATGTACATTTTTCTGGATTTAATTTCTGTTTTAATGCTTTCTGCTTTCGGAGTCTGTTTTTTAAAAATTCTCTTTGATTCATTGATAATAGCAATTTTTATGTCCTGTATCCCGGACAAGGTCTCTTCCCACTTTATATCGTTCATAAAATAAAATTACTAGTATTGCGGGGATACTATGACTTATGAGGTAAAATGGTTAAATAGGTAAAATACTGTGCAAAAATGGAGCAAAAATAAAATCAATAAAATATATACGTAATGTTACAGTCGTATGGATTCCCCAATAAATAGTCATAGTGTAATGGTATAACTATCATATGTGTAAAATAAATCGTAATAATAATCGTTATCGGAGATAATAATAGTGATAATACATTGATAAGAATAATATAGATTATAGTAAGGATATGGTAAAACACTGCTAATAAAAAAATGGATCTCCTCTGCTAAATAAAATAAAATATTTCACTGAATAAAAATGTAAAATCGTAAAATAAAATAGTTCACTGTTCAATAGTCACGCAATCACTTAAATTTTTCAAAAAAAATGTCTTACTCATCCGGAACTGCTGTCCTTTTCAGCTGCTAAACTTGGGCTGCCTGCGTCCTGATGACCATACTTCGAGATAGCTGTCGCTTCACCCCCTTCCGGTAAGCTCCTCTTAGCTTTAAGAATAGGACTGCCATAGCTGCTGCCACCAAAGCGTACATCGCTATTCTCATGTCCATCGGCATCCTGAAAGCCAATACGGCGGGCCCTGATATTATTATGCCAGGATCGACCATTTCGTCATCCTCGTCAATCGGACTACTGGGTGTCTCGGTCAACAGCAATATATCCTGGAATGACCACGTTGCTAACATCGCAAAATCAGCCTCGCAGAAGCTTGATGCTCTATGTTGCAACAAAAAACTGTATACAGCACAGCAGCTACTCTTGCTCTAAAAAAGCGCAAATAAGATCGTGCTTAGAATATTGCTTACAGATCTGGGGTGCCGCACCTAAGTACACCTTAAAGCTGCTGGATTCCATTCGGAAGAGAGCTGCGCGTCTCGTCGGTGACCCGAAGTTGACCCTGGATCTGAATAGTCTGGAACATCGTAGACATGTGGCCGAGATAACCCTGTTTTACAAGATATTTTCCCGGTAGATGTTTCCAGGATTTGGCCCGCATCATCCCGCCCCCAGCAATGCCTGTCAGACAGGCGCGACAGACGGCAAGAGCGTACCCGTTCGTTGTACAACTGGAAACACCTAGGGCGTCGCTTTACAAGGACTTCTTTGTCTGCGTACTGGATCACTGTGGAACTCACTCCCAGCACATCGGTTTCCCCCTAATTACAACCTACAACTATTCAAGAACCATGTTAATCAACATCTTCGCACTCACGCCGCGCCGCTCGTCGAGTTCCATAGGATCTCCCTTTAGTGTGTGTGCCACTGCCATAAAAAAATCAATCCTCAATTTAATTCTTCTAATCTAAAAGTAGATGAACAGAAAATATATCAGTTATTTATGTTCGTCGATCGTTTGGAGCGCATCAGTGGTCGATTTCTATGGAAATTTATGTGGGAACAAAAATCGCACACCAATTCCAAGCCATAGAAATGATTAAGATGAAGAATGAATTGGATTTACGACACACAATATATCAGAAATCACTTGACTTTGAATTTTGAAATTAAACACTTCTGCAGATACATGAATCGATGAGACCCCTACCAGTATTCGTATTTGTTTTAGCAGAAAAACCCAAAATAATTTATACCTAAAAATCGGAAAGGCATGATCAGGAAATAAAAAAAAAGTTATATTTCTAAAACTATTTCCAGTATCAAACCATACCGTCTAGTTAAAATTAGTTTTGAAATACAAGACACTAAATAATATAAAATGAGACTTGAATCCAAAATCATATTATGGGCTGGTTTCCGCCACGATCTCGCAAATTCCGTGATTGCTTTCTCGTTTTTTCAAAGAATATAATTCAAAAGACCGCTCCTATTTTACATTTTAGAGTAATGAGTTTTGACATCGTTTATGAGTAACATGATGAAATGCATTTGTATTGCAGAGTATTGTTTTGTTCCGTGAAAGCTTTCGGTGCGGTGGTTCGTAATATTACTTTGTTCTCTATTGAAGGTTATTTCTGAAAACGAGTGTATATTTCGTTGTTTTAATACTAATTAAACGGCCTTATATTTGTTGCGTCGCGTCGTCGTCTAGAACGCTATTTATTAGGAAGAAGAAGAAGATTTGAGAAATAGACAGACTGTGGTTGGACGGATAACGTCTTTTCATGTTTATTATACATGAAATACAAATATTTTCCTAAGCTGTCCGGAAAGTAGAACAATTCATATAAGGAGAGTAGGTGAATCGTTTGAAAAGGAGCATTTTCATCGCGAATAAAAAATTAACATAGCCTAGTTCTAAAAATTGTGCTTTATTACAACAGTATTATATTCGTTTCACTGGGGGATGTAATATGTAACCTTATTTGCTAATTGCTCATTAGAAGATCCATATGCCATGTTTACTCAGTGGATTAATTTTTTTTAAAGGCGTGGTTTATGTCTTAGCAGTTAGGGTAGGGGCCACTAAAATTTTCGTACAAGATATTTATCAATGTTTATTGATCCTTGAAAGTAGGGTAATGAAATTTTGAAAATACTCTTTCAAAGAACGTTACAAAATTTTGAATGCACAGATTACTTATCATTTTGACAGCAATTTACCAAAATAAACATCAAGATTACAAATAAGTTATTAATTTAAAAATGTAAACATACACCAACTTTTTCAGGACTCTTAATCCTATCTTAAACCAATTTGAGGTTACGGTTAGGCCCTTAAACTAATAAGAAGACTCTTGTAAGGTATCTCACCGATATTACAATAATAATAAATCAAAGCAACATAAGATACTACTTGTTAAACTATGCCTTATAATCTTATATTGTAAATATTATATGCAGGTATAAATGAAAAGATTTTTAACCAAACTTAACCTAAATCAATCCGGTGGCAGCAACAATATCAGTAGACCAATGAACAGTCCTCAATAATACCAAATCAAAATAACCAGTGAGGTAAATATCCATAGGTACACGAAGTGAGCTCAAGTCGATTCCAAGAACAAGACGACAAATTAAATTTGTACATTTTACTTATGTGAAATATATTACTGCCATGAGCTTTACAGCCAAATACAGTAAAAATTAACTCAATCAGCTATTCGGACCCTAGCCAAATGAATTCTCTAACTAACTAAAGATAAAATTAAGTATCCCCCTTAAAGGTAAGCTCGATAGATAGGATAGCTATATCAATAAATGAAATGAGAATTAACGAGAATATAAACGATAGATGACAAACGGCCTACAGTTGTTTAATTTTGGCGGCTTATACAACTTGTGTTTACGCTCTACATGAGATAAATTAATTAGGTACAGCTGAAGACATACAAATTTGTGACTTTTTTTTTGATATTCTGAATTGCTCTTGTATGAGATATTTTCACAAGCCACCATTAAGTTATTAGCCGGTTTTATAAAAATTCATTGGATTGACGTAAAATGTCATCTGGATGCTCGGTACATAATATTATTATAAATATCTAGTCTTATTTTACTGAATAGACTTTAACGTTGTACACTATCGGATTAGAGAGAAGCTATGGACTAGCTAGACGCATGGCAGAAATGTGATTTGCCATGCCAGAAAGTCGACATACAGTAATCAAGATAAAATCAAAAAACCAATAATATATTTTTGCGACATTATGTTACATTATTAAAATGTATTAACTTCGGAAGAAAGAATAAACTAAACCCTTATTTAAGAAAGTAAATAAAATTCTGTTCAATATGGATTCCACATAATTAAGATTATAAAAAAATAGTAGGTATCCTTAATATACTCACCCGAATTTCAAATGAGTTTCCCTAAAAACTCGTTACGTAATAATATAGGCTCTGTATATAACAAATTGAAATAATTTGAAAATAAGTTAGGTAGGAGTGATGTGATATGAAAATCTCGGCCATATTTTAATAAATAAAATGTTACAGCCTTGTATAGGTAATTTAATTTAATTATTTTATAGGGTAGCTCACTCCAAATTCGAATCAGTATACAACAATATCTATGATCTACTTAACGAATATCTTAAATGAGGGTTTGAATGTTTGCTATAACCTCCGAAATATGCACAGCTGATACAGATTTTATAAAATAGTTAACTTGGGGTTTAGTTTTTTCCATTTTGCAAGTTCTAACATTCTGGTTGGCAAATTTTAATGTGAAATAATTTCGGACTCTTGTATACAGCGCCAGGAAATATTCAAAGGGAAACTCCGCACAGGTATGACTAAAAACTACTTATTGGAATTTATTTTTCAAATATGCCCCAATACCAGTTTGCCACGCTATTTCGTTAAAATGTTTTCTAAATATGTTTTCTAATTGTGTAATGTATTGTACTGTATTTTCAGGGCTATTACTAAACCTCCAGATAGTTTTTCTTTAGAAATGTGATAGCCTTTGATTTACAAAACCTGGTTGCTTGCTCTTCCAGGTTACTTGAATTATTAAAATCTATACATAACTGACATGTGTGTTGTGACAAATATTTTTTTAAAAGATATCCTGTAACGTAGCCTTCCGCACTTTTAATATCCTTATAATCATTAGTAAGTACTCTCAAAGGAGTATTGTAAGTAGGTGCAGGGAGAAGCTCTTTACAATTCTGAAGTAAATCGGGCGTTGTAAAATTTCATTTATATCTTCCATGTAATTGGAACCATTTTCCTGATCAAAATAGCTTAAGGCGAAAAGTTTTTTGAAAGACCTACAAAACTGAACTGGCGTGGAGTTTCTTGCGTTGCCACAAGTTTCGAACTTGGCCAAACAAATTTTCAAGGCAATCTTGATTCAAGTTCCTGGTTAACAAAAATGAATAGCTCTTTCCCATAGACAAAGAAAAAAAAAAGACAACACAAAAATCTCATTTATAGTGATTTGCCATCCATATAAAAACTTTATCCGACTAGAAATTTTCTTCCCAACCTTACTTAACTTTAATGTTTTAACAAATCATTCATTTCTCTTAAATACGTTATTTGTTTTTCCGTGCCCATAAATGCATTAAAATTACTAAGGTGGCAAGAGCTTAATAGATCGACAAGGTCATTTATCTTTTTAATAATGTCCCCTGTTACTTTCGCGCCACTAGGTAACACTTTTAAATCAATGTATGCGCTTAAAGCACCAGCCGCCGAATGACTGAAAACCTGAGAAGCGAACTTCACCTTCATTTTCTGGAAGTTTTTGGGGTAAATGTGTTCCTTTGTTAATTTAGGGGCAAATCTATATTCTCTTAGCTTATCATAGCTATACATAGTTTCAAGATACGCTTTCTTTGTCTCTCCCTTTCCCTCTGGGAAGAGAAAGGTATGACCAAAAAAATTGTTTTTCGTAGATTTTAAAAGGTATAATAATCCACACGTCAGTTTCAAGTCATTTTTTTACAAGTCTTTGAAAATTGGAACCTTGATCTGAAACTACTCCAAGTGCATTAATTCTTACAGAATTTAGTCGCTTTACTTTCAAATAATATGTCTTTAGCTCCCATGAAGGTGCTGACGACCTATAAAAAAATGACCAATTGGTTGCTTCCAACTACTAGCAATACCCCTGGCCATTACCACCAGAGCACTGCTTGTGATATCCGTACTGTTATTGGTACAAGCTTCCTGAAATCCTATAATTTTATACATTGAAATATCGTAAAACAAATCTCGTCTAAACACAAAATATAGTCTTTCTCCTTATCTTTTAAAATTTGCACTCTTACCTTTGTTAACGAAACATAAAATCGTTAAATCCAACAACTTAGTGCCAATTGTTTAAATTCGTTGGAGTATCGAGATCCTTTGGAAGAATAACGAAGTAAATCAAGTTGCGCTTTTAGAAGCTTGCACGATCCCTTAGGATAATTTTAGTCCAAAAATGCGTGTGCGTCTTCTAAAGCTATGGACTTTTCCAAAACCTTGTTACATTTAGGAGGATTTAGAGGTTTTCAAAAGTTCTAAGCTTTTCACTTAACAATTTTTTTCTTGGAGTGCCCGATAAAAGGTTCGTTAATGTTTGAACCCACTGATCTGCAAGTTAAAATAATTTTGAATATATATTCGTCCCAAAGTAGGAAAAAAAAATTAGTTTTTATTAATTGCAAATAGTTATTAATTTATTTAGATTTAGTTAGCATAGTTTATAGCTTCTACAAACCTTTTTGAACTATAATTTTCTTGTCTACTAATTTACGCTCCGTCTGAACGTCAACGTCTTTATTTTTATTCACAGGCTCAGCTGTGGAGCTGTTATTTTCACCATCTAATATAAAATATATTACTGATGTATTGCTTTCTTAAATAAATTACCTTCATACAAGTGTATACCAGTTCAGTGACATTCTATTATTTTATTTGGGCAAATCTGTTTTAAATACTTCTATACATATATACATTTTTTACAACTGACCATGAAACAGCCCTTTCAAGGCAATTTTTAGACCTAAAAATTAAACTGTACCAGTCTAGACCACGGAGTAAAACATGAGGGACATTTCCGGTCCCAATTTTTTACTTTCTGATCTAAAAGAAATAGTAAACAAAACTCCACCCAAAAGTATGTCCCATATCTTTATTTTCATAGCAACTGAATGATTTATTTATTGTCAGTTTGACATCCGAAAAAAATTATCGCACGTTTTTCCATAATTTCTCAGTAGTAATATAACTAGTGCAATGGAGACTACTGATAATTTTCGTTAAATATGCATGAATGAAAGTTAAGTTGAAAAAACGCACAAGTGCACGTTAGTGCAAGAGTGGTTTTTCAGCATGAGTGAAAATTTGGCGAAAATTATAGGTAATTTTCATTGCAAGCGTTATATTTTAACAGAAAATTTAAAGAATTAGTATAATTACCCTTTGTATATAATTAAAATTCATGTCCTTGTCACTTAATGTCATACTGTCATAGTTTTAAATTTGAGTTTTAAACGAGAATAAGAACTTACGGATCAACTTTCGCTTAGCTGAAATCAGTTATGTAAGAAATATTTGTTTATTTAGTATAGAGCAATACAAAAAAAATCTGCGGCAATGCATCATTTTCAACTCTAGAATAACTGAAATCAGTTACATGAAAACATGTTTCTGTTTTACATTCCAAATATTTTTCTAAACATAATACTCCAAAAAACTTCTTGCGGAAATAAGTCATTTTAATTTTTTCAGTTAGTTTGGATTAGTTTGGGTTAGCTTTGATTAGTTTAGGTTAGCTTTGGTTAGTTTGGGTTAGTTTCGTATCGTTTAAGCCACTACGCACTTGCTTGGGTTAGCATTGGTTAGTTTGGGTTAGTTTCGTCTCGTTTAAGCCACTACGCACGAAGGGCAAGCCTTTCTTCACGCAAGCTTAGGCGAAATAATTTCAGTTAGCTTGGGTTAGTTTGGGTTTGCTTTGGTTAGTTTGTGTTAGCTTTAGTTAGTTTGGGTTAGCTTTGGTTAGTTTACGTTAGGTTTGATTAGTTTCGTCTCGTTTAAGCCACTACGCACTTGCGTGAAGAAAGGCTTGGATATTTTTGTGTGTTTATGTTTAGAAGAATGGATGAAATGTGAAACAAACATATGCATTCATGTAACTGATTTCAGTTATTCTAAAGGTTATAATATTTTATTAAAAAATTTAAATGATATATTTCCGCAACAAGTTGTTTGTGTGTTTATGTTTGTAAAAGTGTTTAGAAGGTAAAGCAGAAATATGTTTTTTTCTACAGCCGCGCGCAAAATAACTAATTACTAAATTGAAATGAAATCGCAAAATCGACGAATGCCGTGGATCCTTATTTTGCGCTCTAACGCGAACATGGAAAAGAAAAATCTCACTTTTTCCGTCGAGTGTGCTATGAATGGTCATGGAAACCGAAGATAAATAAATGACAGTCGTGCGTTTGTTACAGTTTGTTGCTGGCAATCCTGTTCTAAATATGCCCGAAGCCCGAATATAATATGTCAAAACTGATAGTCATTTGCAAGTTTCAGAATAAGTATAGAGAAAAATGTGGATTTAATTTTAAAAAATGCGGCTGTAGAAAAAGTTCTGTGTGTTTTTCGAGCGCAAAGTAAGATTGCCGTTTTCGAAAGATTACTAACATTCTTTCTCAAGCGGCAATCCGTTACTTTGCGCTCTAAATACACAAATAACTATTATATAACTGGTTTCAGTTATTCTAAAGTTTGAAAAGTGAAAATAATGCATTTCTGCAGAAAAAAAATCATTTTTGTGTTTAGGGAGGCTTTCATATATCGAAAAAAAACATTTTTTATATATAACTGGTTTCAGCTAAGATAAATTTTACCCGAACTTACACCAGAAAATACAACAAAAATCAAAAAAGTCTATATGGAAACAATTTGAAGAGTTCAGCTTCCAGAGAGGTTAAGTATTGGAAGAAAAAACATCCATAGCAAATCTGGCTGGAATTTTGAAAGATTGGGGAAGTAATATGCGCAAAAAAGATGGGTCATACTACAAAGAGGGTGTCACAAAGACTATGTTGAATGTGGTTGTAAAACTAGTTAAAGAAAAATTTAGGCGTTCTTTTGGAGTTGTTATAGATCCATTTGCAGATATAATTTTATTTATTATTATCAAGCAGCTTGCAGCAGACATTGGAAACAATTTTAGAAAAAAATCTCAAGGGGAGCAAGTATTTATAAGCAGTCTCGGGATAGTGAAAGTAATGTAGTCACATCCATCGGATTTTTTTTAAAAAACGTCTTTTATTGCGATAGAATTTAAAAATGTAAAGGTAGGGGTCCAAAACCCAATAAAGCGATCAGGCCAATGACGCTAGTCAAGAGCTGTCATATCATCATCCCATCCATTTGCAATTGCTGTTCTTTCATATGATTTAATAAAATCGTCGGCTTTGAACCCGCAAGGATGGAATGTAGGTGGGCTAGTGAACTACAGTATTGATGCTTTCTCTGCAGTAGCCAGAGCTCCGTTGATTGTTATATTTGCCATATTTTTTGTCTTGTTTTGGTTTCTTGGACTACTTCTTGTTCACTTTCTTCTACACGAATGTTGTTTTCATCCCTAGACTCTGTGCCGACGTGTGATGTTTCTTCTTCTTGGTCCCTGTGTGGATTTTCACTTGAAGGTTTACCTAATGCTTAATTGTCGAAAAACGATTTTTTTTATATTTGTTCTAAGTTTACTATTGGAGATGTTGGAATAGATCTTTTCACTTTCCTTTAGGCTACGAAGATAGTGCCTGTGCTGCTGTTAGGTAGTAGGAAGTCCTTTGATGGTGTGTCAAATTAACTCTCAAATCGCAGACAATATTATTTTTTATCTGACACTCAGTTACGGATTTATTTAGACGGCAAAAGTTATTACTGTTTCCACCAAAATTCGAAGAAGGAGGATTGTTAAAAAAATCTCCAAGAAAACTGGTCCTGAAAATAATCTCGTGGATCAAAAAAAAGTTAAGAAGACTCTCAGATTTATGAAAGATATTATCTTATATGAATAAGGAGTCATCTGTTTGCTCTGAAAAAGCTTATCTCCATGATGAATGGCACTGGTACAAAACGTTGTCCAACACTCAACTGGTCCCATGTACGGGGATCAGAAAAACTCCTCCACCACAGGCGAAAGTAAAGATATACCACATGTCAGGTGAAAGACTGAGCTTTCACCACAAGTTGCAACAAACCTTGCTTGCTATAGTCTTCTCTTGCTCTTTCGGGCTGCGCAGCTCATACAGTCGATTGCGAGAGATGGATAGAAACACTTGAGAAGGCAAAAAATAAGCTTGACATCTATTCGTTTTAGATTGAGTATAAGGTGGTAAGTATTACCGGAGCATTTAGAGATGCTTTTTCCGTAGGCAACAGGGTTATTTCTCATGAAAATTAATACGAAAAGTAGCAGAGAGGAAAGATTGCCAGAAGGGCGTTATAGACCAATCACTTTGCAAAAAATGTTCTTACATTTAGTTCACTTTTGATACGTTACGATTAAAGTATTAATCAGCACTTCGCCTTACGGAGTTATTCACTTGAAGAGGTTAACTTTTTAGAGATTGGTTACCTGTCAGAAGGTACAATTTAAATATTGCTTTGAATTATCAACAAGGCTAAGTTCAAAATTTTTACTGTCGGGTTTTATATTATTGGGAAGCAGTTGCCAATATCATTTGCAAGGGAATTTAAATACCAAAAAATGCTACTCTAAATCAAAAGAAATTTTCCAGTATAAGGCATATTTTTGAGATAACTAAATAAGTTAGACATTTCGGAATAGTATAAATTTTTTGAGGTAGATGAGATTAAGACTTCATATTAAATACACATTTGACTATTTTAACCGATTTAGGTTCAATTAGAGGTCTCGCAAAATAGGAAGAACCCTGACCTTCGGGTGCGCGTTAAACAGGTGGGCGGGGTTATCTAGGAGCTATTTACCTGTTTGCCTTTGACACGCACTCTTCTGTAGAGTCTGTTAAAAAAGTGGAACGTTTCCTCGGAATGAGTTTTTAAATTTGAATTATTTGTAATCATGTCTTTTAAAATCAAAGTTGAAAGGCGAGTATTAAACTGTCAAAGCCGCGAAATAATTTATAATCTCATACAATTTATGAAAAAAGAAGAAGATTGATTTGGGTAAAGTGTACGAGCGTATTTCAGCCGTTGCCAAGATTAGTTTAAGCACAATTAGACGAATTAATCAGGAAGCCAAAAATGTCGAATCTGGTACAGTTACATATTTTTCCACGCCAAACAGAAAACGTGAAAACACAAAAAGCAAAATGGCTTTGTACGATGCTTATGAAGGTGTGCTACGCAGAACAATCCACAATTTCCATATAGCAGAAAAGCAAGTTGGTACTTTTGTAATGGAAACTAAAACTTACCGTGCAGAAGGACGTCCAATTGTTTATATGGATGAAACATTCATCCATACAATCCAAAAATCTTGAGGCGACGAAAATGACGAAGCCATAAGACAACCGGTATCAAAAGGCACGCAATGAACGTTGTAGGAGAAGATGATTTTGTGCCAAATTCATATGTTAGATGGAATTCACACTGCAGTACTGGGGAACCATAATGAGATAAATTATGAAAAGTGGGTAAAAAACATCCTAGTGTCGAATTTTCGCCCCAACAGTGCAGTAGTAATCGACAATGCGCCACACCATAACAGGCAAGTAAATAAGTGTCATACATTGTTAACAAAGAAAGATGACATGAAAAAGTGGTAAGGCGAGAAAATTGTTCCATTTATCGATAAAATGTTAAAATCGGAGCTCTATAGTCTCATTGAAATGGTGAAACCAAGCGAGAAAACTTATAAGATCGATGAAATATTTTCCAGTCCTGAATACACCGTGGTTCGATTACCTCCGTATCATCCTGACCTTAGCCCTATTGAGCTAGTGTGGGCGCATATGAAACAGTTTGCGTCTAGAAGGAATGTAACTCTTAAATTGACAGATGTGAAATTAACCGATGAGAATTTTGAACAGTTTACGGTGGAGCAGTGGAAATCACACTGTGAAAAAGTAAAGAGAATTGTGAAAACAAACTAGTGCTGGACATTGTTGTAGATGAGTTAATAATAAATTTTGATGACAATTACAGCAGTTTAGACGAAAGCTCTGATGATAATTTAGGCGAAGGGTCCCTGCCGGGAATAGAAGAAATACCAACATGAAAGTAATAAATATACTTACCTATCTTTAACCTATGTAATATTTTGTGATATTTGTTCTGTTATGTTATTAGTATAGTTGCTGATATTATTAGTATATATGATAATTGAAAAATGTTCTCTGAACTTGTTCAAATTTATTTGAATATAAATATAATATGTGTATTCATTGTTGATGTGTAAACATCTTACGCGGCGGTATGAGGGTAAATCTCGGCAAATGGGACGGAAATGTGGGGTCGGAATGTGTAAACCGATGTGACAATATAACCCGTGCGCATTGAGAAGCAAGCTAATACAGGTAAGTCGCGATTGCAACGACTCAAATGGCGCTTCCAAAATGCTAGCCGGTGGGGCGGTATGAGATTTTCATTATATAATATTCGCAGTGTATTTGGATCCATAACACAACTTATTTTTAATAGACGGTTGAATTTAAAATGATTTTCGCTTCAAAATTCACGACAAATTCGTCCGAAGCCACGGCTATCATCCTAAAAAAGTCCGGAAATTTTGGATTTTTATACAATTTTGCCATTTAAAATCGTTTTTAAACGGATTTTAGACCATAAAAAAGCATATTTTAAATTAAACGAACTGTCAAAAGTATTATTCAGATGCCCAGACGTTTAAAACAATATTGAGTCATGGCCCTCTTCTAATTTGCTTATTGAATTTCCCAAATCGGAGGATGCCGCCCCAAGATGACTAGCTGCTAGTGAATAAGCTGTGCCCATAGGTTGACGTTATTCCTGGTGGCATTAGATTTTCGTATCGAATTTGTGCAGTGAATTAATCCACTCCGATTGCAGCTGCCAGTAAGTATTAGTAAAGAATCCTAACTGATATTATAAATGCGAATAACTAATATAAATTTTATGCGAATGTGTTTGTTTGTTTGTTTCTTTCTTACTCTTTCACGAATTAACTACTCAACCGATCATCATGAAATTTTGTACAGATATTTGCAAGAGTATAGTAAAGAACATAGGACACTTTTAGCTTTTACCCGCGGCTTCACTCGCCTTGATTTTTACTTTTAGTTTTAATCCTATTTTTTATTTTCTTGAGGCTATATTTGTAAAAAGTTTTTTTCTTGATTTTGGGCATGCTTTGGGTTAGTTTGGGTTAGTTTTTGTTCGTTGCGCCCCTGTAGCGAGCGAAGCGAGCGGAGGGCTATGCGTAAAGTGTAATATTAGACATTCTAATGTAAACGTTACAAATGTAAAACAACCCACGTCTGGCGATATCTGTAACGGGAATGTGTTTTGAAGGCTGTCTGTAACCATTAGTGTAAGACGTGTTTTTTTCTATCGCCAGAATATAGGTAACCAATTTCAAATAAGTGGTTGCCTATATTCAGGCGTCACGCGGCCTAAGGTGGCATTAGATTTTCATGTCGATATTGGATATGTTTACACATCAGTGTCTCGAGTACTAGCAGGCTCGCTCAATTTTTTTGTTGTAGTATTGTGTACTGGCCAAGTGCTGCCAATAATTTTTTTTCTCTAAATAATGCGAAGTAATAAATGCACATTAAATATGCACAACCCACTCCTAATTTTTTTGCCGACTTGGCTTATTGTTATCCCAACCATAAATATCATAACAATTGAAGCATAATGATTACATAAGAGCAAATAGGTAAACAGGACTAGTACCTATCCCAATGACCGTATATGAATACAACTCCACTTTTATTTCCTACGCAGAGTGTACTTTACTAAAATTTTGTCTTCACTATCTCTGTCGTACATTGACTTTCCTCTTCTTTCATCTGCACATCTCAGGGCTCTTCCTATTTTGCATTATCCTGATTTACGAAGAGTATGAAAATTAATAATGCGGAAATATGTTGAATTTAAAGAAAGATATTAATCGTTATTTGGTCACGATGACTAACTATTCGAAAGTTTTGTTCAAGTTTAATGTTAAACAGTGAATGGTTGTCGTCTTGCTATCATGTTTCTGATTATATAGAGAGAATATTACATCTCTAGAATTGCGCGTATTGCATAAATGAATCGTATTATGAGGAGGATGCCACTTTTCATGCATCGTTCCCTTGTTGATTTAAAAATACCAAAAATTGTATATACGAAATATCGTATTCATTTTTGGAAAATCCTTCAGATATGCGTGTGATCAAGGGAAAGTGTCAGTCTTGTATACTACAGTTTGGTGATAGATCAACATATCATCAGATAGCTAGAAGTTCGTAGCTCTCAGATAAACAGAATCAGAGAAAAAGGAAAATTTGGAAGCCATCGTTGAAAAGCACTCTTGAAGATCGAAATTTCACTCTTCAAATCACATCAGTTGTTAAACACGATTTTGTTTTGGGTACTGACATTAAAAAAAATCTATAAACATTGGATTTCGCTCGTTAAATGAATTTAATTCGCTTCTAAAATTTATCGATGACTACAAAAGTACAGAGCTTCTGCAAGAGTTATTTATGCCCGTGCATAAATCCTTTTTGCGGAATAAAATATTTAGACACCTCGAAATGCTGTACTTTTATTTTTCAAGTCGTATCTCGCAAAGCGAGAAATTTGGCTTTAAAATTTATACAATTAATAAAGTACCTCGATCTAAATGCTCCATTTAATTAAAACGTAAAGAGAAAACACCTGCACCTACAACTTTTTGATTAACAAATGCGAATCTTCGTAATTCAATTGTCTAATCCGAATAAATGACTTGTCTTGATTTGTCTTTTTGCTTTGTCTCTGGGCTACAAAGTCATTAATTAAAATTTTAGGCGCAATCAATGTTTAATAGTCGGAGTTTTAATTACAGAAATAATTATAGGCCTTTGGGATATTCGTTTCAGTCAGCGTTTTAGATTAATTAATTATTTACATTTATTTATGGACGTATTAAGAGCAGACAAATAGGCTGTTTCTGTAATTCTCAGACATTCTATTATTTAGGTCCCTATTTAGCCGTTAACTTTAAGATTGTGTAACATATACGTTTATAGAGGATGGGCCATGCCCGAATAACAACCTTATTCGACACACGAAAATTTCCTAAAGGAAATCAATGATATCCCAGGAGCCTAAACTCAATTCTAATAATGCTGAATCTACAAACATATTTTAATTTCGAGTAAATTTGGTTTAATGATTAATGTTTACGGATTACTTATTGAGCTTAGAGACATACTTATTATATATTTTGTTAATATTCCTAACTAACCTAGATGTTGTAATTGCTTTGCTACTAAGAATGTTTTGTATAAAGGGTCGGTTGAAGATTTATAAATAATAGATTTACTCTGATACTGGGCGAGGTCAAGAATAACTTTTTTTTGTTTCGCAAGGCGTTGGATTATTCTATCGATCAAATCGATGACGACATTGATTAACATCTCACTCAACATTTCACATATTTGCCGAGTAAATTACATAGACAGGTGATCTATTATATTTTGACCCCCTACCTTTACCTTTATTATAACAGGTACAACAAAACTTTAAATGTGGAAGTTTTAGAACTTTGCCTAAACCGTCAGAATATTCTATCAGACAAAAAAATTGAGCATCGAAAAGCGCAGAAACATTCACAAGTTATTTATTACTAGCATAATAAAAATTAATTTTATTATAGAAAATGGGAACTATCCCATTTTTAATTATAATTAATACTTCCTGATCAATCGAAGACAATCTGGCAGCAGCTTGACATCTTATGACCTTTCTAGGCATTACCAGTATCTACCTTTAGAAATACCTGTAGTAGGTAATAACTTTTACAAAATATTTTGAATTTAAATTTGAACCTAATTGGTAAGAAAAATATAAACAAATTATATATTGTTGGTTGCAGAAAAATATTCTCTATCGAAATTTGGAATAAAAAATAGGTGGTTCAATTTAAAAAAAGCAAACTTGTGAATGTTTCTGCGCTCTTGGATGCTCAATTTTTTTGTCTGATAGAATATTCTGACGGTTTAGGCAAAGTTCTAAAACTTCCACATTTAAAGTTTTGTTCTACCTGTTATAATAAAGGTAAAGGTAGGGGGCCAAATATAATAGAACACCCTGTACACTAGAAATTACATGGATATATCTCGGAATATCCCACTAAAACTCGTGCTTAAATAACATCAACCATATGATATGGTAAATGTAAATTTAATATTTTTATTGAGGTTAAGATTTGTAATAAATAAATAGTATTATTAAGCATGTAAACCAGATGAAGTCACAGACGAGCGCCTAGACATTTAGACGGGCGCCTAGACATTTCTCTTTTAAAAGCTGTCTTACAAGTACAAGTATGTTTCTTGTAAAATGTAGTGAAATATTCCATAAGATGTTCGAAGCGATAAATAAAGTTCACTAAAATTTTCTTGAAAATATTTGTCATGTGCAAGCGCAGTTCAAAAACAGAATACAAAAGCAAACCACATTGACATAGTACAAAACCAAAGAAAAAATGAAAATAAATAATAATAAATAAACATAGAAAACGTCCGTCACTTATAAGCTTTCATTAAAATTGCAGTGTGCTTCGAAACTGATGCATTTCCTTGGATCTCTCAGGATAAATATAAACGCGTCCTAAGTTTTTAGCCAAAATATTCGTGACATATTTCAAAAGTTGTAGCGTTGTAAACGCTACTAAACCCAGAAATATAGTTTACTCCCTTTCACTGGTAGATTTACGTGGTTGCTATTCTATTTACCTTAGATTACAACTTAGCATACCTCTTCTGAATTTATATCTTAAAATTTAATACAGTAACTATTTCATACTTTGGAATACTGGAACGTACCCAACCGGTATCGATGGATACAGTTCCGAGGTGTTCGTAGTCGTCCCCCATTTTCGAACGTTCTCTTGAAGGAAGTCTAAGATATCTTTTGGCAATTGACGTGGTCTGCCCTTCGTAGCGATGAACAATGTTCATCGCTATGAAGGGAACACCACGTCAATTGCCAAAAGATATCTTAGACATCCTTCAAGAGAACGTACATGTAGTTAGAGAAAAGATACGTTTTCGAAGTCCAGATATTATCGTTGTAATTGTGGTCATCAGATCTAGTATTCTTATTAATTTATCATGACATAAATTGGCAAGCACTGTGTAATTAATATGTTCTCGTATTATGGGCAATATCGCCTCGTCAATGTATTTGATGGTTAGTTGCCCTTTTAAAAGGTATGTTATATATTTGTGTTTCTATATTAGATAGTTAAAATTATTTATAATATAGCTAGCGTTCATCCTCCGACCGGTATTTCGCTAGCCTAGAGAGTTTCTCCAGGTTCATCCCTGCTAATTTGAGACCCTTTTGTCGAAATTATGCTGAACCGCATAACGTGATGTGCAGCTTCACAGGAAGCACTATAAAGCTGTAATTGCGGCCAGCCACTTAGCTGTATGAGTTAGAAACCAGCCACCAATCCCTGCCAATGAGTTCCACTTCTGTATTACCATAAGAATATGACAACAGTAGGTGCCATCATTACCTATTTTACTTACCATATCTTACCTTATAACCTTATCTTTTTCGAAACTACCGTTAAATGATTTTTAATCATATATTATCTGTTATCGTATCTACTATCGTCTTTTCATCGTTATTTGATTAACTAATACCCACTTTCCTCACCACCGTACGTGATATTATCTTGGTTAGCAAATGTCTTACTAATATCAATGTAATAATGTGATTTACTTTTTTGTACTACGTACATTTACCTAAATACTACGCCCGTACTGTAAGTGATATAATTACTTATCTTATTTTTATCGAGCTTAATGAAATCATTTATTATCTATTATCGTCTCTATTACCGTTTCTTGCCGTTATTTCATTAATTAATACCAACTTTCTTCACTATTCTATCTAATATAGCAAATGTCTTTCTAATATTATTGTAATTATCTAATATAATTTTTGTATTACATATACTCACTTAAATGCTACGCATTTACTGTAATTTGCTGTAAGCCTTACGGCAGTAGAGCGCGCCTTACATAGAATAGATTAGAAGAGATTTCTGCGACATAAGAGGCCTAAATACAAATATAAATTCGGTACACCAACATCTACAAGCAGATAGACCACACATACTATTCCTTACAGAAACACAATTATGTTCTACAACAACAACAGTAAACTACCCCTATCCTGGTTACGACTTACATACCTGGTTTAGACATAAGTTCGGAATATGCCTTTTTTCCGAAGCGACCTTTCATGTCACCGCGAGGAAACACTCGAACCGAACAACCTTGACGTCATGTGGCTCAAGTTCACCGTCAAGGGATTAACCAAGATTATATGTTGTCTCTATCGCCCTCCGAGCGATAGAGCCTTCCAAAGCTTTTTTCAACACTAGCTACCACTTTTGACTTAATACAGGTTGATCACCCCAGTTCAGAAATAATCGTTCTGCGAGACTTCAATGCCCACAACACCAACCGGCTCAAACATCACAACAAGACCGACAACTGGCAGGAATGTCAAACTGGTGCGAGCAGTTTGATTACGGGGAGTGACGCCCCCGCCATTCCGAGTTGCCATGGGATATGGCCCATCAAATCCCATCGTCCTCCTCCAGGCTGGAGAACACCGAAGTACAAAGTCTGGAGCTGATCAATGACAGTTTGTGACAAGAGGGGCTGCATTGTATTAGCTGGCAGGAACGTCAATCTGGTGGGAGCAGTTTGATTACGGGAAGTGACGCCCCCGGCCACTCCGAGTTGCCATGGGATATGGCCCATCAAATCCCATCGTCCTCCCCCAGGCTGGAGAACACCGAAGTACAAAGTCTGGAGCTGATCAATGACAGTTTGTGACAAGAGGGGCTGTATTGTATTAGCTGGCAGGATCGTCAAACTGGTGGGAGCAGTTTGATTACGGGAAGTGACGCCCCCGCCATTCCGAGTTGCCATGGGATATGGCCCATCAAATCCCATCGTCCTCCCCCAGGCTGGAGAACACCGAAGTGCAAAGTCTGGGGCTGATCAATGACAGTTTGTGACAAGAGGGGCTGCATTGTATTAGCTGGCAGGAACGTCAAACTGGTGAGAGCAGTTTGATTATCGAACCAGGGCTTTCCTTTCGACGGCAACTTGATGGAATTTGGGATTATGCCCATCATCGTCCTTCCCCTGGCTGGAGAACACCGAAGTACAAAGTCTGGAGCTGATCAATGACAGTTTTTGACAAGTGGGGCTGCATTGTATTAGATGGCAGGAACGCCAAACTGGTGAGAGCAGTTTGATTACGGGGAGTGACGCCCCCGCCATTCCGAGTTGCCACGGGATGTGGCCCATCAAATCCCATCGTCCTCCTCCAGGCTGGAGAACACCGAAGTACAAAGTCTGGAGCTGATCACTGGGGAGTGACCGAACAAACCCTATTTTTAGGGACCACCAAAGGAAAGAGTCTGAGGCCGATGCATCCAGTGGAAGCGGCCCTGGGTGGTAGATGCATACGCCTACTTGCATCGTCCGGTGAAAGACCACCCCACCAGAACTGGGAGGCGCAAAGTGGTTTTCCCAAATCACGTTCCGTTTCCGCGCTGGTGGTTACGGGTTCCACAGTAGGAATATAATAATATGGACATGATGGTGCTTCCAGGATCAAAATATTCCGGAGGTAAACTCCCCGGCCATTCGGATCTCCGGGCGCTGGGTGGCCCTGGGAGCCCTTCATTCCGCATTTCACAGACAGCAAAGATACCGAACCAATTTAGAATTGATTTCTGCAACATAAGAGGCCTAAATACAACATCTACAAGCAAATAGACCACACATACTAGCCCTTACAGAAACACAAGTATGTTCTACAACAACAACAGTGAACTACCCCTATCATGTTTACGACTTGCATACCCGATTTAGACATAAGTTCGGAATATGCCTTTTTGTCCGAAGCGACCTTTCATGTCACCGCGAGGAAACACTCGAACCGAACCTACCTTGACGTCATGTGGCTCAAGTTCACCGCCAAGGGATTAACCAAGTTTATATGTTGTCTCTATCGCCCTCCGAGCGATAGAGACTACCAAAGCTTTTTTTCAACACTAGCTACCACTTTTGACTCGATACAGGTTGATCACCCCAGTTAAGAAATAATCGTTCTGGGAGACTTCAATGCCCACAACACCAACTGGCTCAAACATCACAACAAGACCGACAACGAAGGTAGAGAGGCTGAAGCATTCGCCATCAGCTGCGGGCTTACTCAAATTGTAGACGAACCAACTCAAATCTCAGAGAGGGGCGAATTCGCCGCCCTCCTGGATCTTTTTCTAACCACCAATCCTGACCAGTACACAGTTACAGTTGGTCCGCCATTAGGTACTTCCGACCACAAACTTATTACAACGGTTTGTGAATTGCCACTCATACAGAAGGATCCACCATTGCCTCGCAAAATCTGGCATTACAATTCTGCAAACTGGGACGATCTAAGGGAGTTCTACCTAGATTTTCCTTGGCTCGATGTCTGTTTTGGCGCTGACTACCCGTCAGTCTGCTGCGAAAAGATCACGCAAGTAATCTCCTCAGGAATGGAAGCATACATCCCAAATTCCATCAAGTTACCATCAAAAGGAAAGCCCTGGTTCGACAGAAGATGCGAAAGAGCTGTGGGTAGGAAACAGCATGCCTACAAGTACTGGCAGCAAAATCAGACCGCTGAAAATCGCAATTATTTTGTCGAAGCGAGAAACGAATGCAAGCGTATTATCGACGAAACTAAGGACAAACACAATCAAAGGATCAGGAATAAACTTTTGCAATGCCCCAGTGGCTCCAGGAATTTCTAGTCGGTAGCAAAGGCAGTAAGTAACAACTTTACAGAAACGTCTCTCCCACCTTTGACAGACGAACGTGGCATCACGGCGACTACAGCCAAGGAAAAAGCAAACATGCTCGCCAAAATATTTTCTTCGCACTCTACCTTGGACGTCCCCCAAGGCAAGACTCTCCCCACCATATCGAACATCAACACTACCATGGCAGAAGTCAAATTTCATCACCGTGATATTCGTAAAATCCTTAAAAATCTAGATACGCAAAAGGCATCAGGACCGGACGGAATACCTGCCATCGTGTTAAAGAACTGCGCCAACGAACTACCACCCGTTTTTTCCAGGCTTTTTTCCCTGTCTTACGGAAAAGGGATTTACGCATCTTCTTGGAAAGTCGCTCGAGTGCAACTGCCTTGCTTCCAATAATCTCCAAAGTCATGGAACGTGTAGTCAATCAGCAACTACTCAAGTACCTCGAGAACAACAAAATAATCAGCGATAACCAATACGGCTTTCGCAAGGAGAGATCGACAGGAGATATATTGGCCTATGTCACTCATATATGGAGTAGGGCAATTGAGAACTACGGAGAGTCTCGAGCGATTGCGTTGGATATTTCAAAGGCATTCGACAGAGTTTGGCATGACGGACTGCTCAACAAACTACCGTCTTTCGGACTGCCAGCCTCTCTCTGCAGCTGGATTGCCAGTTTCATTAAGAGCCGATCTCTGTACGTTGCAGTCGATGGACACATCTCGGACACATTCACCATTAACGCGGGCGTGCCTCAGGGCCCAATACTTTCACCAACTCTGTTCCTAATCTATATTAATGACCTGCTGACCGAAACAAATAATCCTGTTTACAGTTTTGCAGATGACAGTACCCTTATCTCCCACTTTAGATCAGAAAAACCCTTATCAGCGGCTGAGACTCATCACCGCAGACAGGAGCAGATTACAGCAACTAATCAAGACCTGGAGAAAGTTCAAACTTGGGGCGACCGAAATTTGGTCCAGTTCAATGCAGCAAAGACCCAAGCAGCCACGTTTACCAAGAGGGCCAATACAGCGGGCCCTGACATCATTATGGCAGGGTCGACCATTCCTTCATCCTCGTCAATCGGACTGCTGGGTATCTCGGTCAACAGCAATATGTCCTGGCATGACCACGTTGCTAACATCGCAAAATCAGCCTCCCAGAAGCTTGGTGCGCTATTTCGCAACAAAAACTCTATACACCGCAGCAGTTGCTCTTGCTCTACAAAGCGCAAATAAGACCGTGCTTAGAATATTGCTCACATATCTGGGGTGCCGCACCAAAGCACACCCTAAAGCTGCTAGATTCCATTCAGAAGAGAGCTGTGCGTCTCGTCGGCGACCCGGAGTTGACCCGGAATCTAGATAGTCTGTAACACCGCAGATATGTAGCCGAGATATCTCTGTTTTACAGATACTTTCACGGCAGATGTTCCCAGGATTTGGTCCGCCTCATCCCGCCCCTGGCAGCTCCTGTCAGACAGTCACGACAGACGGCAAGAGCGCACCAGTTCGTCGTACAACTGGAAACACCTAGAACATCGCTTTACAAGAACTCCTTTGTCTGGCGCACTGCATCACTGTGGAACTCACTCCCAGGACATCTGTTTCCCACTACTTACAACTTACAAATATTCAAGAGCCGTGTCAATCAACATCTTCGCACACACACCGCTCGTCGAGCGCTATAGGGTCTTCCTTTAGTGTGTGTGCCACTGCCATAAAAAAAACGTAGAGAAGCTGAAGCATTTGCCATCAGCTGCGGGCTTATTCAACTTGTAGACGAACCAAATCGAATCTCAGAGAAGGGCGAATTCGCCGCCCTCCTGGATCTTTTTCTAACCACCAATCCTAACCAGTACACAATTACAGTTGGTCCGCCATTAGGTACTTCCGACCACAAACTTATTACAACGGTGTGTGACTTGCCACTCATGCAGAAGGATCCATCATTGCCTCGCAAAATCTGGAATTACAATTCTGCAAACTGGGTCGATCTAAGGGAGTTCTACCTAGATTTTCCTTGGCTCGACGTCTGCTTTGGCACTGACGACCCGTCAGTCTGGTGCGAAGAGATCACGCAAGTAATCTCCTCAGAAATGGAAGCATACATCCCAAATTCCATCAAATTACCATCAAAGGGAAAGCCCTGGTTCGACAAAAGATGCGAAAGAGCTGTAGGTAGAAAACAGCAAGCCTACAAGTACTGGCAGCAAAATCAGACCGCTGAAAATCGCAATTATTTTGTCGAAGCGAGAAACGAATGCAAACGTGTGATCGACGAAACTAAGGACAAACACAATGAAAGGATCAGGAATAAACTTTTGCAATGCTCCAGTGGTTCAAGGAATTTCTGGTCGGTAGCAAAGGCAGTAACTAACAACTTTACAAAAACGTCTCTCCCACCTTTGGCGGACGAACGTGGCATCACGGCGACTACAGCCAAGGAAAAAGCAAACATGCCCGTCAAAATGTTTTCATCGCACTCTACCTTAGACGCCCCCAAAGCAAGACTCTGCCCACCATATCGAACATCAACACTACCATGGCAGAAGTCAAGTTTCATCACCGTGATATTCACAAAATCCTTAAAGAACTAGATACGCAAAATGCATCAGGACCGGGCGGAATACCTGCCATCGTGCTAAAGAACTGCGCCAACGAACTAACATCCGTTTTTTCCAGGTTTTTTTTCTCTGTCTTAAGGAAAAGGGATTTACCCATCCTCTTGGAAAGTCGCTCGAGTGCAACCTGCTCCAAAAAAGGCAAGAAAACCACGCCCTCAAACTATCGCCCAATTGCCTTGCTTTCAATAATCTCCAAAGTCATGGAGCCAATCAGCAACTACTCAAGTACCTCGAGACAACAGAATAATCAGCGATAATCAATACGACTTTCGCAAAGAGAGATCGACAGGAGATTGGCCTATGTCACTCATATTGAGTAGGGCAATTGAGAACTACGGAAAGTCTCGAGCGATTGCGTTGGATATTTCAAAGGCATGGACAGAGTTTGGCATGACGGACTGTTCAACAAACTGCCAACTTTCGGACTGCCAGCCTCTCACTCCCACTTTAGATCAGAAAACCCCTTACCAGCGACTGAGACTCATCACCGCAGACAGGAGCAGATTACAGCGATTAATCAAGACCTGGAGAAAGTTCAAACTTGGGGCGACCGAAATTTGGTCCAGTTCAATGCAGCAAAGACCCAAGCACCAACGTTTACTAACAGTGCCAATACAGCGGGCCCTGACATCATTATTCCTCGGACCGATCTACTGGGGTATCGTCCGCATTTTTATTGTAATTTTATTGTAATTTTATCATTGTTGATCGATATTTAAGATAGCTGTATTAGTTTTATTAATTTTTTCCTCTTGTCAATTAATATAATAATTATTGTTGCTTTCATTATTGACTGATAATATTATTATTATTGCTTTTATTATTGGTGCGTCTACTAATTCATACGTTTCGATTAACATATCTGTATTAATTGTAAACCAAAGTAATCACTTCGAATAGTAGTGCTTAGATATTTTAGGTGTAAGGTATACAGTACCGAGTTTACCAACAGATTTGGCCTCAGTACAATCATCATATTGTACCCCCTGGATTAATTATTTAATAGTTTATTTTATTGTGGTCATTCCTTTTTTTAAGTTATTTGTAAGTTTATTGTTAGGTATTTAAAAAAATTCACAGATTTCGCAATCCTTGCAACCATCGGAGACATTGGAAATGATAACACCATAAATGAAACGCAAATAACTCTTTATTATACATAACTTTGGAGATAAGTGTAACACAAAAACATAATACCTACATGTACTCGTATATGTATTAGTATAATGTAGGTAGGTGTATTGGCGAATTTAGTATTAACAAATAAATAAAACTAATGTGTGGAAAACACGCATTAAAAATAAAATAGGTACATAAGTATCTAACCAACCATATTGGATTTACAAATTTAAAGAACTTAATTCTAACATTTAAAACATGAAGATGAAAAATGCTTGTAAAAAAAAGTACCAAGCAATAATAAAACATAACTTTTGAACCAACATATAGAAACTACATATCTACTTATTCCTAACCTATAAAACATCAAAATGAAAAACGCTTGTATAAAAGTATCAAGCAATAACAAAGTATAACTTTTTAAACAACATAATAGAATGTTCAAACTTAACGTTCTTATTCCTAAAGTACAAAACATCAAAATGAAAAATACTTGTAAAGTATATTGGGCAAGAATAAAATATAACTTCTTAGTCAACAAAATGGGTTTGCAAACATAAAAAACAGCTGTGAAATATGTATTATCCAAGAACAAAAATAAACATCAAAATAAAGAATGGTTATTAGACGGTACCTCTTAAGAAAAAAAATTTAAAAACTTAACTTTTTAACCAACATACTGGATTTGCTAACTTATACTTATCCCTAACATGTTAAAACAATACTTATGTGCGCGATATCGCTTACAATTTGTGCTATTTCTTGAATTTTTAGAATCCATAGCTGCAAAAGATCGCCGATCGTCCCATGAAATGTTCGTAAGGGAGCGTAATTGCCGTAATATCTCTAACACAACGTACCACGGCTCTCGTAGTATAACCGAATTGCTGACTAGTAACTACTAAAGCTCTCGCACTGACGCTCGGAACTCTTCCCAGTCTCTCGCAGTCCCGCCGCGCCGTAATCGCCGTCGACCGGCCGACCTTGCACGACCGCTTACGATCTTTCTCGATCTCTGTCGCACCGCTGTCTTTTGACCTTGAACAGAAACTTGGATCTGGCTACCATATACGAAAAGATAAACATTTCCAATGTTAAAACAAGAAGCCAATAGATCGAACCGTAAATTAATGTTGTGTTTTCTGGCTTGGTAGAACGTGCCTAAGAACCCTGCATAACACCAGCGGAGTTTAGCTGGCAGAACTGGTGGCGCTCACGAACTCCACAGCAAAAGCCGGAAGCCGGGATATTGCATAAATGACTCTCTGGTGTTAGATTCGCTTTAATTATCATTCTTTTTAAAATATAAGAAAAACGTGTTGCAATCTTTGGCCAACTGCAGAATTTTCTCAAAATTATCGTCGGATCGTATGTCCTTAAAGAACTGATTTATCCTTGTTAAGTGGTCTACACATATTTTAAGGTTCTGCACGTGGGGTTAATATCCAATAGTTTTTTTGCATACCGTTATGCCCGTAGTTTAGAAAGCAGTTTAATTAAAAACTCATAAAGGCCCCGATCGACCGGTATAATCAGTATCTGGGCAAGAGGCTATAAAATTTTCTCTAATTTCCATTTTTTAGTTCCTTTATTTAAAAATACAAATTTAAAAACAACTGTCAATTGTGTTAATAACATCAGGCGTACAGTCTAAAATGACTAAAAAATATTCAGAAAGGCGGAGATCGGAAACCATGACGTTGATAACGTTTTGCGCAATGTCCGACACCAAAATCACTCATATTAATATTCGTTTTGACTAAAACTGAACGTATGGCACAAAACTGGACGCCAATAATAAAGCTGCCAAAATCAAAATTGCAACAATCAACAAGGCCCGTTACCATGGCATCGCTAATTTTTATTTATGAAAACGTTTCTAGCATTTTAGTGTAAATTGTATCTATGCAAACTATATCGATTTGAACCGTCCCGTCCGTCGGCGTCGTAGATTATATTTTGAATAATGCACTTTCGATAGGAACTTTGTTAATGAAACTTGTGTAACTAAATCAGTTCGCTGGCGCCTCGTGGTTTAACATTACACACGTAGCGTTCATATCGAACTAATATAATTAATAAAAGTATGATAATACCTAAATATGGCAGAAACCAGTAATTAAAAGGCATTATATTGTTTTTTTAAGCTTTACTAATCTCAAGAGAGAGGGAGAAAGAGAGAGAGAGAGAGAGAGAGAGAGAGAACAAAATATCAATACTTTTTGAAAATTGAGACCCATTTAAGTAAGCTAGAACACACTGTCTCGTTTTTTGTACTTATTTTTAATCAATTATTTTGCAAGAAAATTGAATTTAAAATGCTGCGAAGACAGCACATCGCAGTAAAAACATTTAAAAGTGATGAGGGTCGTACCTCATATATCATAAAATATTCTTCGCTATATTCGAGTAAAGTAATCCAGCAAACATATTTCGATTAATATTTTAGGCTTGCAACCCATTAATCAAATACGAATATGTACGCCAGAGGTTCCCATTAATTATTTGCCTCCCTGCAACTTCGCACATTTTTAAAAATCGATATTATTATATTAAGGCAGATTTTTCACAAGTTTTGATCTGGAGAAGTATAAAAATTGTATTACAATTTTACTAAGCCATTTTGAACAGCGCGACATTCTCTACCTGTAATTACAGTGATATTATTTAATTGTGTAGACTATATCATATAAAAAAGGTAGTACAATATTTTTTTGCCTTGCAGGTTATTGATCTTCTCTAGACTTTAAAATCTATTTAAACTCATCAATAATATGGAAACCAAGAAAATATTGTAGAATAAACTCTGCCCCAGACAATTATCACAAAGCCAGTGTTTAAAGATAAGTAAAATATTTATACAAGAAAATATTAGAATTATTGTTAATAGCTTTAGTGTATCTGATTTAGTGGACAGAATGTGGTAAAGTTGTGTGATATTCCCAATGTGGTGTAATTAATTTAAGGCTGCCACTCTGAATCTGAGCGACGCGAAGGCCAAAAAGCCGGTTCGAAAATACAGGGATAATGAAAGAGTAAATATATACAAAAAGGGTAATATTTTAAGACTGGAAACTTATTACCTAATGCACAGAGTATATTTTATATCAAAATATTAGCCATTTTTCTCTTTTTATTGAGATATAATCTATGAGATTTTCTTCTTGAGATAAAAAGGAACCAATAGAATTATAGGTAGAAAGGATAGAAGGATGGAATTCTGCGAAATCATAGTCAAATTTCGTTATTGTATTTTGTCCTTTTGCAAAATATTTCTTTAGTGATGAGTGTCCATTCTTTCTTAGTGGACATGTAATTACACAAAACTGTTGGTATTGAAGCGATGAAAATCCGCATGCTTTTGCAAGAAGTTAATACTGTCTCAGCTGTTATTCTGGAAAAGACCATAGTCGAGCCTTTATTTATTCAGTACACTCTGTTGAATTACGCCTTTACAGGTTAGAACAAAATATCAATTTTGTAAAATTGAACTGAAAAGATTGCACAAACGAATGGAGATGTAATGTCACAAATAATGAAGATGAGGAAATTGATTTCAAATGTTACAGTTTTGTAGGGCGATTCTTGAGTTGTATAAAGTATGTTCTGAATTCTACACGGAATTTTTGACACTGTCGACAAGTAAACTAAATAGATTTTCAACCTGCTATTCTATCGAAATATTTGCTTGGAACATGCATACAACTATTCGAAAATTAATGTCCAATACATTGGACAAATAGCTTTTCCGTTATAGAATTTTCAAGGCAATATTTTTTGGTCTAGATTTTGAAACATGGAATATTCTGCGTAGTGTAAAAACAAAATATCAGTGACGATTCAGTAATTTTGGGTTTGTCAGACAAGGAAGAAATTGAGGATCTTATGCGTTTTTAGATCAAACAGAAGAAAATTATTTTGACAACATAATCGAGCAAAAGACGTTAGATAACTTGTAGATAGAAAATCAAAACATAAATAATGAAGAATTAGCAGTCATAAAAAATGAAGAAATAGAAGAGCAAGGACTTGCTCATATTAAGAAGAATTTTTTTATTCACTTTCGCATCGCGAAAATATAGTGCTACTTATAAAACTCGACCGATAAATTGGTGTATTCTCCTACTGCGCCTATGCAATAGTTCATGTAGCAATACATTCCTGCTTCCTTATTTGAATAAATGGCAACCATAGCTAATTTATATGTAACAGAAAATAGCACGATGACCCACGAATAAGGAGGAAGTAATAACATTCCTGTGGATTCATTTGGTCATGGGAAACCTAAAATTTTCCCTGTACTGGAGCTCAAATACAGATAGTCCTATAATAAATGAAACTATGGCATTATTTACCGAATTTCAAAATTGAGAAATTGCATTCATTTAGGTGACATAACAATAGTCTTAAGAAGGGAAGTACATCGATGATTGTATCCAAAATCGTTGCAGGGAACTTCAAACTGAAACACATCTATATGTACAAGAGCGGACTGTTCCTTTCAAGGAGCAAATAATATGAACAATATATTCCTAACAAGCGTGGCAAAAGGGAACCAAATTTGGATTTCAACAGGTTAAAGTAATATGGTATATGATTTCATCATTTATCAAGGCGCACAAACTGAAATAAGCGAAATATGCGCTCATTGGGCAAGACGCTGGAACTGTAATGCAGCTAGCAGAAATAATAACAGAAAAACTGTGTCCTTTATCTTGTTCTAATATTAAAGTTCTAAGTCCATTATGACCGTTGGAACAATACAGGTCAATAGATTTTTTGATTGATTCTGATAAAGATGTACCATTCGGCACTGAAATTGAGCTATTTCTGGTATTTCAATCCATTGCAATACATAAACGCTGATTTTTCGTTGTTACTTCTTTATTTTACTTAACCATTACATATATTTTAGGGCGTGAACGCCTGGCCGGTAAAAACGGCCGTCGGCGTCGTGTCGCTTCTACTTAACTTTATAGAACATATTTAAGCCACTGCGGCGCGATTCACCGAATAATCTCGGTGCTTGGTGTGGGCGTCTCAAGGGATTTGCTAGACGTGGGCAGCCTTTCTCTGCTGATTCTAGAATTCGAGACGCGCGGGTTGTTTACTGACTTCGCAAATGATTAACAATTAAGATTAATAATAAAGCAAAGTAAAGTAAATGCTCATTACGAGGACGGTTTAAAAATATCATTACATTTGAACGGAACAAAAGAACTAAAACAGAAAGGAAGAGAGAGAGGTATGGCATCGTTGAGGAATTAATTTAATGGGTTATCAAATAAGATGTCTTTTCCATTTGAAGTTTTATGGGTTGAGTTCACGGCTGCCAAGAAGTTGATGAAGTAACATAGTGCATAACCCTTAAAAGTGTCCACCTCGCTTTATTAGTTATCTTGTCTCGTGCAGTTTTTTTACTTTAAACCCACACGAATACATTAAGAGTTGAAGATGACACCCTGAGGACAACGCACTTCGCAATTCTGTTAAATTTCTATCTAGTGTAGATAATTCAAAACCTTTCAGCTTACTAGTGTTCGCAAATTTGCTTATTGTAAATATATACCTATACCTATAAATATAGATGAGATTGAATGAATCCAACTCGGTTATGAGATCTTTATTGAGAAGATAACTATTTTACCACATTTGCCTCACATATTTCAACCTTCAAATCAGTTCATGTTCATTGAAAACTAGTATTCACTTATGGATACTGATATCATGTTGAACGTATGCAATACTATTTTAATAGATTATCAAATTACATGAAAGCACAATATTGAACCGAAAAATTATAATTGTTAACCATCCTAATGCGAAAACATATAATTAGTTTACTACCGCTCCCTTTCTGTCTATGCTACATAATATTAAACTAATTTATTGACTGTAAACTTCAAAACTGATGGTAAACATAGCATATAAATTATTAATTAACATGGAAAGCATTTTCTCTGCCGGATGTAAACAGTTGAAATTACCCTATAAGAGTTAAAACCTATTTCTTCATCATCTCGAGATCGGCCTTATTTTACACTAACACTTAAAAACTTGATATTATATCTTATTCTACAGGCTTTAGTTTGTGCCTAGTAGTAAAGGACAATAATTGTACGAACATATACAAAAAATACTAATTTAGTAATAACTAGGTTTCTGCATCATTTAAATCCCTTAGTTTATGTTTGATATCGAGCTGCCAAGCCTTCTATTTAAGACCTTTTCGGACAAAATTACTATAGTGCTTGGTACTCTTCTCCGCTCTCACCGTAAAATTACAGAAGATGCTTAAATCACTATTAATAGAATATTAACCAAGGTTTCGACATACGCTATAATTGCCTGAGCGCCCGCCGTCGCGCCGTTTTCTAAATCGTGGTTAATATACAATCTTTTATTCGCTACTAATAGATCTACAATATATTTTTGTAATTATTAAAGCAATAATTAGATTGTCACGACTAATTATCCGTGACGCCACGCCTGGGATGGCGTGCAGGTTATATAGCTCAGATTATGGATCGATCTACATCAGGTGAGAAAAGATAATAAAAAAGGCCCTTCGGTAAAATAATAACAACGTCTATTGGTCAAAGAATTTCTAAAACACGCATTTGCTTTCGGTTGAGGTATGGTTTGAATTGTTTATCGGTCTTAATCCCTGTATTATAATAAAGTTCTTTAAGAGCGATGTTGTGTTTTCATTTATGATTAGGTTTGGTTATTTCTATAGTTCTTAATTGATCTTAATTTCACTTAGCGCTTTAAGGTTTTATAACTGTTTAACTTTAAAAAACACTTGACATTGAATTTAGGCAGATCTACATTCAACTTTAGTATTTTTAGGCAAGTATCCCCCATGAAACACGTTCCTGTGAACTGCACTTCCCGAGTTGAGTCTGAAGATTAGGAAATGGTTAGAGCAGTTATCACGTTCCTGTGGACTGCAGTATGTAAACGGAATGGGTGAGAGACAAAAGCCTGCCGGACTGATGGTCCGCTTGTCTATTTATATCATAAATTCTGCTAACCATTGCAACTTTAAGATTCATAATTGCATGTGCGGTTCGCTCGCGTGGTTTATAAATTAACTTGCATATTTACATAATATTTTTCGAATTCAAGTTCAAACTTAGGACAGGGTGATAATTAATTAGTAGATTATTTGTTTCTAGTAGTTTACAATATATTTTATAACATTGGTTATCTATTGATGCATTATTGCCCTAGGTCAATTATAAAGGTAAATAATAAAACATTTTAACAAGAGGTAAAGAAGAATAACTTCTCAAGTAATAAATTCGTCAATAATGGTTGATATTATGTCTAGAAGGAATAAATAAGGGTAAAAAGAAATTTTTAAAAGCAAGCTTTTGTTTAAATGCACCAAAAATGAGAAAATAAGCTTTGACGTCAATCAAACCCATTATTTTGATACATTAAACATTTTTTTATGATATAAAACCTTGCTGCGAGATTTTGCTGTTTAAATTTCTTTTATAAATGCCTATGTTTCTACTTAGAATTACTTGTCAATATAAACCTATTTTCGCGACAAGCTTTTATATCATATAAAAATGTTTAATGTAACAAAATAATGGGTTTGATTGACTGCAAAGCTTATTTTCTTCTTTTTAGTCATTTAAATAAAAGCTTGTTTTTTAAAAAGTTAGGTTAACCTTTGTTTATTTTTAACTTTTTATTATTATTCATGTTGTTCTCACGAGTACAGGACAAACAACCGTCCATTACCTAGAGGTCCATTGTAGTGGGATAAGGATTTCAGTAAAACAGGGTGCGCCCCGGTGGCATATAAGTAAACTGCAGACGCGATAGGACCTCGCCATAGGGCGACTGTTAAATAGGTTTTAGATATAATACCACTGTTACGTTTCGTGTTCAAATATTTGAACGCTTAATGCCTGGCCAAACGCATGAAAAGCAACTACATTTATATTACAGTCGCCCTATGGCGAGGTCCTATCACGAAATGTACGTATAAGCGTCCCGATGCCCAGAGGTGCCGCGTTAGCAGTATGAGATGTTTATGCACCCTCATACCATTCACCTCTCGGCACGTCCACGCCTTGGCGTTGGGTGTGGTCATGTGGCCAAAGCACAAGAATAATAAATAACCAGAATCCAATGTTTTCTTGTTGCTACGCCTGGCCTGCTGTGACCTCGAACGGCTCGTTCCGCCGAAATTCCGCCGAAACTCGCCAGTGTAGTACTCGCCAGTGTAGTAGCGCCTACACTGGCTGTAGTAAACGGATCGTCTAAAATACGGTAAAATTCTAGCTGTTGGAAATGCGGGGTTATACTTTGGATACATTTTCCCTTGTTGAATGTTTCGTGTTTTAAAGGATTTTTGGACGAGTTAACTTATACACTAAATTCGATTAATAGAGAGTAGCCAAAAGCCATAAGTTAATAATTTGTCGAAATAAATATATTGGTTAGAAAATAAGTTTTATTTATTAGCATCTTTAATATCTTAGGAATGATTAAATCGCTGAAGACGTCAGTATAGTATAAACAACTAACCGAAAGTTGAATGGACGACTAACCAAAACAAACCAAATCTATTGAAATTGATTATAACGTATCGGAGCCGGTTCAAATGACTAAGTAAAATAAGTAGATACTAAGTATCATACTTGGACGACAAATCCAAACTAATTTAATCTATTAAAATTTTTTATAAAATATCGTAACCGGGTCAAATGGCTAATAAGTTGAAACTAGGTAAAACTAACCGTAAGTGGATTCAACGACTAACCAAATATATTAAAGTTTATTATAACGCATCGTAACCGGTTCAAATTATTAAAATAAGTTGATACTAAGTACCATACTTGAACGACTAACCAAAACTAACCAAATCTATTAAAACATTTATTATAATATATCGGACCGGTTCAAATGACTAAAATAAGTTGTGGAACTACCAAAAAGTTGACTGGACGACTAACCAAAACTAACCAAATCTATTAAAATTGATTATAACGTATCGAAACCGGTTCAAATAACTAAGTAAAATAAGTAGATACTAAGTACCACACTTTGACGACTAATCAAAACTAACCAAATCTATTAAAATTTATTATACCGTATCGTAACCGGTTCAGATGACTGAAATAGGTTTATACTAAGTGAGCCTACCCAAAACTTGATTGGACGACTAACCAAACTAACCAAACCTATTAAAATTGATTATAACGTATCGTAACCGGTTCAAATGACTAAACTAAGTTGATACTAAGTGACACTACCCGAAAGTTGTTTGAAAGACTAACCAAATCTATTAAAATGTATTATAACGTATCGTAACCATACTGTGATACTATACTCGTGACTTTTCTATTTGTAAATATGAATATCTATATTTTTATGTATTATATTAATAGATAATTTTGAAGTTAGTGAAATATCTGGCAGCGTTAATATAGCGGAGTATTTTGATATGATAGGATTCGACAGGGCATTATTATTTGGAATTGTTATAAAATTAAAGCTAAAACTCATCAAAATGGGCATCTGTGAATTTGAAAAACACTGATGGTTTGAAAAAATTCTTAAATAAATGGTACTAATTTCTCGCTTATTGGAATTAATACAAAATGGAACATAGCTCCGCCACAGAACTGGGAAAAATTGGAAGGTCAATATTTTCACTAGTAAACTGGCTTTATCTTATTTTCCCTAGGAAAACGAACAAGTGCATATTATTTGCCTTACTAACTGGTAAACAAGTACAGACTTTGAAGAAAATCGTTGGAGCTGTTTCCGAGAAAATCGATTTTGTTAATTTTTCTCAAGAATAAAGGTACTGCACCGATTTTTCACAGAAAAACGGGGTAGTACGTATTATTTCCCTATTATATGTTTACACATATAGAATATCTTATAAAAATCGTTAAGGTTGTTTTTGTGAAAACCAATTTTTTTATATTCTTCTTTAGGATAAACTATCCTTAATTGTAAAGTTAACCCTTTGAGTCCGGATTTACTGTTTTGTGTTTAAATATACTTAAAAATCATGTTTTATAGCTCAGTAGACAACAATTAACCGCAAAATGAATAAAAGAACTTTTTGCGGCAGTAGAATTTTTTCAAAAAATGGTGGTCCTCTCAGGTGACCAGTAGGAATAACAGTTAAATCAAGGCTATATTTTTTATTGATAAATGTATTTATTACAATGTCAAAAAAGTAACAGAAATGCTAGTAATTGGCTTCTTCGCCTGTATGATAAACTAAAAAACACTCGCAATTTCAATATCTCGAGGTTCAGGTAAAATTTCCGCGCTAAGATTTTCTTGCTCAATAATCATATTTTCGTCAAGGTTTTCAAATACCTGGTTAATTCTTCCTCCAACTTCATCTTCATCCCCTGATAAATAATCATCTGCCAAAGATTCTGCATCGGAAGGAATTTCAGCAAGTATGTCACGTATTTGTCTATCATCCATTGCTTCAAGATCCGTAAAAGACAATTTCATCCCTCCTCCTACAATTGCAGAAAAAAAATCTATTTTTCAAATAGCCCTCGTATGTTTCTAGTGTTTATGTCACGCAAGCGCCACTTATCACAAGATGTAAATTGCAGTGCGATAAAGAAAAAGTCAATCGCGGTGTATAATATGAGAATATCTAGTATTTAGGGTAGTTACTTACGTGCCATATCAAGCTCCTCTTGTTTCTTTCAAATTCACAAACGAAAAATAAAATAGTCTGTCATTGACCACTCGCTTATGTTTAGTCCAAGTTGCATCAGCGAATTTATCGGGCTCGTCGTCATTACTGAAGTTATTGCAGAAAAAAAAACTGGTTTTCAAATAGCCCTCATATGGTCCTAGTGGTTATGCCACGCAATCACCACTTATCACAATATGTAAATTGCAGTACGATAAAGAAAAAGTCAATCGCCTTATTTAATATGGCAATATCCAGTATTTAATGTAATTACCTATGAGCCATATCAAACTGCCCGTGTTTCTTTCAAATTCACAAACGAAGACAAATAATCTGTCATGGGCAACCTGCCGATAGTCACATCATTAACCTACAAATAGCGCATTGCCGCGAAATAAAGCATAGCCTCAAATGTTTCTAATAGATGGCATTATAATCATTGTATGTAAGCAGTGGTTAAGTCATGTAACCAGTAGGACTAGGCCAGCAGATTATTAGATTGGTGGTTACATGAAATGACCAGTGGGACGCAAAAGGTTTTAAAGAAAATATTTATAAAACGTCTGGAGATATTGTCCCGAAATTCCTAAATATCCATTTTGGTAGAAATCGGCCTAACGGTTTTAGAGAAAAGGCATGTGACGGGCAGAGCCACACACACTGGGACACAATTTTATTTTCATCAGAATTTAGTGTTTTTTTCGACTCAAGGATCGCCATAATTAATCGAGATTGGCAAAAAGTGGTAGCGAGTAGCACGTTACACGTGATAGAAGTGAATGCTTCTTTATCGGTGTTATAAGGGAGAAAGAGTGTGAGATAATCATATATTAATCAATTTTAATAGATTTGGTGAGTCGTCTAATCATGCAAAAAACTACTTGTTATCGTTCTATCGGATCAAGTTTGTTATATGTATATTTACAGATCGATGGTGTTCATGAATTTTTAAAAACAACTAAATTCGCCATTTTGTATCTGCCATTTTGGATTATGATTTGGGAAAATGTTTAAATTATATGGTCGGGAGGCAAACATACATGCCAAATCTGATATAAATCAGACATTTAGAAGTAATTCTATTTCAGCTTGTAAGTTTTGATTATAGCACAGACAGAAACACAGGTGAAAGTAAATAAAAACTTGTACGAAATAGTTTAATGACGGATGTCTCATGTGACGAGATATCTGACTACACGTAAAATTATTCTGATTCTTCTCTAATTTTCATAATAATTTCTTTTGTAAATAATATCTCTGGCTGTGTGGTTCATTTCCATTTTCTGGACCTCGTCATCTAGAATTTTTGTTGTTAATTTAATTAAAATGTGCTTGTTATTATTGAATAAATGAAGTTCATATGTCACGAATTAATTAATTCAGTATTGTCTTACGAAAGTTGTCACATAAATGTCCTTCAGTGATGGCCTCTTTGCATTCGACATTAATTAGTGACCTCGCCCATGAGAAATTTAACTTCTATAGTATAATGGGAACATTCCGAGCCGCAGTCAGAATTCTAGAGTTGGAAATCTAGAAAGTCAGATGGAACCAATATATTGGTATTGTTTCCAGTGAAATCGTAGCCATTGAAAACTTTGCAGGATACAAAGACAATGAACCGCTTAACGGTTTATTTGATAGAAGTTAGCAATGATTGCCAACTAAATTCGAATTATTTTGTTCATTTGAAATCAAGTATTCGAAACTCGAATTACGGTTTGGAAGGTATTTGTTAATAACGTTGGGAAGTAAGAACGCGTGGTAATGCCTAGTTGTAGTTTTCAGGTTCGACTAATCTGTATAATAAATGTAATTTCCTTTTACCTTTACTATAGTTGGTAAAATCAGAATTTTTGATAACAGTGTTTTCAGATAGGGAGAATAAATTTGAAAATATAAGTTTTTATCAGCGCAATATATATATATATGTATATATATACCAAGAACTTCGGTAAGAAAAATTGAAAGAAATACCAGGGAATACTGCTAAGTTAGAAAGGGAATCGTCAAACGAGCATTTGTTTACATACGCAAAAAAGTAGGGCTTGTATTTGGACGGTTTTAATTATTGTGTTGGGTTTCGCTCAGAAGTAGCTGTACGTTTCAGAATTGATTCGAATTCTGCGTAAATTTCAAATGTCAAAATGGTTTCAGAAATGTTTTTACCATTCAAGGCCATGATTGTAATAACAGCTTGATGTGTGGCCAATGCAATAAATATCCATCGCAAAAGTATATTTTACGTTCGTGAGCATAAATTTAGTTGTAGGCAAGCTAGCTGATTCTATAATCACCATTTTTATTGTCGAAATATTAATATGTACATTCGTTTCCTTTGTAACATAACGTAATATATCAACAACTGCATTTTTTCTAATTTTCTTTAGATACCATAGGCAATTATGGCAGAAATATTTTTTTAAAGATCCTTTGAAATGCTTAATATCACGTAACTTTTCTGGAAGTTCAATACCTTAATACCTGTTGAATGATGTATAGTGTGAAAAAACGTGTATAAGATAAAATCTGTTCAAAAAATGGTCTAGTAGGAGGCAGGAAGTTGGTTTATCACATTGATTGCTTAATATATGATGAGCCCTGACTGCATTTTTTGCAATTATCTTCCAAATATGCGATTATCTGCAGTGCTAAGCTTGAAATTAAACGAATATGTTATTACTTTATATAATTTTCAATACAACTTTTCTGGAATTCTATTATCTGCACTATTATTTTCCCAATAAACCGTTTAAACAACGAACTTAAATATGAAAACTCATCTATCATTTAACTTGACGTATTAAACGATTTCTCAATGCTTTGTTCCGATGAAGGTAGAAGGTATAATCCAAAGACTTCTATAGTTACTATAATAAATCTATTTCCTTAATACCACTGAAAAAGACCGCGTAGTTATTATTGCCATTTTTTGAATAAATCCTAGGACTTCCTCTAATGCACTGGAAGGCACTATAAATCAGCTGAATGGAATTACCGAATTGATCAGTATTGAACAGTTCTTTTAACTCGTGCTATGTGATCAATTATTGGGACGTTTGCATTGCATGATGTGCATGTTTCTCATAACAGATGATTCCGTTTCATGAAGTCGCATGTGACAGGTGCGACTAAATATTAACACATTTATAACAGCTGTCTGGCCGCACATTGATACAGGTATACAATTTAATATAGCCACGCGAATTGGAACGCAGAGTAGGGAAGCACAGAACGGTGTTTAAGTAATCCTGCCTAGCGAAGTGTTGCGGACACAGTTTCCTACGCCATGCGCCACGTGAATTCCTAAAGCAACCGTGCATCGAGTATTTCACTAGAAGAATCAGAATTAGTGAAACAGGAAATGCCAAGTAATACTGAACTTTCATTTCAAAGTTGTCTGAACAGACGAAACGCGATTGTGAAGTATTTAATAAGAATAATCATCATTGATGGGATACAGAAAATCCAAGTAATTTAGACGAAAGGCTTCTACAATTAAGATTTGGTTGTAATGTGTGGTGTGTCCTTATAGGTAGGTGTAAAAACAGCCTGCCAAATAAAATGGAACCTATGCTTATGCATTTTAAGCAACAAATTTATTGGGATGATTATTTTCTATGGAAATCCAACGGAAAGTAGGTATTTGCGATACTGCATGACAAATTATTCCTGCTGATAGAAATGCTCTACCACCAATGAATGGCTCATCATTTGATTCTTACAAGATAACTGTTTGTCCTACAATAATAGATAGCCAAAATGTTATCTCTAATATACAATGCTTGGCCGGCAAGGTCACCAAACCTTACACCACCCTATTTTTATTTATGAGAAAACGCAAAAATAAAGTGTGTACATTTCTCCACCTGAAAATTACCAGGATTTGGAAGGCGAACATCAACAGAAATGTACGTTAAAAAGAGCTACTCATTCATAAGTTGGAGAAATGTGAAAAATGCGTTGAAAATGGAAGGACATATGTGTTGTAAATTTGTTTAATACAATTTTGTTTCTATTTTATTATTAGGTAATCAGGTAGTTAGTGTATAATAAATATGAAGAATAGAAATCTAAAATGTATCTTGGCGCCTTGATATCAATTTTTAAATAAATAAGCTTACATAGGGAAATTACAGAAATAGATGGCCGGAGAAGACTAATTCTGGCCAAAATTATCACCCCAGAGAATAAGAAGGCTCTTGACAAAGAAATTCAAAAGTCTTGCAAAAACGACAAAAACCAGCACATGGGAAGGGTATGCCAAGAACTCGAAGAACATGCAAATACAAACAGAACCCACGAAATATATGATACAGGTAAATATATGTCTGGATAATTTAAGCCGCAGACACAAATAATAAAAAATTACAATGGAGGGACAATTGCGAATGCCAACAACATAGCAGCAGTATGGAGACAATACTGCGAAAAACTTTTTTCTACTGATAAAACCGAAGACTATGGCTTACCAAAAATTGATGAGGCAGAAAAGAGCCCCCAATCTCAAAAGCCGAAGTAGATAAAGCCATAAGCCATGTAAAAAACAACAAATCACCTGTGATGGCATACCCACCGAAAAATAAAAGCTATGGGCGAGCTTGGTGTTGATGCAATCTACAAACTGTATTTTAAAATCTGGCAAACCGGGGTATGGCCAAAAGAATGCTATGGATCGGTGTACATGCCGCTACACAAGAAAGGCTCTCCTACAGACTGCAGCAACTATAGAACAATAGCGCTTATGTCACATGAAAGCAAAATTCTGCTTCATATCATAAACAACCGTTTAAAACCTTTTCTACATCCACAGGAACATGCTTTATGCAAAGGAACAAATCCTGAATGTAAGACAAATAATAGAAAAAGCATATCAATTTAATGTTAAAACTTATTTATGCTTTGTCGACTACAGCAAGGTATTCGACTGTGTAAGATGGAAGAATTTATGGCTTATCTTGGAAAACATGGGAGTACCAAAAGAATGATTATTTTGCTTAAAAATCTCTACGACAGCAGTTGCGGGAAGGTGAATGTCAACAACACGCTATCTGAGTCTTTTAGTACAAAGTGCGGTGTAAGACAGGGCTATATTGTGTTACCAGCAAGGCTGACGAGGGGGATTAACCATAGGAGGAAGAAGAATTACTAACCTTAGATATTGAGATGACATCTTAATACTAGCTCGTTCGGAAGAAGAACTCACGGAAATCATGAGAGAGTTGGACAGGAACACCAGGGATCATGGTCTTACGTTGAATAAACAGAAGACGAAAATATGAAGGAAAAGGAGCTTATTCCAAAATTGCAAAAATCCATTATGGCGTCGGTAAGAAAATTTGTAAATATCTCGAAAACAAATGAAGCAAGAAAATTTTTATCGTCTTTAGTAAATTCGTCTTATAAAAGTGCTCTAATAATGCATTAATCACAAAACCATAATTTTGTTCGTTTACGAGCTGCCTGAAAATGTTTGAAATGCACCATTTTGGTTTTTTCCCATTATCTCAACAGCCACAAAAGGTAAATAAAATCTTAAGTCACACTAAAATTTCTAATAGAATTTTCTAAAACTCACTATCACAGAACTAGGTGGAAACAGGTCTAATCAGCACATCGCCGGTATGATTTGACTGAAACATTAACAAACCTCCGTCAACAAAACCATCGAGGCTTCCAATGTGAATAATTACCAGTCGATTTTTCCCAGTTGGCGGCTTAAGAAAAGTGATTGGCGAAAACTTGATATAATTTTGTTTTATGACATCTTTCCAGTAGTATATCCTGTATTAGTTTCGTCATAGCCTTTTTATTCTCGCTACGAAACTTTTTTATCTGTCATAAGTCTTCTCTAACAATTTTATCTTTTTCGATTAAGAGTGATTGCCTATTTGGTTATCCCAACTTAAATGCATTTCTTCTATAGTTGTCCACAATTTCGTTCTGCTTAGAGCCGGAGACATTTTGTGTAAAAGATTTGCCTGAGGAGCTTTTTTTCAACAATTTTTATTAAAAGCTATATCAAAATATACCTTATCATCAATCAGCTTAAATTAAATAAACATTTCACTTTTTATCACACTCAATTATGTACACCTATGTAATGGTAATGGTCATCCGAGTGGTCATCAGAAAACCAATTATTACACGCTCTCGTATGGAAATACTATGGATAGATGGTTTAATTTGACTAAAAATCACAAGGTTTTTATGTGCCTAGATATGCGTTTATTTGTATTATACATGAAGGATACAGGGGAAAAACAATCTAAGCGTTATTGATTTCAGAGAAAATTTTATTCATGATAAAAGTTGGTGCTTAGAAAAAACTAATTTTGTCAATGCTAAATTATGGAGAAGGTATCCAGGGTACTTAAAAAATAGAAAAATGTTGGTTGAAAAAACAAAAACTTTGAAATATCGGAAAACCGTCTACAGAAAAAATAAAGCTTCTATTAGGATAAAAATAAAAGTCAAAAACCATTTTTCCCAAAAGTGTACCGTTGCGGAGAAAATCCATGTAGATTATTGAAAAAACCCTCTTTTTCTTAACTTTGTCCTTATCTTTTCAGCAACGATACACTTTAAAAAAAAATGCTATTTGACTTTTATTTTTATCTTAATAGAAGCTTTATTTTTTCTGTAGAAAGTTTTCCGATATTCCAAAGTTTTTGTTTTTTTAACCATCATTTTTGTATTTTTTGAGTACCCTGTATAACTTATCCTTAATTTAGCATTGTCAGAATTAATTTCATTCCAAGCACCAACTTTTATCAAGAATAAAATTTTCTGTAAAATCAATAATAAAAAAGTTTGCTATGGAAATGGCGCTTAGATCGTTTTTCCCCTGTACCCTTCATATGGTTCGCCAGCTAAATCCGAATTTTGGAACATCAGGTAAATTTTTAAAAAGATAACGTCCGAATGGTGCCATAGGCAGGTCTGAGTGGTACGATCAATTTGTCAGAAAATCCCTAATTTAGGTACCTTTTTTATGGCACACTAAAGGGAGATCCTATGACACTCTACTAGCCGTGAGCGCATTTTATTACCCATGTAATATGCGTGCGTTTCTTTGCTATATATTGTAAACGATAGTTTTTAGTAACACGTTTTATTTCGCCAATACACCTTCGCCAGTACAGTTATCATAATTACATAACGCCATGAGTCGACTCTGCTATCGTACAATAACTCTACGCCTTATTTCTAATCTATCTATATACTCAGGATTATATAACACCGATTCGATTCTACTGCTGCGCCATTCGTTTTCCAGGGTTATCACGTCCTCGCCTATTTGAACGTCGCACGTCGCCTCTCCCAAATTTGCTTGTTACATTCGGTCATCCTGCGACAATTAATGCCCTCATTAATTTAACTCGCCAGTAAATCAACCAGATCTTATCGATCTGTGCAGTCGCCATAACACCA
The DNA here is from genome assembly GCA_016904865.1 of Pissodes strobi. Lineage (NCBI taxonomy): Eukaryota > Metazoa > Arthropoda > Insecta > Coleoptera > Curculionidae > Pissodes > Pissodes strobi. The sequence continues at coordinate 66,308 of MU182300.1, forward strand.
AGTCGCATGCCCTAAGGGTTTCACCTGTGGTTGCAACCTTACGCCTTTTATCGAATATCACCTTTATATTACGCCTTTGTCAGATTTTCGCTCGCCTTTTGCTATCTCAATAAGAAGTTTGGACCTTAAATCGCCATAGCTCTCGCCTTTCGCCAACAGAGCATTCGCCATTTGCACCTCGCCAGTTAAACTCACTTGCATGCACCTTTCAACATGATCATTCGCCCTTTGCACCTCGCCAGTCAGACTCACTTGCATGAACCTTTCAACCTAACCTTTCGCCATAGCCTAAAGAAAACTATAGCTGCGACACTTAAGCGCGGCACCTTTGACAAGCGAGAACCAACTTTATCACTATGTAGTGAGGAGGAAATAAATAAATCTAACTTGACGTCAACCGCCCGGCAATCATTAGTGAAGTGAGCCGTACTCAAATTTTTTGGGACGTTATATACTAAAATTGTTACTCTCCGCTATTATTTTGTTTAAACTTTCATTACAAAATATATGATTTATAAAATACTGTTTATTTCGAGTAGAGAATAACCAATTTTTTGATCCAAAAAGCTGCATAAAGAGAGCTGGATATTTATTTAAACATTACTCCTGAAAAAAAAGTTAAAAATGTCTTTTGATGTGAAATTAAGAATGGCGAATGTAGATTACTTGTAGTAAGTACAGCATTCCTGAAAGAAAAGTCAATTACATAAAGAAAAATATAATTGAGTTACATATTATTTTAGTAAATTGCGATCAATAAATCAACTCATTTATATAGAAAATTATTTATTTTTTTAATGTTATAACACACATATAATAAATTGAAATTGAAATAAACTCACATGAATATAGCTATAATAGAATATAAGTTCCAAGTTAATCTTTAAATATCAACAAGATCTATACACAACAAAAGTTTTTTATATGAGATTTTATTTTGCACAAGTAGTTACGGTTTTAGACGAACTTGTGAAGATCTGCAATAATAATTTTGAAAATTTTGATTTATCTAGTTGTTTTCTTCTAAGCTTAAAAGAGATCTTACATAAGTACATAATTTTGTTTTATATAGATTCTTAGCAACCTGCACAATTTTATAAACATATTATGTACGATTTTGCATATTTTTTCGTAACAGCTTTTTCATTTTATTCGCTAGATAAAAATATTGTCAAGATGGTGAAATGAAAGTAAATTTTTGATCTGGCTATAGTTCACGAACTAGTTTATGCATGAAGTGCACAATTACACTAAATGGGAGCAACATGTTCAATTTATCTTGATAACATTTTGATTCGCTGTAACTTTTTTGTTTTTAAAGGCATCAAGTTAAACAAAAAAGCAAAATGCAGGGTTGGTAGCCAAGTTTTTTTCTACGTTACATATAAAATCAATAATAAAATCTTCCTATGGAAATGGCGCTTAGATCGTTTTTCCCCTGTACCCTTCATATATATTTTATGAATGTTTCCATATTATTAATTTTCGATTATTTTTGGGCTCTTTAAATTTTGTAACCTATTATGATACGTTTTAGTCCGTTTTGGTGCTTTTAGTTAGTTTGGGTTAGTTCAATCAGCTTTCGTTTAGTTTTAATTTATTTTAGTCATTTGAACCCGGTTCCGATACATTATAACCAATTTTAATATTTTTGGTTAGTTTTTGTTAGCCGCCAAAACTGGGTCGTTCAATCAACTATCGATTACTTTCGGTTCCGATACGTTATTACCAAGTTTAGTGTTTAGGATAGTCGCCAAAATTGAATTAACCTGGGTTAGCTTTAACTTACTTAATATTATTTTAAAACTATTCCGATACGTTTTAGCCCGTTTTGGTACTTTTAGTTACCTTTGGTTTGTTTTGGTTAGTATTTCAATCAAATTTTGGTTACTTTCAATTAGTTTCAATTTATTTTAGTTATTGAATTAATTCAAGTTAGTCGTCAAAATTCGCTTAATTTTGGTTAGTTTCAACTTATTTTAATATTTTTAATCTGTTACGATACGTTTTAGCCCTTTTTGGTGCTATTGGTTAGTTTTGGTTAGTCGTTCAATGGACTTTCGGTTAGTTTCAACTAGTTTTAATTTAGTTTAGTAATTTGAATCGGTTCCGATACGTTATAACCAATTTAAATGTTTTTAATTAATTTAGGTTAGTAGCCAAAATTCGGTTAATTTGGGTCAGTTTCAACTTACTTTAATAATTTTAATCTGTTACGATACGTTTTAGCCCATTTGGTGCTTTTGGTTACTTTTGGTTAGTCGTTCAATCGACTTTCGGTTAATTTCAGTTAGTTTTAATTTATTTAAATCATATGAACCGGTTCTGATACGTTATAACCATTTTTAAAGTTTTTGATTACTTTCGGTTAGTCGCCGAAATTTTGCTAATTTGGGTTAGTTTTAACTTACTTTAGTATTTTTAATCTGTTCCGATATGTATTAGACCGTTTTGCTGCATTTACTTACTTTTGGTTAGTCATTCAGTCAACTTTCGGTAACTTTCACTTTAGTTCCAATTTATTTTAGTCATTTGAACCGGTTCCGATACGTTATATTAATTTAAATGTGTTTGATTAATTTTAGTTAGGCGCCAAAATTCGGTTAGTTTCAACTTACTTTCGTTCAATCAACTTTCGGTAAATTTCAGTTAGTTTTAATTTATTTTAGTCATTGGAACCGGTTCCGATACGTTATAACCAATTTTAATGTCTTTGGTTATTTGCCAATATTCGGTTAGTTTGGGTTAGTTTTAATTTACTTTAACATTTTTAATCTGTTCCGATACGTTTTAGTCCGTTTTGGTGCTATTAGTTACTTTTGTTTTCTCATTCAATCAACTTTCGGTTACTTTCAGTTAGTTCCAATTTATTTTAGTCATTTGAATCAGTTCCTATACGTTATGAGCAAATTTAATGTTTTTGGTTAGTCGCTTAAATTCGTTTCGTTTTGGTTAGTTTTAACTTACTTTAATTTTTGTAACCTGTTACGATAGGTACATTTTAGCCTGTTTTGGAGCTTATGGTTACTTTTGGTTAGCTTTGGTTAGTCGTTCAATTATCTTTCGGTTAGTTTCAGTTAGTTCCAATTTATTTTAGTCATTTGAACCGGTTCCGATACGTTATAATTAATTTAAATATGTTTGATTAATTTTAGTTAGTCCTCAAAATTCGGTTAGTTTCAACTTACTTTCGTTCAATCAACTTTCGGTTAATTTCAGTTAGTTTTAATTTATTTTAGTCATTGGAACCGGTTCCGATACGTTATAACCAATTTTATTGCCAATATTCGGTTAATTTGGGTTAGTTTTAATTTACTTTAACATTTTTAATCTGTTCCGATACGTTTTAGTCCGTTTTGGTGCTATTAGTTACTTTTGTTTTCTCATTCAATCAACTTTCGGTTACTTTCAGTTAGTTCCAATTTATTTTAGTCATTTGAATCAGTTCCTATACGTTATGAGCAAATTTAATGTTTTTGGTTAGTCGCTTAAATTCGTTTCGTTTTGGTTAGTTTTAACTTACTTTAATTTTTGTAACCTGTTACGATAGGTACATTTTAGCCTGTTTTGGAGCTTATGGTTACTTTTGGTTAGCTTTGGTTAGTCGTTCAATTATCTTTCGGTTAGTTTCAGTTAGTTCCAATTTATTTTAGTCATTTGAACCGGTTCCGATACGTTATAATTAATTTAAATATGTTTGATTAATTTTAGTTAGTCCTCAAAATTCGGTTAGTTTCAACTTACTTTCGTTCAATCAACTTTCGGTTAATTTCAGTTAGTTTTAATTTATTTTAGTCATTGGAACCGGTTCCGATACGTTATAACCAATTTTATTGCCAATATTCGGTTAATTTGGGTTAGTTTTAATTTACTTTAACATTTTTAATCTGTTCCGATACGTTTTAGTCCGTTTTGGTGCTATTAGTTACTTTTGTTTTGTCATTCAATCAACTTTCGGTTACTTTCAGTTAGTTCCAATTTATTTTAGTCATTTGAATCGGTTCCTATACGTTATAAGCAAATTTAATGTTTTTGGTTAGTCGCTTGAATTCGTTCCGTTTTGGTTAGTTTTAACTAACTTTAATTTTTGTAACCTGTTACGATAGGTACATTTTAGCCTGTTTTGGAGCTTATAGTTACTTCTGGTTAGCTTTGGATAGTCGTTCAATTAACTTTCGGTTAGTTTCAGTTAGTTCCAAAGTTTAAATAAACAAACTAACTAGCTGCATAATTCTGCCGTTCTTTTCCCATTTTAACACATAAACATTAACTTATTTATATAGTATAAAACAATATATAAGCATAACGATAGTCTATTTACCCAAACAACGAATCTTTTTCTATTTTAATTCCTATGAAAATTTATTGCACTCCGGCCCAGGTAAGCGCGTATGATTGGCATCGAGTTCCAACTGCGTAGTGTCCTCGCTTCACTGAGCTTCACGGAGAAAATTTGATTCCGTACCCCACTAAACGAGCCGAGTGCCGCGGCTATAGTTTTCTTTAGGCTATGCTTTCGCCCTCGGTGTTTTACACCTCGCCTCGCCAAAAAGTCAGCAAACGCCTTGCTCGTCAACGCCAGCCCGCGCCAACAGTTGGAAATTGTACGCCTTGGGTACCCAAAATTCGCCAAACGCCTCTCCCAATTTGAGAATCGCCTCAGAAAACCGTCTACAGAAAAAATAAAGCTTCTATTAAGATAAAAATAAAAGTCAAATACCATTTTTCCCAAAAGTGCACCGTTGCGGAGAAAATCCATGTCGATTATTGAAAAAACCCTCTTTTTCTTAATTTTGTCCTTATCTTTTCAGCAACGATGCACTTTTGAAAAAAAATGCTATTTGACTTTTATTTTTATCTTAATAGAAGCTTTATTTTTTCTGTAGAAAGTTTTCCGATATTCCAAAGTTTTTGTTTTTTTAACCATCATTTTTGTATTTTTTAAGTACCCTGTATAACTTATTTAGCATTGTCAGAATTATTTTCATTCCAAGCACCAACTTTTATCAAGAATGAAATTTTCTGTAAAATTAATAATAAAAAAGTTTCCTATGGAAATGGCGCTTAGATCGTTTTTCCCCTGTACCCTTCATATGGTTCGCCAGCTAAATCCGAATTTTTGAACATCAGGTAAACTTTTAAAAAGATCACGTCCGAATGGTGCCATAGGCAGGTCTGAGTTGTACGATCAATTTATCAGAAAATCAACTCTAATTTAGGTACCTTTTTTATGGCACACTAAAGGGATATCCTATGACACTCTACTAGCCGTGCGCGCATTTTTATTACCCATGCAATATGCGTGCGTTTTTTTGCTATATATTGTAAACGATAGTTTTTAGTAACACGTTTTATTTCGCCAATACACCTTCGCCAGTACAGTTATCATAATTTCATAACGCCATGAGTCGACTCTGCTATCGTACAATAACTATCTCTACGCCTTATTTCTAATCTATCTATATGTCGTAGCCAGATTACAAAACCCGTCATTTTATAAATTGCCTAGGCGCTTTATAAATAGCGGCCAAATTGTCAAATTTTCGTTTACCTTTCATTATTTTGCTGTCTGGCTAGCCGGATTATCAAATGCCTAGGCATTTTGTAAAACGACGTTCAACACGAGGCCAGATTGTCAAATGTTAAGATTATCACGAGCGGCTAAAACACAAGTTAAGTTCCAGGTTTTATTTACCTTTTTTTCTTAATTTTGGGTTAGTTTAGGTTAGCCTTGGGTTAGCACTTGGTTAGTTCTTGTTGATTGAGCCACCGTAGAGAGCGAAGGGCCATGCAAAGCCATAATGATACCCCGGCTGACGGATCGCAACTTGTTCAGTTGCGATCCGAGTATTATTATGTCTTTGCATGGCTCAATCAACAAGAACTAACCAAGTGCTAACCAAAACTAACCCAAGGCTTACCCATATAACATACTTAAAGACACTAATAAAAATTTTGATTGCCCTAACTTTTAAATAAAACTTATTTTTACAAAATGACTACAACGTCTCACCCGCTAGAATGTCAAGCAGAAGTTAATCTTAAACATTTGATAATCTGGCCGCGTGTTGACCGTCGTTTTATAAAACGCCTAGGCATTTTACAATCCGACTAGCCAGATAGGAAAATAATGAATGTTAAATGAGAGTTTGACTATCTGGCCGCCTTTTGTAAAATGTCTAGACATTTTATAAAACGACGGGTTTTAGAATGTGGCTACGACATATATACGTCTACTATACTATATTATATAACACCGATTCGATGCTACTGCTGCGCCATTCTTTTTCCAGGGTTGTCACGTCCTCGCCTATTTGGACGTCGCACGTCGGTCGCCCCTCCAAAATTTGCTTGTTACAATATTTTTAAATGTGCTAGGGAGAGTGCCGGAAGATGACGACAGGGGTAGGATGTCAGACTGAGTTTCGAGTAAATTTAAAAGATAAAGTGACCACTCCTGCAAAACTTCCGTTTCTTAATATATTTACAATATTTGCAACAAGGTGGCGTTCTCACATGTGCTGTTGTATTATTTCGTCGTCAGAATAAGGAATATTAAAAAAGTAAGGTAAGTTTGTCCAAATGCATACTACGAGCACTTTAAATACGTTAGGAGCATATAGTGTGCGATTAGTGTGAGAGATTTAGTTTCCTGTTGTTGCTACAATTCGATCTTCTTAAAATGCTCCTCTTAGCGTCGTCGAGCAACTCGACAATAGCAGATTTCCCAGTCCAAAGATTTGTAATAAATTTAACTATTTTTATCATGCGCCGAAACCTATATTTTTTCCCCTTAAATGTTGCGACACTTTTCATCCAAACAATACTATTAAATAATGCTTATTTTGCTCTAAAAGTGCTATCATATTTTGGGAAAATAGTATACGATTTTCCTTATTTTCCTGTGTTAACTGCAGCAGCGGTAAAGTTTTCTATGCATGATATTTATATTTTGCCTAAAGTGCTTTGAATTTTATAATAGGTTTTCCGAAAGTTTGTTCCTCTTCGGGATTACTTTCAAAATGCATTGAAATATTTAACCAATTTTCGGCGTAATTATTGTTCGTCTCTTCCTTTGCAAAGAAAGTGGTGCCGTAAAATGTCGATAAATATTAATAGAGGTATTTGCATTTGGTATTGGTTGTTTGTCTTTTATAGCGCTGTCTATAATCTGCAATGGATTTTTTATCTAAATTTCACATGGTTTATGTATATTGTGTGATCATAACATGGGTAACACCAGAAGTCAAACAATCTAGTCAAAACCTCAAAAAATTGCATTATATTAGTCGAGGTATACCTGGGATGGACGCCTTGTACAAATCAGCGCGCGGTGAGCATAAAAAATTGTTGGGAAAATCGAAAAAATCATTCTACCAAGAAAAAATTTCTAATTCGGACGACTCCTCAAGGGCAGCTTGGTCAGTAGTGACAGAGCTTACTAGGGAAACAAGTAATATGCGCTCAAATTTAGATTTAAGGGTTAGGGATGAAAATGGGGCAATTGTGCAAAATTCCTGCGCTGTTGCAAATCGCTTTAATAATTTCTTTGTAGATGCACCACTTCGCATCCAGCGAGTGAGGTAATTAAAGAGCTGAATGATTGGTTTGTTAACAACAACCTGTTCTTGAATATTTCTAAGACTCATTTTATGGTCTTCCATACAAATCAAACCCGTGCGAAAATCGATTTAGATCTATGGTGCCAAAATTCACGGCTAAGCCGTGAAAAATCTGTTAAGTTTCTCGGCCTTGTCCTGGACGATACTTTGTCATGGGAGAGTCATTGCCTGGATTTGGCTGGCAGATTGAACAGTCTCTGTTTTGCTGTCCGAAATTTAAGGACTGTTCTGGAGCCACACCAGCTATTGAGTGTTTACTATGCTACGGTACACTCGCGCATTTTGTGCGGCATCCAATTCTGGGGCACTTCTTCATTTACAGGTACCGTTTTTAAATCGCAGAAACGTGTGGTCCGCTGTATGGCGGGTGTGTCAAATCGAACTTCTTGTCTTCCCTTCTTTAAGGAATTTAAAATTTTAACTGTACCGTGTGCTGTAATATATAAAATTTGTCTTTTTGTGTTTGACAATAAGGAAAAATTCCTAAGAAATAATGAATATCATTCATATAATACTCGTTACCAGGATAACTTTTTAATACCAAAGAACAGATTAAGCAGATCAAAAAATTTCGTTCTTAACATAGGTCCAAATATGTTTAATAATTTGCCTTTGCAGATTAAAACTTGTAATAGTTCACTGTCCTTTAAAAGAATGTTGAAAGATTTTTGGGTTGAGAAATGTTATTATAATATTAGCACATTCTTACATCCTTAAATTTGGAATTAGCATAGAAATAGGCTGTTCTTTTTAATGTAAGCTTTTTGTAAATTGACGATGTCCATATACAAATATTGTATCGTTGGAAAAATAAAGACTGTATTGTATTGTATTGTATTGTATTGCATTGTATAAGGCTATGACAAATAAACCTTTAAACACACAGTGGAGTTCTTCTCTTCTTCAAGTACCCTGCCCTCCTAGAGCGGTGGCGATCAAACACATAACCTGGACCTTATCGGCAGCCTTCCTTAACAAAGACGTAGTGCTCCGTCCATACCACTGACGTGAGTTTTTCAGCCAATATATTCTGGGTCGTTCTGGGCCACGTTTATCCTCTATCTTCCCTCGAACAATAACGTGCAAAAACCTATATTAGTCATTCCAATTTTCGTCGCTTAATGTTGTTTAAAACTTCCCCTTCTTTGCTTAATCGATAAAACACCTCCACGTTTGTAATTTTGTCTGCTGTGGGAATTCTAAGCATCCTACGGTACGCATTAATACATTCCGTACAGGGTGTCCGGTTATAAATGTAACCCCCCTTTAACTTTTTTATTTGCCCTCGTATAAAAAAATGTTAAATACAAAAGTTGTAAGGATTTTTATACAGTTTTCTGCGGTGTTACTAGAAAAACAATTGAACATCGAAATTCTGCTGTGCAAATTAAATTAATGTTTTTTTTAATGGGACACCCTGTATATTCTTCTGTATATCGATAGAGCTCTTTAAGGCGAGTTCAGTAATATAAGGTTTGTTGGGTCTAGCTCACCAAATAAATAATTTAGGAGAGGGGTTCAGTAATAATCAGATACCCGACATTCTTGCAATTTACGTGGTAACTATTATAGCTAGACCCAACAAACCTTATATTACTGAACTCGTCTTAAGGAGCTCTACCGATATCCGGAAGAATATACTGGGTGTCCCATTAAAAAAAAACATTAATTTAATTTGCACAGTAGAATTTCGATGTTCAATTGTTTTTCTAGTAACACCGCAGAAAACTATATGAAAATCCTTACAACTTTTGTACTTAACATTTTTTTATACGAGAGTAAATAAAAAAGTTAAAGGGGGGTTACATTTATAACCGGACACCCTGTACATGCATATGGCACCTCGGTGTTGATATTGGTCAAACCATTCCAAATTTGAACTTCTATCCAATCAACGCGCGTGTGCGATAATAGTGTCCGGAATGTAATTCGGTGCCATATTCAGGTACGGAATGTAATAATAGTTATTTACAATATTGTTGTTTTAAAGATTCATATTACAACACGAGATGTTAAAGTTGTCAACGAGGCGTAAGCCAAGTTTGATAAAACATCGAGTGTAGTAATATGAATTTACAACAAGATATGTACAAAATTTTATCTACTTTCATCTATGAATAAAAATATTTGGCAAAAGGCATTTTTAAAAATAAAAATGCACCTGTAAAAATGCACCTGCTATTAAGTTTACTAATCAAGTTTTTTAGGTTACCTTTCGCATGTTTACTTTTTCGCATGGTTACTGTCGTAACTTTGTCAAACAAATCCAAAAATATAAAAAGCGCTTTTCAAAATGAGCGATTCTGATGGAAGTTTACCCCATGATATAGAAGCAGCGGCAATCGAAGCGATCTCAAGTTTAGTTCCGACAAAATCCAAGGCGCGGTATGAGTTGGAGTACCAGAAGTTTGAAGATTGGTGCAAAGCTAACAAAATAAAGGAGGTGTCTGAGAAAATCCGTTTGGGATATTTTTCCGGAAAGCAACGCTCCCAGAAACCATCTACACTATGGACTCACTACTCAATATTGAGAACTATGATTTCAGTCAAGAAAAACCAAGATATAAGCAGATTTTCTCAACTAATCGCATTTTTGAAAAGAAGTTCAGAGGGTTACAAAGCGAAAAATGCCAAAGTTTTTACAAAGGAAGACGTATGTAAGTTTCTTAGTACTGCAGATGATGAAACATATTTACTTATGATGGTTGTTATGATAATCCACATTTTTGGGGCTTGTCGGCGCGAAGAACTAACTAAGTTAATGTTGGATCATATTGAATACAATGATTTGTATATAAAAATTGTGATTCCATGCTCGAAAACCAAAATTATCCGAGAATTTGTTATAACAGAAGGAAATGTGACAGGTGTCAACTGTTTAAGTTTTTTCGAGAATATGCTAAACTTCGTCCTCTTAATGCAACTCACAGGCGGTTTTTTGGAAAATGTACCTCACGGTCTGTCGGAATTAATGGTTTACCAAAAAAGATTGCAACAAAACTTGGATTGAAGAATCCCGAAGGATACACTGGACGTTGTTTTAGGAGCTCCTAAGCCACCATTCTACTTGATGGTGGTGCAGATATGCAGATGTTAAAGCTTCAAGGGGGCTGGAAATCCTGTTCTACGGCAGAGAATTCTTTAGAAAATAAGAAACAAATAGCAAAGAAGATCATGGGGTCAGACACGGATTTAATGATTGGAAATTCGAACGTAAAGGGCTCCATCACATCCACTTCTGGTATACAAGTTTCTAACTGTAAAAAGTGTATTATTAATGTTTATAATAAACCTTCAGTGTTATAATTTAATAATAATTAATTATTGATAATTAATTTTATAATTGTTAATAATAAATAAGTCATTCTTCTAAAAAGTGTGGTTTTATTTAACAGCAAAATGTTAATGAAACCGGTTTTTCTTTCATTACAGCACTAGTGCTGTAAAGGCATCTATTACAGCACTAGTTCTGTAATAGGTGCCCTTACAAAACGATTTATAGAACTGTAAAATTCATATTACTAAATGAAAGTAGATAAATACTTTTGCAGTATAAGTATTTTCCGAAGGCTTCAAAAAGTATGGTAGAGGTTCGGAAAGGATGAGAAGTGTCTTTTAAAGACAAGCGTCTTCAAACAGCGGTTTGTAGTTAGTACTGTTAACTTCATGCATGGCCCTTCGCTCGCTGCGGTGCAATCAAACAAACTAACCCAAACTAACCAAAACTAACCCAAACTACACCAAATTTAAAAAAAAGAAACAAACGTAACCATAAAAAAAAATTATAAACGCTTGCCACTGACGGGAATCGAACTCGGAGGCAAACCGAAGCATTGTATCAGAAGCAAATCATCTAACTACTGTCGCCACCAGGCTTGCTAAAAATGGTCCACTGGACCGCAAAGACATGCTGCTCAATAAACTGTTATTACATTCCGTAAGTGCATATGGCAACGATTTACATTCCGTACACGCATATAGCACTAGAAGTTTGATTGGTTCAAATTTTAAATCCAATCAATGGGATAGTGCTAGGTGCCGTATATATGTACGGAATGCAGCCACCAAGCTTGCTAAAAATTATCCACTGGCCCGCAAAGACATGCTGCTCAATAAACTGTTATTACGTTCCGTAAGCGCATATGGCACCGATTTACATTCTGTACACGCATATAGCACTCGAAGTTTGATTGGTTGAAATTTTAAATCCAACTAATGGGATAGTGCTAGGTGCCGTATACAGTACGGAATGTATAAATGCCTACGGTACGCCCACATTTCAAAAGCTTCCAGCCTTTTCCATATCGCATCCCTCAGTCTCCAAGCCTCGATACCATAGTAAAAGATGCCAAAGATGTAGCAATCGAATACTAAGGGGAATTTTTAAGTGTCTGCTGGTCAAAACCTTTTGCATGTTTATAAAAGCTTATCTGGCCTGCTCCATTCTTTTCCTGACCTCAGCGGTTAAATCCCATTTGTCATTTAAGAGGCAGCCAAAATGCCTGTAAGATATTACACGTTCCACTGTTTCATTTTTGACTGCCAGTTTCCCGTATTGAATCACCTGAACCTTACTGATGACGAGTCATTTCGTCTTTTTAACGTTTGAGTTTGAGACCCATGGACTCGCTATGTTCGGTAACGGCGGTCAAGAGTTCCTGTAGATCTGTTATGCTGGTAGCAAGTAGGACCGTGTCGTCAGCATATCTAAGGTTATTGACCACCACTCCGCCGACCACCACCCCCGTTGATTTGTCCTCTAGTGCTTCTCTGAATATTCCCTCCGAATACAAGTTGAAAAATAATGGGGACAGAACGCACCTCCGGAAGCTCGTTATCACTTTGACGGCCGCTGTTTGGCTCCAGTACAGATTTGCTATGATTCGAATATCTTTCTCTCCCATCCAATCCCAGTTCTGTGAGGATATCAATTAATTTATCATGCTTTCCAGTATCGAAGGTCTTCTCGCAGTCTATAAAACAAGCGACCACGTCCACACCAACGTCCCTACAACGCTGAAGGGGGATCTGCACACTGGTTCCAAACCCATTACGGAAACCGAACTGGGAGTCACTGGTGGTTTCTTCACATCTCCGTAATATGCGGTTATGAATGATTTTCAGGAAAAGCGTTAAGATTAATAAACGTCAATCAAGAAATCAACAAAAGTAGTAAAATGTATATACATAGGAGTCATAATTATAGCCTTTTATATAACTTTATAACTTTTTGCTTTATTGCCTATAAATAAAACATTAAAACATTACAAGCTTTATTTTTATCGCTTTTAATGAGTTCAAAATCTTAGACATTTCCAGTTTCTTGATTTTTTTCTTATCAAACCGCACAAATTGAAATATTTTTAAATATATAGCGATGAAGATTTTTGGGCTGTTACTGACACGAACAAATTGGAATGGCGCTCGGGCGCAAAATTGTGAGCAACAGCAGTTTTGCTGATGAATTTAAATCCGGTGAAATTGAAAGATGATGGCGCGAAACACTTTTTGTTAGGGCGATTGAAATATAATTCAATGTCACCACAGCAATTTTGTACAGTTAAATATTTTTAATTGGAATGTAATTCCCATTAAATAATTTTGTGATTTAATATCGAATACGGTCACAGGAAATTTCCAATTCTTTGGCAGCGGGTTACTTTTATATGGTTAATTTAAGAAATTTATAATGTAATCGTTTATAACTCTCTTTATTAGGTAATTGATATGCTGTATTTAGCTGCGATCTTACTGGGGAAGATATTTGAGGACAACCTGCAAAATTCGTTAGATATTTGAAAGTTTCTGTAGTACACCTTGATATTTATGAGTGAAACAAAGTCAGTACAATACACTCCATCTCCATACGATATTACGAACTATGATTCACGAATTCTACGAAATTACAATAGATGGCGCGACGACAATGAGCAAAAAATCGATAAAGCTAGAATCACGTGCTTTATTATATCGCAACAAAGAGGGAGTTTGCTGCATGCGGGAAAATAAATTTTATTTAAAATCATAAGAAACTTCATTCAAAAATATTAAGACATCCAATTTTCGTCAAGAACTGAGTTTACGGATTGTTAGATAGTTATTTTGTCGGGAAAAATTATAGCATACAAATTATGTATGCGATCCTGCAACAATTTTCTCATATTTTTTTTACTATTCATTCATTTAAATTGTTTAACTGAACTGTTACATACATGACGATTCCGCAACTCCGTTTCACTATTAGCCCTGTTATTTATATGACGTGCCCCCGCACCATACAGCAACTTCGGAGATTTGTTATCCCTCCACATCAAGATATACGTATATGCCCCTCTATAAAATAATTAAAACATATATTTTTAAAGCATTCAGTTTTAAGAGGGTCAATGTTTTAGTTCTATCGATGGAATATTTAGATTGCTGAGTCATACTTGCACAAAGCTGCTGTTGTCAAATTTCCATACTTACTTCGTATTCGTATTAATTAGTACGAATAGATATACCAGGGGGTTAGATCAGCGACTGATCTCAATCTCGTCATCGATTTGAAATTTTTGTATATAATATATATATTCGGCTTTAATAAGAATGTACATTTTATGTCAACTCTGTTAAATGGCCCAAGATATGTTGAAACTAGTCTTTAATTTTAGCCAATAGATGATGAGTAGTGTGTATCATGGATGGTACTGTTTTGGTTCTATAAATGATGAAGAAACTATCATTTGCCTCGGTATAAAATTCCAATTTACTGATTTAGATAAGCAGCGGTTGAATCCAGCAGGTTTGTGACTACTTTTAGATGTGTTTAATATCTGAACTTGCATCGCAAAATACTGTGCATGTTTTGTTAATTAAAATATATATAATTTTGAAGATGTAAAAACTCTGATTTCGTATAAGATACTCGATTTTGAAAACATTTTAATTTGAATCAATTTAACTATTCCTCTAATACGAATAAAACTTTCTTCAAACCAAAATCGATTAAATTAAACTGGAGGAAATCATAATAGATGGCGCAAGAAGACCGCTAGACGCAAAATAAATCACTTTGGTGAAAGGTAGTTTTGTACGATATTTTAATAGAGCGACAGCTTGTTGCACGGATGTAAATATTTTTTAAATAAAAATTAATATCAAAACGACCAAACTGAACTAGTAGCATAATTACAATTTACGTAAGTTTCCACTTACCTCTAATAAACTGCTCCTCAAAAAAAAAACTTTTTTGCAAAAAATTAAACTTCGACATATGTCATTAAACCTAGAAACATTAAATTTTGAAACTGTGGAAATATATTGAAATGTGACTTCACGATCACGAATTAAATATAATTTATTTGATTTTTTTTTAACATATTATAATGTAAATGACAAAACATTCTTTTACACTTTTTTGTAATCGCGAATTTAGTATCCAGGTACACATCCGCATTATCACTCTCGATGAGATACATATTTTTGATGTGCAAACGTCTTACGCGGAGGTATGAGGGTAAATCTCGGCAATTGGGAGGGAAATGTGCAAGCGGATGGGGACGTAAATGTGCATGTGACATGATAACCATACACAGTGATTTTACGACGGCTGCTCAAATATTTGTGCATGTCGATATTATGAACTACTAAAATGCATAAACAACTAAATAAATATCACCTTGTCCTAAGTTTGAACTTGAACTTGGAAATTATTATATAAACATAAAAGGCAAACTATAAGCAACTCGAGCGACTTTAACTTTAAACATGCAACGCTCAGCAGATTTTATGACATAAATACGCTAGCGAACCTTCAGTTTGTTAGATTTTTGTCACTCACCTAAAACCAGCTCCTGAACTGTCCACATGGGCGCTTGGGGTCCTAATCTATCCTTTTCTCCTCACCCAATCCTGGGCTTGGTTCGATAACATTGTTGCGCGTAAAACCCTTTTAAATGTGTTAGCGAGATATAATGAATAAGATGATACCTACCCTTAAGGATGCGGCCAGCGCAACATGTGTGCTCCGACTTGCTCGTCGGCGTGGGAGTGAGTCAATTACTTACTCTTGACCAGGGCGCCACCAGTTTGAAGTATCCAAATCCGCAGATCCAAACAGGAAGATCCTCGGTCTTAAGAATCCATAAGGGCTATCCAAAATCGACGATTATCCGCTACACAAGGGCGATTTAAAATCCAGACGACTGATAAATACAATTGTTTGGTTGATGGATTTCAGAGCAAATAAAAAACGGTCACGTTCGTGCAGGTTTAAATTTATTGGCGTTCGTTAGGTTTGACAGTAACGTGTCGTCATATTACTTCCAATAATCAAAATGATATAAATATATAACAAAAGGTAAAATATCTCACTTGGAAACACTTAATAACTTGATATATGCTCACGAATATTGAACTAGATCATATCAGATGTAACAGTATGACGTAATAAATGATTACAGAAGATCAAAAAAACAATTCCAACTAATTAAAAATAAGCGCAATATGCATAAGGTATCTACCGTCACATCAACTAATAATTTAAAGTTATCAGAATAATACTTATTACTATTAACTCCGTTGCGCGTGTACCATGGTATACGTGTCGCAGTTGTACATGAATAAACCTTACTGATTCAGATTATGAAATACCGTTATGTAAAATTATTTAAACTGAATAGTCAATAAATCAGAACGACAATGTTGATCATTTAACGCAATATAAATCAAATTGTAAGATCAAAGAAAGGTAATACATAAAAAAAATGAGCATTAATAGAATCACACTAGTAGATTCAGCAGTTAATTAGATTTACCTAGGTAAGCTATGCTTACACCCAAACAGTACCGAGTATAGCTATATCAGTACCACGCAGAAAACTAAACACGCGATATGATACAACGCCGGAAAAACTCTAAAACACGCAATCTAATATACGCTGAAAAATATCAAAAACACGCTGAAAATACACGCGTGAAAATATCAGTGACACGCCACTAACATTATGCCGAAAAGATCACAAATATAACCTAAACTTATCTTAACTGGTCTTCGCCGATATCACCTACGGCCTTCTGCACGCGGACTTCAGCTATGCACCTTGGGACCATAAACTCTCAGTGGCATTTGAGGTAATCCCCATACCTCTATGGCTATAGTTGGTACCAATAAAACATAACCAACTGTATTGACTGGCAGCTACTTGGTTAGCTACTGAAACATCTCTCCAAGCAAAGCTCGCTCCAAACCAAAATAGCTTGCTTGCTTATACACAGCTCCAAGCACAACAGCTCCAGCCAAAATAATAGCTCCAATAAACTAAATCCGGATAGAAATGGCTCCCAGTAAAATGACTCCCCGGAAAACTGGCTCCCGTACAAAGGAAAAAAAAACCCTGAAAGAGAACAAGCGCTAAGTATGCATTCACTTACTGCAATTTCAAGCAGCTCCTCTTTCAGAACACTCCCAATTTAATGAGTATTTAAAAATAATAATGAGAGTATTTAAAAATAATAATATTAGTCGTCTTGCCAAAATGCGAAGGTTATTATGACCTTATCATCTCACCCTACAGGTGAAAGACATAAAATACTAAGAAAACTGACTAATAATATCACCACTGTATGCTCTTTTAAGAGTTTAGACTCCCAGGCAAGAACAAAGCTTGTCCATTTATGTCATTAATATTAAATCTAAATTTACTAAGCTTATGTATGACTTTACAAGTTCTTATAAGTAAACTTTAAAGTAGAAATGAAATTTATCAAAGATTATATACAATTTTATACATTATTAAACCCAATTATACAATACGGGTGCCCATAAGACAAAGAAACAGCTATGAGTGTTCGACGACAATACGATACGAGAACTATATCCTGAACTATTATTTAATACGCTTATTTTCCCTAGAGTATCACTTCTTGTAAAAATGATGAGAGTAAATAAATCATGCTTTGCCTGTTCCAGGCCTAAATTATCTTTTGTGTGATGATATTGCATGATATACGTGCAAGAATTAATACATTTTCAAAAGTAACACTCTCTATATAGCAATATTGTGCAGTATTTCAATCCCCTCTGAGACCCGTTAAAAAAACTATAATGAAATTACTTCTACTCTGATAAAATAAATCCCCTCTGTACAGAAAATAAATGAGTATGTACAAAATATAAGATATGTATATTTATTTACCTAACTACTTAGGGTTTTTCGATGGTACTGACGAATTGGGAAGCAAACGCTCTCTTCTACAGACATTCCTCGAAGAAGGAAACGGCGTACTTTGTTCCAGAATACACTGCACGTGGCGAGTTACTAATCCAAAATCTTGACTTTAGGCAAAATCCAACCCATCCACAGTCAAGCCATAAACTACGCCACACTCTATCGCCCGAAAAAGTAATATTCCCCTGAGGGTGAATTAAAAATTCTTAAACTTTTATCAGACATATATACGCACTACCTCCTAAGAAGGTTTTCTGAAGAAAGAGGACGATATCAAGCCAAAAACGAGTACCTAGGTCGTGGAATTCGATGTTAAAAAGCTAGCAAAAACTCGAACCATAAGCCCCTTCCACACTGTCCTGTAATCATACGCAAACTACAGCAGCCGATGTCGCCAAATTTACTAACATCTACAATATGCAATGAAACGTATCTAATGACCAGACAACCAGCAACTAGCTCGTTCCGGCCGGCGTCATTTACAATTTCTAATATCCAAACTGTTTAACGCATTCAGTCGATTCGATCATAAACCTACCTTTAGCTCCAGTCGGTTTTTTACCTTGCCGAAATCTATATATTTATTACTGCGAAACAGTTCGAGCAACGTTGCCAAGTTAGGGAACATACGCATTTAATAACATATCTTGACTGCGTAATTTTAACGCGAAAGCGAAAAAAACAGTCGTTTAATCAAAACTCACGATAGCACATCAATTAATTATGTATTTTCCTGTTGGCATAAATCGCAACCACGTAAAAATTACAGGGCGAACACTTTGCCAATTAAACATCTGGCAACGTTCCAAGAATAACCTTTTCATAAACGTTCCAATGTGCATTATATTTAACGCGTCCGTATGCAACCAACAATTCTTTTAAGGTATACTTACGCCGAATAGTCGCAAGGTATTAAGGGTGGAATCATTGACTTTATTTGACTTCTATCTGTTACATATTCGTGCTAAATTGTTATGTAACAGTTTCCCCTCTTTCGTCCAAAAAAAAAAATAACATTTTTTTTTCCTTTTTAAATATACAATCTTTTCCTTAAACCATAAACTATATATACAAGGTATTTTCTAAACTATGATACATGTACAATCTATTCGTCGCCACTAATATCTTTTAAGTCCTTGATATGCCAGACTCCTTTTGAATTTCCTAACTCATCCTTCAATTCGTAGGTCCATGGAGACACACGTTTGCTAATGAGAACGGACCGAGATACTCCGGTGCTAACTTCCTAGCGAAAAATTTACTGGCATCCGAGAGAGCATAATTCTTCCTATAGACAATCTGATTGGGAAGATATTCCACATGACGACAACGAAGATTATAACGCTCGACACTCTGCTTCCCTGCAGCCTCGAGACGCAATCTAACATCTTCAAACACTTTACCCATTACTTCACCACGACGTTCTGCACTTATGTCGGTTCGACCATCCACTTCTGGGATATCCTTCTTTCTATGCTCATCACCCGACATAATCATCCTCCGTCCAAAATTCACAAAGTAAGGGCTAAGTTTCGTAGTCTCATGAACAGATGTACGAATAGCACAAGCTATCTTATCCAAGTTCGCATCCCAATCACGGTGATTGTCAGAAATATACATACGTAACATCGTCTTCAGTGTTCGATTCACTCTCTCGGTCGGATTTGCACGTGGATGGTAGTTCGCATTGAACTTCAGTCGTACTTTGTACCTCTCAGCTAGTTTTAGGAATGGTCGACCCCGATATTGCGGTCCATTATCGCACAAAATGGTAGAAGGGACTCCAAACAATAGGAAAACATTTTCTTCTATGAAACGAACAACAGCTTCCGACGTGGCCTTGCGAAGAGGACAAAGGAGTGAAAATTTGCTGTGATAGTCTGTCACTACCAACAAGAAAGTATAGCCATGCTTTGACCTAGGCAAAGGTCCAATGAGATCGGTGGAGATAACTTCCCAGGGACGTTGAGGTTTAGTATGAGTAACCATTTTTGCTTTCGGTGGTCCGGGTGGTACTTTATGACGGATACAAGTGTCGCAACGGCCAACGAATCTGGAAATATCGTTTCTCATTTTTGGCCAATAGAATCGTTCCGCTACCCGTGAAAAAGTCTTGTAAACACCCATGTGTCCCGATGTAGGTGGTTCATGAGCACCAGCTATTATCTTCCTCCTATCCTCCTTAGGAACTACCTCCTTCCAATTGTCTACTTCCGGCCTTAACTCTGGATAGTCACATTTTACAAATTTCCACATCTTACTATCGCCTATTCTCCAACCAGAAAACTTCAAAGGATTACCTTTGACCCTCTCCATCATTCTTAAGTACCATTTATCTCTTACTGGCATCGGCGGTTGATCAGTGTCTACAGCATCCAATTGCGGCACAGCCCTGGACAACATGTCTGGAACAACATGTTCCTTTCCTTTGCGGTGGATAAGGGTGAAATCATACTGTTGAAGCTGAACTTGCCATCTCGCTAGTCTTCCAGTAGGTTGTTTCATGATCTGCAACCATACCAACGAATAGTGATCCGTGATTACTGAGAATGGAACCAAGTCTAAGTAGGGTCTTAGCTTATTGACTGACCATAGAACTGCAAGACATTCTCTTTCAGTGGTCGAGTAATTTTGCTCTTGCTTAGTTAAGCTGCGGCTAAGATAGCTTATAACTCGTTCTGTACCATCCGGTTGTGGTTGAGTTAAAACCGCGCCTATGCCATACCCAGAACTATCACATTGTACTACGAACGGTAGCGAGTAATCAGGACAGCTCAATACTGGTGCTTCAACTAGACATTCCTTAATCTTTCTAAATGCTGTCTAACACTGCTGTGTCCATTCGAACTTCCTAGACTTCCGCAATAGGTCAGTGATCGGTGCTATAACCGTAGAGAAGTCTTTGATAAACCTCCTATACCAAGAGAATGTACCCACAATACGTCTCACTTCTTTAACATTCCGAGGAACTGGGACTTCCAACATGGCTTTGACTTTATCCGAATCCATATGCAAACCATGCTTATCCACAACGTATCCTAAATACTTCAGCTGTGGCCTACAAAACTGACACTTTTCTCTACTTATCGTGAGGTTCGCCTCACGAAGTCTCTTAAATACTTCTTCCAGGACCTTTACGTGAGTTTCAAAGTCTGACGTCACGATGACAATGTCATCCAAATAGACAAACACATGTGGTTCTAAGTCTGCACCCAGAACATTCTCAATGAGCCGCTGCCAGGTGGCAGGTGCGTTATGGAGACCAAAGGGCAAACGATTAAACTGGAACAGTCCTCTGTTTGGCGCAGTGAAAGCGGTATACGGCTTAGATGACTCCGCAACAGGTACTTGCCAATAGGCTGACTTAATATCTAGGCTGGAAAGATATTTTGCGTCTCGCAATTTATCCAAGGTATCGCTAACCTGTGGCAATGGATAGCTATCCCTCTCACACACGGAATTAAGTTTCCTGTAGTCCACGCATAGCCTTTGTGAACCGTCCTTTTTCTTGACCATGACGATAGGGGATGACCATGGACTCTTAGATGGCTCGATGACTCCAAGCTTTAACATCTCATCCAATTGCTTGTCTATATGTTGCTGCATGACTGGTGATACACGATAGTAGCGTTGCTTAATCGGTCTTGACTTTGTAACTATAACATGTTCTGCTTTATCCGTGCAACCCAGCTGATCACCCATAAGATAGAAATTTCTATCCAGCAACTCCTTCAGCTGTCTATCTTCTTCTGAAGTCAACACAGTCCCCTTCGGTATTTCAACCGTAGCAACTTCCGGCAGGTCTGAAAAGAACCATTCGTTATGCCTGAGATCTGGGACTACACCCATTGAACGCCAAAAATCTGCACCCAAGATCAAACTGTGCGGTAGGTCTGGAATAACAAGAGTTTTGATAAGACGAACTCGATCCCTCACTTTTATAGGGACCTCACATACTCCAATACTACTGCATCGTTGTCCATTTGCCACCCTACAAGTTGGAGTCTCACTCTTGTCAAGTGAAAGCACTAAGTCCATCATCAACTTCCAACCAGGTCCGCCAAGGATGGTGCGAGATGCTCCTGAATCCAAAAGACCAAGGATTTCCTTGCCCAAAATGTCTACTCTAAGATAAGGTCTTTCGTCGTTCTGCGCATGCTCCAACACAAAGTCCAATATCGGTTTTAATCTACGATCGTCGTCGGCGCCCGCTAAATCAGTTCCTTGATCTAGGAGCGCCTTCCGGCGTTTCCCGACTTGCAATTCGGACAACTCTTCACGGTAACCCCTTCCTTCTTACATCGGAAACAAAACTTCGGCTTTGGTAACACACAACCAATAGCCCTATGGCCAGGTTTCTTACAGCGGAAACATACCACTTCCTCTTTTACTGGAGGTGTTGCTTCAGTCTCCTTCACTCTGCAGGTAGCTACATCTGGTTCCTCATGAACGTACGCCAGATCAGGCTCCAACAAATTCCCACGCCTTGGAGGCTGAGCATAGTTCTCTACAGACTCTCTTCTCGCTTCCAAGCGTCTACATACATTCAATTTTGCCTCCTCCGAAATAGGGCAGGTAAGTCTTTTGAAATAGCCTGACATTACCGCCAAGTATATGCCGATGCTCTCATCGTGTCCTTGCGTTCTTTTACGTATTTCCTCAAACAATTTCTCGTTATAGTTGCAAGGCTGGAACTCCTCCCGCAACAGTTCGACGAACTCATCCCACGTAGAAACTTCGTCTCGATAAGCTATGTAGAATTGGTATGCCTTACCAATGAACAAGTCGATACCACACTCGAGAAGCACTTCTTTCGGGACATGTCTTGCAACACGAAGTTCTTCGCATTTCTCCAGGAATGAACTAAGTGAAATTCCCTTCTTATCACCCGAGAATTGCAAATTCCATTTACTTGGATGTACTGTTCTCATACTGGCTGAACCCGTGTTCTGGTTTAAACTAGAAGAATTGACTGCCCGCCTCAGATTCGCCTTGAAACTGTGGTCGCTCTCCTCATCCGAGCTACTATCATGAGCACTCCGCTCGATTCCCGACGGTCCAGCAGTTTCGTTTTCCAAGATATCCAAGGTGGGAGGAACACTCTGTTTCTCCTCAGATTTCGTCGCTTGATCATCAAGTTTCTTCAACAATGTAAGAGTCATAGCAACACATTCTGACTTAGACTTACATTTGTCTGGGTCAGACCCTGGCTCCATATGATCAAGTCGATTCAAAACATGGGCCAGCTTACTCTGGAATTTCATGAGGTCACCGCTTTTCTTTCCTCCAGTGAATTTACTTATATCCCTTATAAGTTTTTTAATCTTCTTGTCCACAGCTTTAGCATCCTCTTCATAACTGAAAGGATATTCCGGATATCTAACGCTTTCGCCACTCTTTTCCATCTGAAGGGCCAGTGACAAGCGATGTCTCATATCCTCACAATTACCAGCTGCAATCCCTTTGACAGCGAGTTCGTATGTAAGCTCATCTTGAGTAAGTCTATTAACATGCATTGCTCGCGACATGATGAAACAATACTAGTGTGGCAAACAGATAAACACAAAAAATGTGTATACAAGTATAACAACACTGTCACTTATCACCAGCACTTAATAACAACCACTAAATAACAGCACAACCACTTCGAGAATACCGTCGCTCTAAAAAAATCCGAATTTACTCTGAATCCCTCAACCAAACTTAATCAGTGTCAAAATACAACCATTTTTCAAAATAATAAGGTCAATGCCAAAAGGCCAATGTTTATCAGTCGAGGCCCCACGTTGGGCGCCAAAATGTTGCGCGTAAAACCCTTTTAAATGTGTTAGCGAGATATAATGAATAAGATGATACCTACCCTTAAGGATGCGGCCAGCGCAACATGTGTGCTCCGACTTGCTCGTCGGCGTGGGAGTGGGTCAATTACTTACTCTTGACCAGGGCGCCACCAGTTTGAAGTATCCAAATCTGCAGATCCAAACAGGAAGATCCTCGGTCTTAAGAATCCATAAGGGCTATCCAAAATCGACGATTATCCGCTACACAAGGGCGATTTAAAATCCAGACGACTGATAAATACAATTGTTTGGTTGATGGATTTCAGAGCAAATAAAAAACGGTCACGTTCGTGCAGGTTTAAATTTATTGGCGTTCGTTAGGTTTGACAGTAACGTGTCGTCATATTACTTCCAATAATCAAAATGATATAAATATATAACAAAAGGTAAAATATCTCACTTGGAAACACTTAATAACTTGATATATGCTCACGAATATTGAACTAGATCATATCAGATGTAACAGTATGACGTAATAAATGATTACAGAAGATCAAAAAAACAATTCCAACTAATTAAAAATAAGCGCAATATGCATAAGGTATCTACCGTCACATCAACTAATAATTTAAAGTTATCAGAATAATACTTATTACTATTAACTCCGTTGCGCGTGTACCATGGTATACGTGTCGCAGTTGTACATGAATAAACCTTACTGATTCAGATTATGAAATACCGTTATGTAAAATTATTTAAACTGAATAGTCAATAAATCAGAACGACAATGTTGATCATTTAACGCAATATAAATCAAATTGTAAGATCAAAGAAAGGTAATACATAAAAAAAATGAGCATTAATAGAATCACACTAGTAGATTCAGCAGTTAATTAGATTTACCTAGGTAAGCTATGCTTACACCCAAACAGTACCGAGTATAGCTATATCAGTACCACGCAGAAAACTAAACACGCGATATGATACAACGCCGGAAAAACTCTAAAACACGCAATCTAATATACGCTGAAAAATATCAAAAACACGCTGAAAATACACGCGTGAAAATATCAGTGACACGCCACTAACATTATGCCGAAAAGATCACAAATATAACCTAAACTTATCTTAACTGGTCTTCGCCGATATCACCTACGGCCTTCTGCACGCGGACTTCAGCTATGCACCTTGGGACCATAAACTCTCAGTGGCATTTGAGGTAATCCCCATACCTCTATGGCTATAGTTGGTACCAATAAAACATAACCAACTGTATTGACTGGCAGCTACTTGGTTAGCTACTGAAACATCTCTCCAAGCAAAGCTCGCTCCAAACCAAAATAGCTTGCTTGCTTATACACAGCTCCAAGCACAACAGCTCCAGCCAAAATAATAGCTCCAATAAACTAAATCCGGATAGAAATGGCTCCCAGTAAAATGACTCCCCGGAAAACTGGCTCCCGTACAAAGGAAAAAAAACCCTGAAAGAGAACAAGCGCTAAGTATGCATTCACTTCCTGCAATTTCAAGCAGCTCCTCTTTCAGAACACTCCCAATTTAATGAGTATTTAAAAATAATAATGAGAGTATTTAAAAATAATAATATTAGTCGTCTTGCCAAAATGCGAAGGTTATTATGACCTTATCATCTCACCCTACAGGTGAAAGACATAAAATACTAAGAAAACTGACTAATAATATCACCACTGTATGCTCTTTTAAGAGTTTAGACTCCCAGGCAAGAACAAAGCTTGTCCATTTATGTCATTAATATTAAATCTAAATTTACTAAGCTTATGTATGACTTTACAAGTTCTTATAAGCAAACATTAAAGTAGAAATGAAATTTATCAAAGATTATATACAATTTTATACATTATTAAACCCAATTATACAATACGGGTGCCCATAAGACAAAGAAACAGCTATGAGTGTTCGACGACAATACGATACGAGAACTATATCCTGAACTATTATTTAATACGCTTATTTTCCCTAGAGTATCACTTCTTGTAAAAATGATGAGAGTAAATAAATCATGCTTTGCCTGTTCCAGGCCTAAATTATCTTTTGTGTGATGATATTGCATGATATACGTGCAAGAATTAATACATTTTCAAAAGTAACACTCTCTATATAGCAATATTGTGCAGTATTTCAATCCCCTCTGAGACCCGTTAAAAAAACTATAATGAAATTACTTCTACTCTGATAAAATAAATCCCCTCTGTACAGAAAATAAATGAGTATGTACAAAATATAAGATATGTATATTTATTTACCTAACTACTTAGGGTTTTTCGATGGTACTGACGAATTGGGAAGCAAACGCTCTCTTCTACAGACATTCCTCGAAGAAGGAAACGGCGTACTTTGTTCCAGAATACACTGCACGTGGCGAGTTACTAATCCAAAATCTTGACTTTAGGCAAAATCCAACCCATCCACAGTCAAGCCATAAACTACGCCACACTCTATCGCCCGAAAAAGTAATATTCCCCTGAGGGTGAATTAAAAATTCTTAAACTTTTATCAGACATATATACGCACTACCTCCTAAGAAGGTTTTCTGAAGAAAGAGGACGATATCAAGCCAAAAACGAGTACCTAGGTCGTGGAATTCGATGTTAAAAAGCTAGCAAAAACTCGAACCATAAGCCCCTTCCACACTGTCCTGTAATCATACGCAAACTACAGCAGCCGATGTCGCCAAATTTACTAACATCTACAATATGCAATGAAACGTATCTAATGACCAGACAACCAGCAACTAGCTCGTTCCGGCCGGCGTCATTTACAATTTCTAATATCCAAACTGTTTAACGCATTCAGTCGATTCGATCATAAACCTACCTTTAGCTCCAGACGGTTTTTTACCTTGCCGAAATCTATATATTTATTACTGCGAAACAGTTCGAGCAACGTTGCCAAGTTAGGGAACATACGCATTTAATAACATATCTTGACTGCGTAATTTTAACGCGAAAGCGAAAAAAACAGTCGTTTAATCAAAACTCACGATAGCACATCAATTAATTATGTATTTTCCTGTTGGCATAAATCGCAACCACGTAAAAATTACAGGGCGAACACTTTGCCAATTAAACATCTGGCAACGTTCCAAGAATAACCTTTTCATAAACGTTCCAATGTGCATTATATTTAACGCGTCCGTATGCAACCAACAATTCTTTTAAGGTATACTTACGCCGAATAGTCGCAAGGTATTAAGGGTGGAATCATTGACTTTATTTGACTTCTATCTGTTACATATTCGTGCTAAATTGTTATGTAACAACATGGTCGCGACGTCTGGGGGTTTCATAAACGCAGTAGTAAAAGTCGAATCTATGATAAATTTGTCAACGTTCTGAGGAAGATAATTTTCTAAGTAGAATCGGTCAAGTAGTTAAAAGTGTTGTGCCACATTCGTGCGATCTTACTATCAAAGCAACCTTAAATAAAACACAACACAAACTCTTAAGAAAATCTATATTTATAAAACAGTGACTAAAGACCTATAAACAATTCAAAAATATACCTCAAATCGAGAAAGCATGCACATCTTAGTAATCGCATATAATATAATCTTATTAAGTTTCAGACCAAAAGACATTTTTAATGCTTTATTATTAAGTCTTTGACCAATAGACGTTGTTATTGTTTTTATCTGAAGTGCTTTCTTTATCATCTGTTCTAACCTGACGTAGATTGATCCCAAATCTGAGCTATATTTCTGCAAGCTAAACAAGGCGTGGCGTCGCGGAGAAAAACTATCCCCACAATATATTTCAAAAATGTATCTCCGTTGCACATCTCATGAGTGAATTATGGGTTGCTGATTCCGAAGTATATTTTAAGTTTAATGTAGTTTGCAAGCGAATATCGATAAGCTTTTCATTCTTTTCAGATCCTGAAAGCAGTTCCATTGAAATTTTATGTCGTGGCATCTCGCGCTAACAAAAATATTTTGATACCATACAAGTCTACTATATGCAAATATCGCGAGACATTTCGTCAAATGTTTAATTAACGCCTTCCGACAAAAACATCGATTTTTTATTTACAAAATTAGGACATTCTGCTATAGTTTCATTAATAACAATATCTCTACCGATAATCAAAGAATGTTTTATTCAAGCAGAACTGACTTATGCTCAATTTCCGCATTTTCAATTTTTCTTTCTACAGGACAGAATAGTATAGTTCATTACCAATCCGGAAACTAGGCTTTTCCACACTCTCTGGATGTCGTGTAAGCACGGGAAAAACAGTTTCTGGGCGTGTAATGAACGATATTTTTCATAATACCTCTCTGAAATCAAAACATAAAATTATTATAATTTTATGTAGGTATCCAAAATCATCTCATAATGCATTTCGAATTAAATTGATAGCAACTTGCAAGACAAGCAAGACACAGGCATCTAATATTTATCAAGCGTTGTTCTGGAATAGTATATTATTTTATATGGAGGAAAAGTGATACTTTTCATGGCGCGCTCGTGTTTAACAGCCGAACGGAGTGAGGCTGGTAATAGAGAGCAAGCCATGAAAAGTAACTTTTCCTCTAAATAAAATATGCTGTTTTTTCTTCAAATATCGACAAATTAATGCAAAAACATCTCTTTTTAATAGTAATAATAATAATTATTATTAAAGATAAGTGGGTTCGCAAGGGGGCTTAGACCGGTGTCGATGAATAGGCACAGGTTGTTGCTATAGTAATGTAACATAAAGCTGTCAGTGGACACTGTCTACAATAATTATTTTTTTAAAATTGCGTCTCCGATTGCGTTTTAATTCCGTATTGATAAGCAGTTATTGGGTAAGTTCGATTAAATAATAACCAATTTGTTCCTAAATTAGTGATTTTTAGAAATGCAGTGCACAAATTGAGTGATAAATACAAATTTTAGTTTAATAAATCTCGAGTTGTTGGCGCTTATTTTGTTGTTTGTTTGTATCTATGTTGCTATGATAACACTTTT
The DNA here is from genome assembly GCA_016904865.1 of Pissodes strobi. Taxonomy (NCBI): domain Eukaryota; kingdom Metazoa; phylum Arthropoda; class Insecta; order Coleoptera; family Curculionidae; genus Pissodes; species Pissodes strobi. Next base: position 94,912 of record MU182300.1, read on the forward strand.
ACCTCCGCCGGCGGAAAAGTGAAAAGTAAAGCTCCGGCGGAGGAAAAACGAAACTTCACGGCCGCCTACACAGTCGAGTAATGACGGATTTACTGACGTTTGAAGAAAAATGTGTTTGTATGCTTTATTGTAATTGAATAGGCAGCTAGTTTTGATGTATTTGTGGCAAGTAAGGCCATAATTAATAAAATAATTAATTATTTATTATACTTTACGCTTATTTTGTAACTAAATAATTGCAAATTTGGCACCTAAAATTAGGGAACGCTATAAACTATTCCCGTGCGCCCGCACCTGGAAAACTTTTACTTTCTTTGCTCTACAGCGAGGTCGAAAATGACAGTTTTTAGAGAGGTATTATGAAAAAGAATATATATTGGGAAAATGTATTTCCGGCTTTCGAAGCTTGTGTCTTTTAAAGGGACCGAGGTATTTCGTTGCCAAATAACCACTCCATTATTTTTGTTGATTGCGGATTTTTTAGTCATTAGAACTCAAGCTTATTTATAATGGCCATACTGACGTCTTAGTTATGATGTCTCGGGCCGCAAGCCCTAATATAAATTTATTGACCTACTTAGGTGTTAATAAAAAACGTAATTTAAATTTTAAGGTTTTATTTATTTTAATAAAAAGAGAAGTATTCGCAGTTAATCTGGCTGAATGATCTTTTTCTTATATGGTTAGCATGCAGGTCAAGCGATCTTGTCAAAAGTTGTTTTAGTTTTTATGAGGTCTTTGAAATTGCGAATAATTTTTTAAAACTTGTTCTAGATTTAGCTTGTTGCAAAAATGGTTTAGTTTTATTAATCAAAGAGAATAAAACCAGTACCACTTAAAAAAAAGGAATTGTAAATAAATCTGTAGCTACATAAATGAAGAATCGGAGTCATAAGCATCATAAGCATCATCACTTGTAACAACTACTTCTTGTGGAACTTGAATATTTTCGGGTTTTCCGAAGAATATCCGATAGTACCATAAATCGGCTGCTGGTACGTATTTTGTTGGACGAAGTTTAACATAAGCAGCCTTATTTTCGTTGAGGAGCAAATGATAGAGTCGTCATATTTTCCTTTTCAATATAACATCTCGTAGAAACTGGGAAGGATGTTGCAATACTGCATTCCACATATTTAAATTTTTGTTCTTTGCGTCTTTTGGTCCTTCCAATCATGGCAAACGATCGGTCGCTCGGTAAAAAAGTATGTCTCGGCTACGGATACTGGTGTATGATCTTCAAAGTGCCTTTCTGATTGATGTTCGCAACAGTATACAAATAATTTACAATCATTTGTCCTTACTGTATCTGGTAGATAAATATGTAAATAGTGATGCACTGCTGCCCGTGGGCCTCGGGTGGAGTATAGGGGTTCAGATTGTCAAAATAAAATATGAAAGCTTTCAAGGATATTGATTTCGATTTAAGTTTTTCCGTAAAAATAGCCCGTTTTGTAAAACGTCACGCCTTGGTTGGCATGCAGGTTATATAGCTCAAATTAGGATAGATCTACGTCAGGTGAGAAGAGGTGATAAAGAAGACACTTTGGTGTAAACAATAGCAATGTACATTGATCAAAGGTTTAATAAAGTTACACTGTACCCAATTACTAGAGGGGGGTTATAAAAAAGTGTTTAAAAGTTGTATTTTATGTATTGTTACCTTTTGATTAATTTAAGGCCGATTTTCATATTTAGGACTGCACTATGATCATACTCGGAATATGCCGTTTTGTAATCAGTGCCGTTTCTACAGTTGTAACTCTTCTAATGACGATTTAATAATAATAGGAACGTGCGCTCAGATTTTGAAAAAAGGAGTATAATGAGAAAGCGCCGTAAAAAGTATTCATAATCTCGATGTGCTAAGCTATAAAACCTGCTGTTCATGAATGAGTATTATTAAGCTTTCTTTCATTAATAGTTTCACCCATTTTACGAGGTTCATACTACACTATAACCTGAAACCAGGTGGTGCTGTAAGATGAGAAACAGAGTCTGGCGAACTGGTTGTTCGCATGAGAATTTATATAATAAAATTTGCTGATCTTTCATTATGATTTGCGTTCATCGCTTGTGTTGGTAATAATTTGTCTCGAATGTTTACATAATATTTTTAAAGTTCATATTGAGGCTTTGGGCAGAGTTATAATTAATTAGCAGTTTAAATATTTTCGTATTTCACATTGTTCACAATATTGTAAAGTATTTAAATCATAAGTTTTTATTATACTTGTTATGCTCTTCTAATAATGTGTAACCAAAGTTGATTTTCTTTGGTGTAACAATGGGTTACAATAGTCAAGTCAAATATTTGTGGACATTGCCAGCATAATTAATTCGACAATAGCAGCATTATAGCGGGCGTTTGTAAGATAACGTATCCATGGAGGAGCAAAGTATCGTAGCCGAAGGCATAGTGGTCGAAACAGAGAACAGCCAAACAACAAGATCGCTAAGTGGTATTGACGATCCATCATCGCCGTATCCTTATTGCCACCTAGGCCAATACGTCACCTGAAAAGCCGCGAATGTAGTAATTTCCACATACACTATTCGAAAGAGAATAAACGAGAATACATTTTAACACTTTAATTGAAGAAGTGATTGCTTTCTCAGATCTTTAGATGCGTAGGTTGGTTTAGTAATAATTAGGTTTCTTTTGTCAAACTTTATCTAGGCTTAGTACTTGCCGAATTATTAAAAAGGTGAAATACAGCGCATATTTAAAGCTCAAGAGGCTATAAAAACAGTATTGAAATAATCATAGAACCGATTGAAAGACTTTATAAATGTTTAAAATGCGCTCCATCTTGCAAAATACAACTAGTGTCTTTTACTTTACAATTGGAAACAGCTGTTTCAATTTAAGCCGGTGAAATCGAATGTACGGCATTTTCAATTCGCTCCTATCCTCGTGTGGTTTATTCTGTTTTATGAACAATATATTTAATTAATTCCTACAAGTAGAAATCTAACACAGTGGCCACGGAAACAATAAACTCTTTCGAGTCCAACGATTTGAGTCAGTAATATCTAAAAATCACTGATCCTTTTAAAAATGTGTACTGGGCATCCATCATGTTGATACCATATGGATGTTTTCAGCTCAATAGGTACGGTTGTATTCATAGAAAATGGGTACACAAAAATTGTTATATTTTATATCGGTTTTGAGTGACACTGACTTGACATTAAATGTCGTGACTTTCATCGTCATGACATTGCGACAATTTTTGTAGCTTATTTTCACGTTTTTTAACTGGTGTGACATTCATCGTTACAAATATGACATCCAGTGAAGTAACTCTGTCACGATAAGGCGACAATACTGGTTTCACCACGTCGAGAGCGTGGCACTTCCAAACAAGTGTTACTAACATCACACAGATTTAGATATCATGACATTAAATTCACGACATTAACCGATTGTCGATGACCACGCGACTTTCAGTTGTCACGATGACAATTGTCATTTTAAGGCTCGTTTTCACGTGACATTAAACTGTGACTTTTAGTGCCACAGCATTAACTGTCATGACAAATGTCATCGTGAAAACTGAAAGTCGCGTGGTCGTCGACAATCGGCTAATGTCGTGACTTTAATGTCATGATATCTAAATCTGCTTGATTTTAAGGCTCGTTTTCATGTGGCATTAAATGTCGTGCCTTTCATCGTCATGACATTGTGACAATTTTTGTAGCCTATTTTCACGTCTTTTAACTGGTGTGACATTTAGTGTTACAAATATGACATCCGGTCGAGAGCGTAGCATTTCCAAACAAGTGTCACTAAAATAAAACAGATTTTGATATCATGACATTAAAGTCACGACATTAACCGACTGTCGGCAACCAAGCGACTTTCAGTTTTCACGATGACAATTGTCATGAGAGTTACTGCCGCGGCACTAAAAGTCACAGTTTAATGTCATGTGAAAACGAGCCTTTAGTGACCCTTGTTTGGAAGTGCCACGCTCTCGACGTGGTGAAAACAGGATTGTCGCCTTATCGTGACAGAGTTACTTCACTGGATGCCATATTTGTAACGGTGAATGTCACACCAGTTCAAAGACTTGAAAATAAGCTACAAAAATTGTCGCAATTCATGACGACGAAAGTCACGACATTTAATGTCACATGAAAAAGAGCCTTTAAAAACATATATGGTTGACACCGTCAACATTTTTCACAATGCCTCGTCATTCAACAGAAATTGAAAAAGCACAAATAGTAGCCAGAATTGAGGAGGTATTGACCACTCATACCTGCAGTACCAAATTTTATCAGAAGAAACAAAAACACAATTTTAAGAATTGAGCAATGTTTGTATCAAGAGAGGTCTTTGGAAAGAAAAGTTGGTACTGGCCCAGCCCTCTTTTCCGTCCCTGAACAAGATGATTCATTTATCGACTATCTAAGACTAAATCCTTTTGAAACTGAAAGAAACGCTGTTATTGACACATGATTTTCTGGGTCTCAACCTATCGCCAGCAGAAGAGTAAAAAAATCTGACTCAAAAAACCGCGTAGCTATGAAAAAAATTATGCTAACAGCTGAAAGGAGACAGTCTGAGATACATTTCGCTCTGAATTATACATACCGCGACCATTATTTTTGGAAGACGATAGTGTTCGCTGATGAAAATTTTTACCGTCAACATATAATGGACAAATTCGTGTATACCGTCCAGACAATAGGAGGGATGGATTCGAAGAACGTTACAATAGCGATTGTTTTTAGACCTGGGCGATTGTATGTAAATATATGCGGTTGGGTAAGTGCTTATGTAATTAGTTCTGAACTAGGCCACAAGGGTCCGCGAACAATCGACATTCTGTTCAATGTTCTCGACATCCCGCACCGTGAACGAAAATTTTAATGCGTTTGAGCACTTGTCAGGGACCGGTCACGGATGAGCTCCGCGAACAAAGTTAAATAGACCGGGGATAGTGACAGATGTTGGGACACGATTTTACTCAGTAAGCCTTTCAGAGGACAATATTATCCTTCTATCTTCCTGATAATAATGAATGAATCAAAGAGTCGTCCTAGGTTCTCCATATTAAATAATGATTCATCATTTGTTCGAAAACCATGTGTTTCGGTACGATTTTAATCAGGCTGCCATGTGCTCTGCAATGAAATTCAAAATCAAAATTCCTCGTAAAACCATTGGCATGCTGTTAAGGTGGGCCCGAAAAGCTGATATGACCACGTGAACTTGTATTTGAATAAGGAAATTTTCCGCGTTTTAAACAGGCTGCCACTGATAAGATGGCATACCAATTGAGTATGCCCAAGTACTGTTTACATTGCAAACAATTTGTAGAGCTATGTAATAATATTCTGTGATTTTAGTCAGTATGCCATTCTATTTTCATACAGTTAATGGTAACGTAGGTATAATGTACATGATATTGGCATATCGTTTGAGAGGGTAGAAATTATAGGCATGCGCAAAAAACATTGCAAAATAGAAAAAAAAAATCATGTTTTAAGCAGTGAGCCGTTTCGTTTTTATTATAATCATGGTATATCTAGATGGAATAACAAATGACGTACCCATCGATAAGGCCCAAGCTTGTCGAAAATATTTTACAAAATATGCAAATATTGAAAAAACCGGTGCCGGTGTAAGAAAAACGTAACATTTTTTATGTTTTTTAAGCAGTATGCCTTTCGGTTATTATTATAATCATGGTATATGTAGGTGGAGAATAACAAATGGCACATCGAGTGATGGGGTCTAAAGTTTATAAAAATATAGATTAAAAAAATAATTTATGAAAATATAGTTTATTATATCAATTATATAAATCATCATGAAGGAGTAATTTTTTCCATCACTCCACAATATCTATTTCGAAGTTTGGTTCTTGGTTACTATCATTCTCCTGTTCTTGTGTGTCACTATCCACGTCGATGTCGATTTTATGGTCTGCCTCATCATTGAAGCCGTCATCATCATCGTCTTCATTATCATCATCATAATCCAAGACTGCGATCGATTCGCTGTCATCTCACCTTGCAAGTTCCTTTCATGATCTGTAAATAATCATAGGTATTTCACATTTTAATGAGGATCTTAAATAATAATGTAAATTACAAGTGATTGTCATTTCTTTTTGCATTACCTTCTATAGCATTCGGTTCAATGAAGACTTCATAAACGAATTGTGGAACCTCGTCGCCTTCAAACCAACGGAGGGTGTACGTATTATTCGGCTCTTATCATCCAGCCAAATTCCCTCGGATTTAATGTGTTTGGATTGGACTAGTACGCATTGCTCCACATATTACCAATATAAGTCGTACGTAATATGTGTTGTTGGAGTTCTCTATTGTATGGTGGTAGAATGCATGCATCGAAATTCAAGAGATTTTTTTTTTAAGTTTCGGTGTTATCGTGCATCCTATAGTTTTACAGGTAAACAGACGAACTCGTGCTTCATTTACAGTCGTACATTTTTTAATTCCATTATTTTTGGTTGCATACATTTCGCAAGCGAAATCCTCTATTACTGTACATGAAGATGCGTAATTTTCATTTGCTGTGTCTTGTATACAACAAAAAGCCTTTTGATAATCTTCGTTTGCTTTAAAAGTTTCCACGGCTTGTTTTTACTTAATCGGTAAAATGACGGGTTGAAGTCACACGCAGTGAACGCATGAAACACGCGTAGAGCCGCGCAAACGGTGGTTCCTAGTGAGTCGTCCTAAACTTTTGTAACATTTACGAATCGTTGGATGTTACCAGTACCAAAAAGCAGTCAAACTTTAAGAGACTGTGACATGTGTGCCATATTTCCCAACAAAATTAGAGGGATGTCTGTATCGGAGCACTGTATAACTACATCCCACGAACTTTCTATTTGGCTTAAAAAGAAAGCGATTTTTGTGTCAGCTTCCTCGGGGCCTTCGCACTTGTAATTGCTAATTATTTGGCAGGCAATAGATCCCTGATCGTCTTTGTCCTTAATCGATGGGCACTTGCACTCGTCAAAATTCGCAAAATTTCTCAGGTAGTTGCTTCAATTGATGCATAGATAATGACAACCTCAGTGTTTTGCGGATCTCCATGATCTTCGACGGTATTCATATCTTAGCCAAAACGGATTTGTTGGTTTTATTAATTGTAACATCTAAGTGGCACAGACTTAACGGTACTGGTGTCAGTAGGTGGGATGATATCTGAAAAATCGTTATTAACTACAATATTATAACTGCAAGAAACTCAAACAAGACCTTGTCTATCTCAATAGTTTCTTGCGAAGACAAAGAAATGCCCAAAAGCCTCCTGAACAAATCTTTTTAATACATGGATTAAGTGAGGAACAGCACGACAATCTTTACCAAAACGTCATCAATTTGATCAGCTCAAAAATTGATCCCGGAATAAACAAGAATTATCTAAATTACTGCTACCGTTTAGGGAGTAGGAAACCCGATTCAACGAAGCCACGACCTATCGTTGTCTCATTTTACCAGCGATGGATGCGCGATCAAATATTTTTCAAAAAAAAAAAATGTTAAAGGTATCAAAATTCTTATCACGGAATTGTTGACGGCTACTAATCTTAGTTTATTTAAAGATGCGAGACAACATTTTAATAATTCCTGATGGACGATAGCGGGTAAAGTATTTGTTTTACGTGATGGGGCTAAAGCCCTTGTGCGGTCTACGGCGGACTTGGCTCGGCTTGTTGGTTAGTCCTGTGAATTTTTATTATCAGGGGTACTTGCACAACTACTAAAATGTAACCTTCATAATGTGTCTTTTACATAGCGGCTCGAGGTATGTAACTGATTTTTTTTGTAACATATCGACCTAAAACACTGCACACTTATCAAATCTATGCTATGATATATTTTTGGTATATTATGGTATTTCCGATCGTCCCTGCAAATATATGTTAAAAAATGGATATTAATTATATATAAAACCACATGATTTAATTCATCAATCAGTGAATCTACCTATGAAGGATCTAATTGCTTAATTAGCCAATTGATTTTAAGAGTTATTTTGATGTTTTTGACTTTCTTAATGGATATAATTAGTTTTCTTGATTTATTTTAAAGTCTGTATTGTTTTTAATCGTTTTCGGGCAGCGCCTGCGTGCAATATATTGTGATCCCTATTGGAGCTGATTTCAACTGGTTTCATTTAATTTTTCAATGTTGTTTCACTTTCTGTTCATATCATTATCCTAATTTGTGCGACTGATTTATTTTAATTCCTAGCAGTACACATTTATGTTAGTTGTGGGACTGTAATAGCACCGATATGCGGCCTTTCCAATATAATCGTTATAATCAACATTACTATGAGTATAGATCTTTATTTTTTAATTGTTACTATTTTTACTATATTAATTTTTAAGATATTAGGATACAAGATGTATTTTTTGGCTAGGTATTACATGGATGCAGGCTTGGGGTGGCGCCGGGGTGCGGCTGGGGCGGGGGGTAGGCGTTGGTCTTGCAATGGCAAATAATGTTGGGATTGAGCGAGCGGCTGACTTCCGGAGAGCCTCATTTGATAATAGCTTTGGGCATGTGAGCGATTTTGTGGTGGCTCATTTGAACGTACGATCTTTGAATACGGGTTTCGACGAATTTTCTCTTTATGTTAGTTCATACCAATTTGATGTTTTAGGCCTCTCAGAGACCTGGTTATCACCGCAGTATGAGAATAGCTCTTTTAGGATACCCCAATATAATTTTGTAAGGAGGGATAGAAACGGCAGAGGCGGAGGTGTTGGGTTTTATATTAAGAAATCTATTAAATATTCACTTGTTAATTTGGAACGTGTTTCTCCTGATTTCGAATATATTAGCATTAAATTGAAATCTAGTAATGAAAATATACTAGCCGTTAGTCTCTATAGATCACCATCTGCTAATCAGGAAAATTTCATTGATACTCTCGAGGATATTTTAGATGTGACTGTACCTATGTATGACAGTGTTATATTGATGGGCGATTTTAATATTGATTTCTTGGGCGATTCTCTAGGTAAACGAAAACTTCAGAATATTTTGGATGTCCATAATTTACATCAAGTAATAAGAGATCCCACTCGTATTAATTTATCTACAGACAGTTCTAGCCTTATTGATGTAATAATTACAACCAGGGATCTCAATCTAATAATGGCAGAATCCGTACCAGTATCAAATTCAGTTACTGATCATAACTTGGTATATGCAGTGCTAGGCGTTCCTAAAGTTCAAGTTACGCCTAGATTTTTACAGTTTCGTGATTATATAAATATAGATTTGGAACAATTTCAATATGATGCACAACAATTAGAGTGGGATAGAATTTTGTATACAGAAAATATAGATACTAAACTAGGAATTTTTAATCAAAACATATTATATTTAATGAATAAACATGCACCATTAAGACGAAGTAAAGTTAAAGAAAAGAGCCTCACTCCGTGGATTACGGATAATATTAAATACATGATGCGTCTGAAAACTAAAACAGCGGTTCATCTTCAATATTATAGGGAACTTCGAAACTACACTAAGCATGCCATTATTAGAGAAAAAATCTCATATTTTAATCATTTTTCCTCAAAGAAGGGTAAAGATTTTTGGGTAAATGCAAATCAATTAAATTTAACGCGTAGCAAGGCAGATGCCTTACCAAACGGTTTATGTGACCCTAATACACTGAATCTATATTTCTCATCTCGCACTCAAGCAATTGATTCTGTTTCGGATGACAAAATTAATTATTATAATTCGACTAATCACCCTAGTGTTACATCCGAATTTAATTTGGAATTATTGGACGAAGATACTTTACTAAAACATCTTAACAAGATAACTACCTCTGCTGTTGGCGAGGATGCCATTTCTGTTCGACTATGTCTTCCTTATTGCCTGAACTCCCTAATAAATATAGTAAATAGCTGTGGTTTGGAGAGTTATTTTCCGGCCATCTGGAAGAAGGCTGTAATAACACCGCTGGCGAAAATTTCACATCCTGTGGAATCAAAAGATCTAAGACCGATTAGCATTCTTTCAGCTGTGTCGGAAATCATCGAAAAACATGTTTATTCTCAATTATACAATTATGTGAGCTTGTCAAATATTATACCTGATTGCCAGTCTGGTTTTCGGCCAAACCTTAGTACTGCAACCAGTTTAGTTAATGTTTTAAATGAAATTCGACGTAATGAAGATAAAAAAAAGAAATCACATGTCTAGCTCTGCTGGACTTTAGTAAGGCCTTTGATACTCTAAACCATAATTTACTGTTAGCTAAGCTTCACTATTATGGCCTTTCGGATAAGTCAGTCAGGTTCTTCTCCCAATATCTTAGAGGCAGATCACATTGCGTTGAGATTAGAGGGGATTGTGGATTGGTGAAGTCTGGGTATTTGTTGATAAACACAAGTGTGCCCCAGGGCTCAATATTGGGTCCATTATTGTTCTCACTGTATGTTGCTGATATGCATGATTGCATAAAATATTCAAAAATACAACAATATGCCGATGATTCACAATTATATATATCATTCTCCTTAGACAATATGAATCTTTCCCTGGAACATTTTAACACTGATTTAATTAGTTTGGGCAGCTTTTCTAAGAGTCACATTTTGAAAATAAATGCTACAAAGTCTTGTATTATTATTTTTTTAATAATCGTGGAAATAGTGCAAATAGAGTTGCAGAGGATTTCACACCAAAGATTGATGATACTCTTCTGCCTTTAGTTACGGAATCTAAAAATTTGGGCGTCATATTTGTCAAATCTCTTTCATTTCAAGCTCACACAAACAGTAAGTTAAAAATTGCATACTTCCGATTAAGGAAGCTTTATAGTTTAAAACAATTCTTGCCTCCTAAAACAAAATATTATTTATGCGACAGTCTTATTTTATCGTTGTTTGATTACGGGGATGTCGTCTACGGAGATTCTCTATCTATGCAAACGTCACATCAAGTAAAAGATTCAGAATTGTTGCATGCGTTTTTCCTTTAAAATTCCTTTTAGGAATCATGTTACACCTTATTTAAATAACAATGGTATTTTGAATATGTCAAATCGTAGAAAGTATCATTTATTTAACTTTGTTTATAGTGTATTAAAAAGTGGGCAACCACCTTATCTTAAAGCACAATTTCATTTGTTTCCACATCCCCATTATCCGAGGAACATTGACAACTATAGAGTGCCACAACATAAAACAGCAGCCTTTCAAAAATCATTTACATTTATCGCATATGTGGAACTCCGTGCCAAATCATGTTAAAGATTTTTCCCCTGGACGCTTTTCCTCATTTATTAAAAAACATCTTTTGGAACATCAGGGCGTAACTGAGTAGAATCTGAATGTTTCATTATGCGGGTATATATGTGTGTATATATATAATCTTTTATTTATTTTTTTGTTGCAATTTTTGGTTGCTTATTACATTATTACATCGAATTTTCGGAGATTATCGGTCGCTCGCTTATCCTCGTGAACGTGAACGTAGATGCAGATTAATATATTGTGTCATTTATTCTGATTCCTCTCCGCCCCGCGCTCCTGGTTGATTCTGTGCGCTACCGGCCTCGTCCCTTGTTGGTATTTAAGTTTATTTTAAGTTTTTACTAAGATTGAATTAGTTACATTTTATGTATTATGGGTTAATAGGGCTGTACCACACTTGCGTACAACTTGTTGTGTGTATGCTGTTATCGGCTGTTTATAGTCGCGGTGTAGTCCTTTTTGTCTAAATGTAATTTATTTTTATTCTGTTCTCAATGTATGGATTATTAAAAGACAAATAAACGTGTTTGAATTTGAATTTGAATTTGTTTGAAATCTCGTTGAACTTTGACTTCCTTCCTGACTTTTTGGCGCAGCTAGCGAAGCTCAAAATCTTATTTCTCCTCACCACGAATTTCTGAAAATTATTCGTATTTCCTTAGCATTCGTCTGTCGTTTTTTCCTCACTTCCTCTCTAATGTTTTCAACACTCAAAAGAAAGTCTGCTACTTCATTGGAAATGGCTTGTCCTGTTGTGATATTCATAAGGGCATCCTTTCTCACTTGAGCAGTAAAGGGATCCATTCTGTCGTGCAAAAAAATTATCCATTTGCGCTCTACTTTTTTTGATCCTGTTTCTCATCAAGTCGTGGGTAATATCTTGCTAAGCCCGCAGTCGTTCATAACGGTTGAAATAAAAAAAAATATCTCACGCCTCCTTTTCTTATGGCAGTGGCACACACGCCAAAGGGAGATCCAACGACGCCCGACGAGCGGCGTGCGCGCGAAGATGCCGACTGACACGGTTCCTATGTTCCTAGACATTTGCAGGACGCATCAACCAGGGAGAAACACATATTCCGGTAGTGAGCTCCGGAGTGATGCAATGCGCGAGACAAAGGAGCTACTGCAAAGCGATGCTCCAGGCGTCCCCAGTCACACGAAGAACCGGCGCCCTCTCGCCGTCCGCCGCGACCGGCCAACAGGCGTCGGGGCGGGATGAGGCGTGCCAAATCCTGTGAGCATCCGCCGCGAAAGCATCCGCAAAACAGGGACATCTCGATCACACGTCCGCGGCGTTCCAGACCATCCAGACCCCGGGCCAACTCCGAATCGCCGACAAGAAGCACAGCTTTCCTCTGACCGGAATCCAGCAGCCCCAGGACATACCCCGGCGCGGCACCCCAGATGTGCGAGCAATACTCCAAGCACGGTCCCACCTGCGCCCCGTAGAGCAAAAATTACCGCTGTGGTCTACACAGTCTCCCGCTGCGAAATAGCGCACCAAGCTTCTGGGAGGCTGATTTTGCTATGTTAGGAAAGTGGTCATGCCTGGACATATTGCTGTTGACAGAGACACCCAGCAGTCCGATTGACGAGGATGAAGGAATTGTCGATCCTGCCATAATGATGTCAGGACCCGCCGTATATGTGGCTGCTTGGGTCTTTGCTACGTTGAACTGGACCAAATTTCTGTCGCCCCAAGTTTGAATTTTCTCCAGGTCTTGATTAATTCCTGTAATCTGCTCCTGTCTCAGGCGCTGGTAAAGGTTTTTCTGACTTAAATTGGAAGACAAGGTCACTGCCATCTGCAAAACTGTAAACAGGACTATTCGTTTCGGTCAGCAGGTCATTAATATATAGGAGGAACAGAGTTGGTGAAAGTATTGCGCCCTGAGGCACGCCCGCGTTAATAAATTTTTATAATATGATAAACTCTCACAACTTGTATGCCGTTTTTATTTTAACAAAATAAATTACTAACTTTAATTATAAACCAAGAGGCATACTGATTAAACACACGGAATTTTTTTCTTAATTTTTTTACAAGTTTTTATATGGAAAACTCGCCCAACTTATATGCCGTTTCTTATTTCACCTAGATATACCGTGATTATAATAAAAACAGAAAGGCATACTGCTTAAAAACACGGATTTTTTTTCCTATTTTGCAACTTCATTTTCTTTTTTTAATATGACGAACCGCACAACTCGTATGCCATATTACATATCAACATTTTAAGATACAAACTTAATATTACAACAAATTTTTTACTGACTAAAATCACAGAATGTTATTCCATAACTGTACAAAATTTTTGCAATGTAAACAGTACTTTGGCATACGCAATCAGTATGCCATCTTTCCTTAAGCAGTTTTATAACAAGAACTTGTATACTTATTAGCGGCAGCCTGTTTAAAAACGACGAAAATTTTCTTATTCAAATACAAGTTCATGTGGCCATACCAGCCCTTCGGACCCACCTTAACGGTATGCCAATAGTTTTCCGAGGAATTTTTATTTTGAATTTCATTACAAAGCACATGGCAGCCTGATTAAAATCGTACCAAAACACATAGTTTTCGAACAAATGACGAATCATTTTTTAATATGAAGAATCCAGGACGAGTCTTTGATTCATGCATTATTTTCCTGGAGATATACGGATGATATTGTCCTCTGAAAGGCATACTGAGTAAAATCGCATCCCAAAATCTGTCACTATCCCCCGGTCTAAAATATCTATCAAAACTAAATCAGTTGACAACTATTTCAGTTTATTTATCTCCATGGAAACTTAATGATTTTCACAGCTAACTAGATCTAGTTTTTTAAACACCATATTGGAATTAGGTCTAAGTTAGATGTGTTTCATGATTATGGTATTAATTCAAAAGTAGAAACAAAGGAAAATATCAAACTGCAGTTTTCATGTTTTTTCCTGCAAATTAATTGTACCGCATGATTTAAGTTTTCGCCATAAAAAACCGTTATTATCGAAAACTGCGCCTTCTAGCAATTTTATTAGGAACTATCACGTCCGATACTTATGAGATTTAAAAGTACTTACATCTTTTATCCTAACAATCTTAAGTTTACAAAATCGGATATCTCGGTTAAAAGATAGGGCGATTTAAATTATTATCAAGGTCGCTTATTCGGTATACCAATGAACCTCTGACCAAAATAATGCAGAATTGTCCAAGCTTTCTGATGATGTCCCCAAAGGTTACCTTGACATGGTGTTTTCGGAGAAAGTTAGAATTTAAATATTTATTTTTCAATTGTGCCCTCTTGCGACAAAATCCGGAACTTAAAAATAATATTCATTATTTTTTTCATGTTCAATTTAGCGTGCTAATTTAGTCGTTACAGTATTTTACTGATTTTATAAAAATATGTCATTTTGTCAGAGATCTAGTGAGATCGAAAGCCAAAGCGACATTCGAGTTGTTAGTTATTTGGCACAATGTTTAATCTACGGCGTTTCTTTCAACATAATCTTTACCACAGTAAATATTTGCGTCGTAAATAATAATAATAATAATAATAATAATAATAATAAAGGTCTTTATTAGGGATAGAAATAATAGATGTACAAAGCAAAGCAATAGATACAAGTTGCTCTTATACAACCCCCTAGCTAACCAAGTTTTATATAAAATATATGTAATCTTAAAAACTAGACTATAATACATAAAAGCCAGAAATACTTTCTTATTACACCAAATGCTTAAATTTAATAAATCAAGGAATTTAATGCAAAGAAGGATAAATACGTATATTTATCACTGATAAGATTACGCCAGGTCTCCCTGCAGTTGGGCAATATACTTCTTCAATCTAGGCTTAAAGACGAATTGATTAGGTGCTCCCTTGACGTCAGGGGGAAGCTTATTAAAATTTTTAACTGCATTATAGGTAAAACAGCACTGAAATTGAGCAGTGTTATGCTTGGGGACGCTCAATAGATCCCGATGACGGACGAGTCTCGCGCGGATGAATATCAGAGCTCCTATTCAGCTTTTTATAAAGATACGCCGGTTGCTTGGTGGTAGTACTCTTATTAATAAGCCATAGAAGCTGCGTCCGAAAACGATCCTCCAACCTAAATCAGTGAGACTGGCGAAAGTACTGGGAGATATGGTCGAATTTACGAAGATTATAACCAAATTTTATGCAAGAATTTTGTAAACGTTGAAGACTTCTATATCTCTTATATACCACAGTCTTATAGACTCTGCTAATACAATTCGAGAGATGTGACAAAACCAGAGAATGTGCCAACCTAAGCTTAATAGATGTATCAAGTATGCTCTTATGAATATAAAGTACTTTAAGCTTAGAATAGGCTTTATGAAGAATGTGAGAAACGTGATTTTGAAAGCGCAAATCTCTATCCATAGAAAGTCTGAGATTTTTACAAACAACCGCAGATTTTAAAATAACGTTATTATGCTTAATATTTAGTAGATCGTTGTTTGAGATTTGCTCCTTTTCGTTTCCGAAGAACACAACTTGAGTCTTACCCTCATTGAGCAGCAACCCGTGCGCCTCCGAAATATTGTTAAGTACACTCAAATCCGAATTAATCCTTTCAATAGCTCTCCCAGCAGCCACATTGTCGAAAGAATAGTAAATTTGCGTGTTATCATCGTATTGATGAGATGATCAATATTTGAGCATTTTACAAAAGTCGGACGTATATACTGAGAACAAGATTGGGCCGATAATACTGCCTTGTCCGACCCCTTTAGCTAAAGGTAGGTACTCCGAATAACCATCCCCAAAAACAACCCGCTGTTGCCTTGCGTTAAAGTCATTCTTGAAGAATTTCAATGCCAAGCCTAAAATATTTAAGTCTAATGTTTAACAAATCATGATCTAAAGTATCAAAGGCTTTACTATAATCCAACAAAATTAAGTATGTAGCTGCGGTACTACAATTTGATGCCTGGATCGACTCTTGCGGCATTAACTGTTTCAAAGCAGACCGACTCTTAAATTGCGCCTTGCTTTCGTCAATATTTTGCCTCTTACTGTCGGTCAATTTTTTAAACGTGCGCTTGAAACAAAGCACAAGTTCTGCTACAAAATATAATTTACCGTAGCTATCTGGTTTCTGGTGATTATTGAAATGGTGATAAGAGATATTAGCAACAAACATCTTATTTTGGATATAAGACCTTTTGCACATTGATTTCCTAAGGATGAGCGATTGGACTAATAATGTCTAAGTTTAGAAACCTTATTGTAGTATATTACTCTAAATTGTCAATTGTTATATTTCCGTAGTTAGTAAGACTTGAAGAACTCTTTTTCCCTCGATTATCTTTTTATGAATACATTTTGAGGAAATAGAGTAGACAATAATTTTTTGGGATTTGCCTTTACCAATATCCCGCGGTTTTACAGCGGGAATATTCAATGCAGTTTTATAATTATTTGTAGCTGATGCCCCTATTACAGTACCCGATTCTTTTCTAGGTTTCTCAGCAGCAGATGTTGCTTCCCGTGACTCCGATATTAGTATAATTAGGATACTCTCTCCTTCGCCCTTTTGGCTGCCCGGAATTATCTGATCGCTATTATGAAACGAGTCTTGCCCCGACTCTTCAGTGTCTGCTTCGGTGTCATAATCTGACAAATTTTCCACGTTATCGGCCAATCCTAGCAGCTCAATTTTTTCATTGGTGTTATGAAAAACCCCAATGGGATATATGACACCGGCCGGAAAACTTAACCGGCGAGAATGTTCATAGTTTAAAACCATAAATTACATAGCAAAAATTATAAAAAAAAATGCACCACATGTGTGTCCGTTTTAATATTTACTTTGTACTGTAAATGACGAGATATTCATACATTTTCCAACAAAGCATAAATTCATGTAAAATGGGACACAGAAAGGAAATGAAAGCAGTCCATGGGATATATATGTATTTCTGGGGCCCGAAGGGATTAACTATGTTGTGGGAAAAGGTTACAAATAATATCTTAACTTTCCTTTTAAGATGCTCATCTAGAAAATACACTTCAGCGCATACTATTTTATATGACTATCTTCAGCTTTCGTCGCGCTTAAAAATAGATAACGTGAATATGCTTTCTTTTAATACTACTTTTAAATTGGGGGATACGTCAAGAAGACTTTTTAAACATATTTCACTTTAGTGATATGAAGTATGTACTTCTCGTGAATCAAGAATTCTTCTCTTGAATAAGCTCGTTCCTGCTTGGATCTGTCCTTATGTATGTATCAGGGAGTTTCTTCAACTGCAGCTTCAATAGTAATTGAATGACAGATTGGAACATGTTGATTACGCCATATGATGCACTGCGTCTTTCTGCATTTCTATAGTTTTATCGTACTTTATAGGAAAGTAATTTCTATAACTACCAGCAGGTGACTATAGCTTATAAAATGCAAAGACACGCCCAAAACAAGGTATTTTTCCCTTCAAGTTACAATAACTCAAATCTTTTTCCCATCGAGAACAATATGTACTTGAAACAAAGTGGAGTCACTCGAAACATGTGTTGATTTTCTTTCCAGACCAGATTGGGCACGCTATTTTGCTTCTGGATTCTCATGGGATACGCGCGCTCGAAAGCAAAATGAAAATTTAAAGGGGCTGTCTAAAGTGCTAGGAATAAATGATTGCTTCCGAGAGGAAGCAGGCAATTCCACACCTTTAAATGTGGTATAAATTATAACTCTAAAGCGCAACAATTTTTCTTTCAAAAAGCATTTTATGGTAGTTGGTTCTCAGTAATAAACAATTTGATATAAAAAGTACTATGCAGGTAATATGCTAAAATATATTTTACCGTACAAAGTAAAATTATTGAATTACGAGAGGAAACTTGGATCTCCTATCCCCAGTTACCTGGAGATTGGGCTATTTTAGATTAGCTATGTATCTATGTTAAGGTAGCTGAGACTGGATAGTGAAGAAAAAGTATTGCGCTTTTTTTCTGACGTAAATATTTAATGTGAGATGACCAAACCCGAAAACTAAATTGTTTTAATTAAAATTGCATAAACATTAATTTTTAGTTCACAAGCAATTAAATGAAATCTTTCTTATTGCTGGTATTTTGGATATTCGTCGATAATAGGAATATGGAAAAGAAAGAATATATAAAACTGATGAATAATTGTGCTGCTTCGTACTCAATGCCTATAGTACCGTATGTATTGTATACGAGAATATAAAAATATTAACTGGCTTGTTTATCTTTTTGACTATAACATTTTTACTTGAGATTCTGATTACTATTGACGATGTTTTAGATATATTTCAGATAGATGGACTTTATACCGATGGATTGGTTATGCTAAACTATAGCACTGCCGAACTTCAACTTATTTGATGATTAGCTTCTGATCAACTTAGAATACTGTATAGAGTAGAACCTTCTTCAACTGCCTTGACGTGATTTTGAACTCGCTGCTCGCTGTATTGAACTTTTGAACTATAACTCAACTTAAAAACTCACAACTGAGTGCTTAAATCCTTGCGATCGATTAATTTTTTTAGCACTTTTACTATTGGTGGTCTTTTCTTTTCTCGCCCATGCCTAGATGAATAGGACTGGTATCTGAAGGTTGAGCAGAAAGAAGGACATTATAGTCTAAAAATGGCTGAATCCTTTGACCACTCGATGGGTGCCAACTATTTGAGTTTTAGTGTAAAACGTAATAAAATTTAAATGCAAAAGTACATGAGCATTGTAAAATAGTATTTACAAATTAGCGGTAAGTGAATCATTGATAAACAAACGGATATGGCTCAATCTTAAATGGAAATATTGCAGACAAGGAGATAGTTATATGTCTATTGCATTTTACTTAAAATTCTTCAGACTGGTATTCCTACGTTACATTATATTATTGAAATTCAATATGAATTTCGGAAAACTATGGCTTGGTAAATGCGTTTCATCATAGTATTTATACATTTAATAGCGCTATTCATATTTTGCTACATTGCGCACTCTATGGACTAGAGTTTCTTGACTCAAATGGGAAATACTTCTTTAAGCTTTAATATAAAATATTTTCTATGATAGGCTAACAAACTATATTAACCCACATTTCTAAAGTTGGAGGTCGAATATACCATGTTTTTATGTCAAATTATTAGTGAGTTTTCTTAACCTTGGAAAATATTGACATTACGCCTAGGTTATTTTTTTTCTCGCTTTAGAGTGTGTGGTGGCACACACTCTACAGCGAGATCGTATGGCGCTCGACGAGCAGTGTGTCTGCGAAGATGTTGATTGACACGGTTCTTGAATAGTTGTAGGTTGTAATTAGTGGGAAACCGGTGTCCTGGAATTGAGTGATGCAGTGCGCCAGACAAGTTCTTCTAAGGCGATATTCTTATTCTATATCCAACGCAATCGCTTTTACCGTCTGTCGTGTCTGTCTGACAGGAGTTGCCAGGGGCGGGATGAGGCGGACCAAATCCTGGGAACATCTGCCGTGTAAGTATCTGTAAAACAAAGACATCTCGGCCACATGTCTGCGGTGTTCCAGATTATCCAGATTCCGGGTCAACTTCGGGTCGCCGACAAGATGCACAGCTCTCTTCTGAATGAAGTCCAGCAGCTTTAGGGTGTACTTTGGTGCGGCACTCCAGTTATGTGAGCAATATTCTAAGCACGGTCTTGTTTGCGCTTTGTAGAGCAAAAGCAACTGCTGCGGTGTATAAAGTTTTTTGTTGCGAAATAACGCATGCACTAAGCTTCTGGGAGGCTGATTTTGCGATGTTAGCAACATGGTCATGCCGGGACATATTACTATTGACCGAGGCACTCAGCAGTCCGATTGACGAGGATCAAGGAATTGTCGATCCTGTCATAATGATGTCAGGGCCCGCTGTACTGGCCCTCTCGGTAAACGTTGCTTCTTGGGTATTTGCTGCATTGAACTGGACCAAATTTCGGTCGCCCCAAGTTTGATTTTTCTCCAGGTCTTGATTAATTGCTGTAATCTACTCTCATCTGCGGTGATGATTCTCAGTCGCTGGTAAGAGTTTTTCTGATCTAAAGTGGGAGACAATGGTACTGTCATCTGCAAAACTGTAAACATGATTATTCGTTTCGATCAGCAGGTCATTAATATAGATGAGGAACGGAGTTGGTGAAAGTATTGCGCCTTGAGGAACACCCGCATTGATGGTGAATATGTCCGAGATGTGTCCATCGACTGCAACGTGCAGAGATTAAGGAAACTGGCAAGCCAGCTGTAGAGAGAGGCTGGCAGTCCGAAAGACGACAGTTTGTTGAGCAGTATGTCATGCGAAACTCTGTCAAATTCCTTTTAAATATCCACCGCAATCGCTCCAGACTCCGTAGTTCTCAATTGCCCTACTCCATATATGAGTGACATAGGCCAATATATCTCCTGTCGATCTCTCTTTGCGAAGGCCGCATTGATTATCGCTGATTATTCTGTTGTTCTCGAGGTACTTGAGTAGTTGCTGATTGACTACACGTTCCATGACTTTGGAGATTATTGGATGCAAGGCAATTGGGCGATATTTTGAGGGCGTGGTTTTCTTGCCTTTTTTGGAACAGATTGCACTCGAGCGATTTTCCAAGAGGATGGGTAGATCCCTTTTCCGTAAGACAGAGAAAAAAGCCTGGAAAAAACGAGTGTTAGCTTGTTGGCGCAGTTCTTTGGCACGAGGCAGGTATTCCGTCCGGTCCTGATGCCTTGTGCTTATCTAGTTCTTTAAGGATGTTGCGAATATCACGGTGATGACACGGTAGTGTTCATGTTCGATATGGTGGAAAGAGTCTTGCCTTGGGGAACGTCTAAGGTAGAGTGCGATGAAAACGTTTTGGCGAACATGTTTGCTTTTTGCTTGGCTGTAGTCGCCGTGATGCCACGTTCGTCCGTCAAAGGTAGGAGAGGCGTCTTTGTAAAGTTGTTACTTACTGCCTTTGCTACCGACCAGAAATTCCTGGAACCACTGGGGCATTACAAAAGTTTATTCCTGATCCTTTGATTGTGTTTGTCCTTAGTTTGTCACACGTTCGCATTCATTTCTCGCTTCGACAAAATAATTGCGATTTTCAGCGGTCTGATTTTGCTGTCAGTATTTGTAAGCTTGCTTGCTACCGCTCTTTCGCATCTTCTGTCGAACTAGGGCTTTCGTTTTGATGGTAACTTGATGGAATTTGGGATGTATGCTTCCATTCCTGAGGAGATTACTTGCGTGATCTCTTCGCGGCAGACTGACGGGTCATCAGTGTCAAAGCAAACGTCGAGCCAAGGAAAATCTAGGTAGAACGCCCTTAGATCGTCCCAGTTTGCATAATTGTAATGCCAGATTGTGCGAGGCAATAGTGGATCCTTCTGTATGAGTGGTATAAGTTTGAGTTCGGAAGCACCTAATGGCGGACTAACTGTAATGCTGGTTAGAAAAAGATCCAGGAAGGCGGCGAATTCGCCCCTCTCTAAGATTCGAGTTGGTTCGTCTACAAGTTGAGTAAGCCCGCAGCTAATGGCAAACGCTTCAGCTTATCTACCTTCGTTGTCAGTCTTGTTTTGATGTTTGAGCCACTTGGTGTTGTGGGCATTGAAGTCTCCCAGAACGATTATTTCTGAACTGATGTGATCGACCTGTATTGAGTCAAAAGTGGTAGCTATTGTTGGAAAAAGCTTTGGTAGGCTCTATCGCTCGATAGGGACAACATATGAACGTGGTTAGTCCCTTGGTGGTAAACATGAGTCACATGACTTCAAGGTGGTTCGGTTCGAGTGTTTCCTCGCGCTGACATGAAAGGTCGCTTCGGACAAAAAGGCATATTCCAAACTTATGTCTAAATCGGGTATGTAAGTCGTAACCAGTATAGGGGTAGTTTACTGTTGTCGTTGTAGAACATACTTGTGTTACTGTAAGGGCTAGTATGTGTAGTCTATTTGCTTGTAGATGTTGGCGTACCGAATTTATGTTTTTATTTAGGCCTCTTATGTTGCACAAATCAATTCTAAATTTGGTCTGTATCCTTGCTGTCTGTGAAGTGCGGAATGACGGTCTCTCAGGGCCACCCAGCGCCCTTAGATCCGAATGGCTGGGAAGCTTACCTCCGGAATATTGTGATCCTGGATGCACCATCATGTCCATATATTCCTACTGTACCTGTAGGTTAAGTAAGTTTCTAGTTTGTACATTTACAATTTACTGAAGATAAATCTTACCGATGAGTCCTGTTAAGATAGCTAATGAATGTTCTGTCAATGATCATTGACAATATATATTCATGTAATCATAAAATATTAACTGAGGCTACCTGTACGAAATCGGCCTAATCTCAAAAGGACAGTTTTGAAAAAACGAGAAATGAAAATTATTGGAAAATACTGCTCTGTTTGATTCCCATCAGAAAACATTTTAATCGATACATTTTTATTTAATTTTTTAATCGTAGCTATACTAAGAATGTAGTACCAGAAAAGTTGCAAAATGGTTATATTTAAAGAAAATGTGGGTTAGACCGATTCGCTTTTTGTAAATTTTCGTTAAATTTATTTGGCCAGGGTATATGCAAAGAAACTTTCTTAGGCAAATATTTCATGAAAACAGATACTATATATTATGAAAATAGAAACGTACAAGAAACTAGTTACAAAAATGTCTTTGAACCCAATTATTTATCACAGTTTTCCTCCGTTTCGATAACATCTTCAGATTGGTCCTCCGATATTTTCAAGTTTTTATAAAAGTATTGGTAAACTGGTGGGATGAAGCCGTAAAGTGCCAATAAATCTTGCGTTTTTTGAATATCTATCTTATGCCTGATCGGATATAGCAGTTGCAAATTTAATGAAGATGTCGCAGCATTCCATTTTGCAATGTGTGCGGTTTTGAAAGCAACCAAATCATTATTTAAGTATTTAAAATGTATGAGGAATGATTCAGCCTATTTGAATTTAAGCCATTGCATTTTCAGCCACCCTACGTTTTCGTCATTTATACATTTCTTTCTATTGGTGATTTGCCATTGAAAGGACGTAGTAGAAAAAAATTATTGGCTTCACATGATAAAACGTTTGAAAAGGTTCTTTTTTCTAGCAGATCTGATGATATTACACCAATGTTCCGGAATATAAATACCTTTGTAGACTTTTTTTGTTTCTCGATAAGCCCGGTCTTGATAGCAAGGTAAATACAAGTATCCACTCACCAAAACTTTTGATCAATCCCTTCTACCCTGAAATTAACGGAATTTACAATATAACCAGAGAGCAGTGCCATCTTGATATTCCGGTTTTGGTCCCGCACTGGTCTGAGTAGTGTAAGACTTTTTTCAAGACATTATTTTTCATAAAATGCAGGAGGGACGAGCTTATCTCATCAGGATCTCGTGAAGCTTTTGATTCATCCCATTAATACCTAAATGCACGTTTGTTGCTAGTTTATAAATACCCAGACACAATGTGCACAGGTGTCGTTTATAATAAGCAATACCTGTTGACATAAACGAAGTGGCTAATGTCTTCATTAGATCAAAGCTAATAGCCAACCCCGCATCTGATTTAATTGTTTCCCTTGCTGATTCAGCGTTAGGATGATGTAGCACCCACTCAGTAATACTTTACTGTGTTTTGCAGGTTCATCGGTTGAGGCTTCGATTTTTACCTTTAAAAAATCACTTTTGCTTAATGACACAGGAGCATGAAAATGTACATTGAACTGTTTATTACATAAAAGCTTGGCGAAAACAAAATATGAGACTAGTTAAAGGGTTTGATCTTTGTAAATATTATACATTTTCCTTAAACTAAGATCAGACGACAGGTATTGTCTATGGTTTTCTTTTCTCTAGAATAATGTGACTGGTATGCGAGAAATCTGCTTATGAAATTCTTGATTCCTAATATTTTGTCCTCGCTTGATTTATTACTGGGCGCATGTTTTCCCCACTTATCTACGGGAAGGGTCATACCAGCCGCTTTGCTCAATATGATTCTACTTATTCCTCCATCTGAAACTTTAAACATCTTTTTGAAGCACTCCTTGCCAATCTTTACTTTTTACACATTTTCATTGGTTGACTAGTAAAATCGTCTATTCGGACGCCTTGATATATGGATAAAATGTTGGAGGAACGAGCGTGTCTTATCAGGATGGAGTTTGTTGCTAGGTTATGAATACCCAGACAAAATGTCCACAGGTGTCGCTTATATAATAAGCAATACCTGTTGACAGAACTGGAGTGGCTCATGTCTTGATTAGATCAAAACTAATAGCCATACCCCGCATCTGACTTAATTCCTTCCCTTGCTGATTCAGCGTTACGAAGATGTAGCTTCAACTCAGTAATATTTTACTGTTTTGCTGCTTCATCGGTTGAGGGTTCGATTTTTTACCTTTAGAAAATTACTTTTGCTAAATGAGTCTGACGCGGGACCATAAATGTACATTGAACTGTTTATTAAAAAACATTGGCGAAAACAAAAACTGAGACTTGTTAAGGAGTTTGACCTTTGTAATGATTATACATTTTTCCTAATCCAGGCGGCAGGTATTTTCTATGTTTTTTTTTTCTCTAGAATAATGTGACTGGTATGCGGGGAATATGCTTATGAAATTCTAGATTTCTAGTATTTTGTCCTCGCTTGTCTTATTACTGGGCGCATCTTTTCCCCGCTTATCTACGGGAATGCTCATATCAGCAGCTTTGCTCAACATAATTCTATTTATTCCTCCATCTGAAATTTTAAACATTTTTTTGCAACACTCCTTGCCGATCTTTACTTTTTCCCCGCTTTCATTGGTTGAGTAATAGTACAATCGCCTATTCTAACGTCTTGACGTATGGATAAAATGTAGGAGGAACGGACCTATCTCATCAGGATCTCGTGAAGCTTTTGATTCATCCCATACAGGCCTAAATGCTTCGTTTGTTGCTACGTTATGAATACCCAGACAAAATGTCCACAGGTGTCGCTTATAATAAGCAATACCTGTTGACAGAATTGGAGTGGCTAATGTCCCTTCATTCCGCATTTCACAGACAGCAAAGATACCGAACCAATTTGGAATTGATTTCTGCAACATAAGAAGCCTAAATACAAACATAAATTCGGTACACCAACATCTTCAAGCAAATAGACCACACATACTAGCCCTTACAGAAACACAAGTATGTTCTACAACAACAACAGTAAAACTACCCCTATCCTGGTTACGACTGGCATACCCGATTTAGACTTAAGTTCGGAATATGCCTTTTGTCCGAAGCAAACTTTCATGTCACCGGGAGGAAACACTCGAACCGAACAACCTTGACGTCATGTGGCTCAAGTTCACCGTCAAGGGATTAACCAAGTTTATATGTTGTCTCTATCGCCCTCCGAGCGATACAGCCTACCAAAGCTTTTTTTCAACACTAGCTACTTTGACTCGATACAGGTTGATCACCCCAGTTCAGAAATAATCGTTCTGGCAGACTTCAATGCCCACAACACCAACTGGCTCAAACATCACAACAAGACCGACAACGAAGGTAGAGAAGCTGAAGCATTCGCCATCAGCTGCGGACTTACTCAAATTGTAGACGAACCAACTCGAATCTCAGAGAGGGGCGAATTCGCCGCCCTCCTGGATCTTTTTCTAACCACCAATCCTGACCAGTACACAGTTACAGTTGGTCCGTCATTAGGTACTTCCGATCTAAGGAAGTTCTACCTAGATTTTCCTTGGCTCGACGTCTGCTTTGGCGCTGACGACCCGTCAGTCTGCTGCGAAAAGATCACGCAAGTAATCTCCTCAGGAATGGAAGCATACATCCCAAATCAAATCAAGTTACCATCAAAACGAAAGCCCGGGTTCGACAGAAGATGCGAAAGAGCTGTGCGAACAGTAAGCCTACAAGCACTGGCAGCAAACTCAGACCGCTGAAAATCGTAATTATTTTGTCGAAGCGAGAAACGAATGCAAGCGTGTTATCGACGAAACTAAGGACAAACACAATCAAAGGATCAGGAATAAACTTTTGCAATGCCCCAGTGGCTCCAGGAATTTCTGGTCGGTAGCAAAGGCAGTAAGTAACAACTTTACAGAAACGTCTCTCCCACCTTTGACAGACGAACGTGGCATCACGGCGACTACAGCCAAGGAAAAAGCAAACATGTTCGCCAAAATGTTTTCTTCGCGCTCTACCTTAGACGTCCCCCAAGGCAAGACTCTCCCCACCATATCGAACATCAACACTACCATGGCAGAAGTCAAATTTCATCACCGTGATATTCGTAAAATCCTTAAAAATCTAGATACGCAAAAGGCATCAGGACCGGGCGGAATAACTGCCATCCTGTTAAAGAACTGCGCCAACAACACCCGTTTTTTCCAGGCTTTTTTCCCTGTCTTACGGAAAAGGGATTCACCCATCTTCTTGGAAAGTCGCTCGAGTGCAACCTGTTCCAAAAAAGGCAAGAAAATCACGCCCTCAAACTATCGTCCAATTGCCTTGCTTCCAATAATCTCCAAAGTCATGGAACGTGTAGTCAATCAGCCTGCTGAACTACTCAAGTACCTCGAGAACAACAAAATAATCAGCGATAACCAATACGGCTTTCGCAAAGAGAGTTCGACAGGAGATATATTGGCCTATGTCACTCATATATGGAGTAGAGCAATTGAGAACTACGTAGAGTCTCGAGCGATTGCGTTGGATATTTCAAAGTCATTTGACAGAATTTGGCATGACGGACTGCTCAATAAACTACCGTCCTTCGGACTGCCAGTCTCTCTCTCTCTCTGCAGCTGGATTGCCAGTTTCCTTAAGAGCCGATCTCTGCACGTTGCAGTCGATGGACAGACTTCGTATTGTATCGATATACTATACGGACTGGATTTAGCGGGGTCTCCAGCAAACGAGCCCGCACGCGTTTTATCTCGATAATCGTGTTTATTAAAGCTAATTGGTTAATTAGCCTGCTTTTTATCCATTGGATAACTAGTAAAGGTCTATTCAAGTCAAGTGTACTTATTTTTCTAGTCGCCGGGGACGTAACCCCGGCAACTTCCCTCAACTGTCCCGCAATGACGGATTTGGAGGATGATACCTCCTCACTCCGCTCAGAGGACACACGTAGCGGCCCGCCTAATGATGCGGTATTAAATCGCACTCGATATATACACAAACGTTTATCCCAAAATAGTGCAGATTGCAGAAAATGCGCCGAAATCGCGCCAACTTTAATTTCGGTAACTAATATGACTACCGATGAAATAATGCCGAAACTTCGTAAGGGAATAGACCACCTCAAATTACAACATAACCTACCCTCAACATCGTCATCCTCCAGGAAAAGCACAGTCAAGGCTAAAATCGATACAGGCCGGAATCCGCAAAAGCGGCAAAAAACGCTCGACGACAGCTCCGATATGGAAATCGAGCAAAACCTATCGGCAAAAGAAGTGCTAGAAAAAAGCCTTTGCGATAGTCAGCCAACAGCGGTCGCAACCTTGGACAAGGTCAACCAAAATGCGCGACAAGATCCTGCGCTCCTGGTAGGTCAGACGGACTCTGATGGGTTTAAACTGCCCCTAAAAACCATCCCCTTCCGCAAAAACGTGAGGGAGGTTAAACTGAACTTCAGCGGACCCTCTAGTGTTGAAACCAACAATCAGTTCGAGGCGCTATCGGACCTAGACGACGATGCGCAAAGTGTAATTTCATCCTCAAACGCCAGTAACAGGGCTAAGAAAGTCCCAACCCGCACTAGCAGCCGCATCAAGCAAAAGGCTCAAAGCACCCTCAAAACTAAGCCAGGACCACCACCCCCCGTAGTCATGGAGGGTAAGTTGAAAGCACACGCCGCACTGCTTGCAGACATGAAAAGTCTGCAAATAACAAAATTTTCAATAAAATATGCTCGAAATAGCACTATTTTTTATTTCGAGCATGAAAAAGATTGGTCCACTTTCAAAAGGGTAATGGATACCGAAAGTATACGGTATCATACATACGCGGAGAAAAACCAAAAAACAAGAGCGTATGTGCTTAGAGGGCTCGACGGCGACATCCCCGTGAATGAAATTAAAAAGTACATCTCCGAAGAACATAACTATAACATAAAGAATGTCTTCGAGATGAAGAAGACCCGTGAGTCGTTGTATCTTGTTGTTACAGAGGCTTCTGTAACCTTAAAGAAGATCCAACAAGATATACGAACGATTATGAACATCCGAATTACATGGGAGCATAGACGTAATACGCGCCCGATCATGCAATGCAGGAGATGCCAAGGGCATGGGCATTCCATGTCCTTCTGCACAAAGGCATTCAAATGCAGCAAATGCGCTCAAGCCCATGAAATCACTTCATGCAATAGCACCACAGTTAAGTGCGCTAACTGTGGTGGCCCTCATCGAGCAATCGATCAAGATTGCCCTGTTTACATCTTTAAAATTAACCAGTTACAAACTAGTAAACAACCCCCTAAACTGCTAAAACCAGCCCCCGCGCCCGCCACGCCGGCCTGGCAGGGGCGCGGGTCTTCAGCGAACCCAGGCCGGGGTATAAAAAGAAGCACGGACCCTCAACCACAGCCCCAAGCTCCCCCGCCACGACAACCCCAAGGTGGAAGAGCGCCACCCCCAGAGAACTATGATAAAGAGTTCCCTAACACTCTAAAGGCCTCGCAACAGACGAGATCCGCGCCACAATCTAGTGGGGTAAGTGGCAATGCACATAACATGCTAACGAATCTCACTAATGTTGTTAATAAAATTAACTCTTTGGTCAACATATCAGAGCTATATTTTGCACTTGATGAGTTCAGTAGTATGCTTGAGACCTGCAATGGAGATAAAGTAAAGATACTTCAAGGTACTTTACAGTTCTTTACTACTGAAATCCACAAGTACAACATTTAGATGGCTTGTTTTCAATGCTCCTTCTTAATATTCTATCCTGGAATTGCAATGGTATTAGAAATAAGCTCGACGAATTTAAATATTTCATGTACAAATCCAATTTTCAGGTTGCTTTCTTGTTAGAAACGCGCTTAACTGCGGATTTTAAAATTAAAATTCGTGGTTATCAAACCGAACGTTTTGATCGACCAATCAGAGAAGGGGGAGGCGTGATTTGCCTGATACACCGGTCGCTCAGATATAAAAGGCGGTCCTATATAAGATCGCACATAGAACATGTGAGCGTCGAGCTGGAAGGTGGCCTGTGTGTCAGCGGCGCGTACGCTCCCCCTGATCTGCGCATCACACAAGCTGATATTTTAGCATTTATGGAACCGGGCAAGCGTTCGGTGCTGATAGGTGACTTTAACGCCAAACATACTGCATTCGGCGATAACTACACGAATCACAAAGGACGTGTTGTCCGCAATCTAATTGAAAGCAACCTGGAAGTCCAATACCTAAGAACAGTCGATCCCACATACTACAGTGAACGTTACATCCCCTCGCACCTGGACGTGGCATTTGTTCGAGGGGTGGCAGGCGCCGCACGACCCAAGGTCATAGGCGATCTCAACTCGGACCATCTTCCAATCAGGATGAGTCTAACTAACGTTAGGCGGCCGGAAGCCGATGAAATCCAGCGGATTTCATATAAAAATCTTGATTGGAGGGTGTTTCGAGCGAGATTGGGTGACCTAACTGTCATCCCGAGGCAAATAGACTCCGTCCAGGGGCTTGAGAATGAAGTGAACACTCTAACCCGCAATATACAGCACGTCAGAGACGCTCTATGTCCGAAAGTCAGGAGGAAGCCGTTTACGGAATCTCTTCCTGATGATATCCTTCTCCTCATTAATCTCCGGAATCGAGTTCGACGCAGGTGGCAGAGGAACCGCGCTGTAAACGACCGGCTAAGGGTGAATGCACTTAACGCCCAAATAAAGGAGAATATTCGTGCACACAGGGATGCGACTTGGATGAGCTTCGTGAATGGGCTAGGCACGGGGGATGGTTCCCTGTGGAAGCTCGCGAGACAGGTTCGCAGAGGCCCAACTGACATCCCCGCTATTCGCCATCGCGGCGAGGATGTAATGACCGATCAGGCCAAGGTTGAGGCCTTTGCGGACTTCCTTGAGGGTGTACACAGGGAGGCACCAGACACCGAGCCATTGCACGCTCATATCACGGAGTTCATAAAGCCGTTTTCGAACTGCAAGTATCCAATTCCGCCCCCTGTTATGAGTAAACTCCTGGTCACTCCAGCCGAGCTGCGCAAGGTTCTGAACCATCTGCCTAAGAATAAGGCTCCGGGGCTTGATAATATCCCCAATATCATCCTCAAAAACCTACCCCAAAAAACCCTTGTGCATTTAATGCATATAGTGAACGCTATGCTGCGCCTGCAACACTTTCCTAGTTCGTGGAAGATCGCGCGAATAGTACTGTTTCCTAAACATGGGAAAGACTTGAAGCTGACGAGCTCCTATCGCCCTATTTCATTGCTTAGTACTATGAGCAAAGTTGCCGAAAAGCTCATACTGTCTAGATTCAATGAGGCCGCCCTGAGCCTCCGTGTATTACCGGACGAACAGTTCGGTTTTCGCGGTGGGCATGGTACTAACATGCTTGCCGCGAAGATCGTGCACGATATATACGAGGGGTTCAATGAAGGGCATTGCACCGCCTTATTGCTTCTGGACATTGAGAGGGCGTTTGACCGGGTATGGCATAGCGGCCTCTTTTATAAATTATTTGTAAAACATGGCTTTCCGCTGCATCTGGCAGACCTGGTCGTGTCATATCTGGCCGGGCGCTCCTTTTCGGTACGTATCGGCAACTCAGATTCAACCTTGAGGCCGATTCAGGCTGGCGTCCCGCAGGGAACAGTACTATCACCGCAGCTATTCAGCTATTACATAGCAGATCTTCCCTCCCACCCTCACTCATCCCTGGCATTATATGCCGATGACACTGCCCTCTACTCCAAAGCCCCTAGCGCACAAGAGGCGACAAACAACATCGCTGCCTATATGGCACTAGTAAACCAGTTTTATACAGACTGGAAAATAAAACTGAACGCAAGTAAAACTGAGCTAGCCATTTTTACTCGAAAATTTAAAAACATTGAAGCCCTTCCCATCCTTATCAATAACACCCCCATCCCCCCCAAATCCAAAGTAAAGTATCTAGGGATCATGCTTGATAAGAGGCTTACGTTTATCGAACATGTATCCTATATAAGGAACAAAAACCGTATAATATGCGATAAGTTAAGACCCCTTATCAGGCATGGTTCCTTTTTGAGCCCCGCAAATAAAATCACCCTTTACCTATCCATCACCAGACCCTTTCTCATGTACGGAGCACCGGTTTGGAGCTCTATATCGGATTATCAAATGCAGAAACTGCAAGTAATTCAAAACCGGCATTTAAGGGCTGCGCTTTCGGCGGGTTGGTATACTAGAACCGCAGATCTGCACGCGATGTCCCATGTCGACTATGTCAGGGAACATGTAGACAAACTCGCGTGCAGATTCTTCGAGTTTGGTATTCGCGGCTCGCCGAAGACTGCCAATATTGCAGACACAAAGTATAATCCGAATTTTAGGCCCAAACACGGGCCCATACATGGGAAAACGACCTTTTTCTTCCTTGATCCTAGACCTCCTTGAACATTTCACATCGCTCCCGCAATCCCCACCCTCATTCACCCCTAAAAAGCCACCCTGTTGCCTTTCGCAAAAACGAAAGGTAACAGGAGCACAGAAGTCGTCCTAAATCCGAACGACTATAGCTAGCCCGGAGCTGGCCCCTCCCACTATGACCCAAAAGCATGGTGGGTGGGGCTTGCTAAGGGACTCGCTAGCCGTATAAATACGGTCCGGCAAGCGCTTCGACTTCAGTCGAGCAACCGCTGCCAAACCGTCCTCTGCGCTCCTTGTTCCGGCAGGCGTAGCATGGCTACACTTCGTCGAGATTATCGCTAATAATCATTGCAATTCTCCTCATTGAAGCTATCATAGATAGTTTCAAGCACGTATGAATGTATGTATGAATGAGAGTATGAATGCGAGTATGTATAAACCCAGTGAACCGAGACATGGGGTTTTTCAGAATGCTTTTCCCCATAATTACCCACCCTCACCCTCCTACATCCTTGAAAACAAGCCAACTAAATCCATAGCCATCTGTATGTAATGACCAACTTTAAATCGCTTGAAGGGTTAACCCAAGTAAGATTGACAACAGCATCGTGCATTGCCACCTGCCTATCTCAAATATAGACTGGGCAGTCGATCTAGCCCATAATTTCGCGCTCTACAACCGTTGCGAGGTCGCAGAAGCATCTTGCAAGATGCAGGCGTCCAGCCGGCCATGTATTGTGAAATGTTAGTCTATGTATGTTAGGTTTAAGTGTCCAGATACTCTGTAACGAAGCCAAATAAATGTTATTAGTTAGTTAGTTCGATGGACACATCTCGGACACATTCACCATCAACCCGGGCGTGCCTCAGGGTGCAATACTTTCACCAACTCTGTTCCTAATCTATAATAATGACCTGCTGACCGAAAAAGATGATCCTGTTTACAGTTTTGCAGATGACAATACCCTTATCTCCCACTTTAGATCAGAAAAACCGTTACCAGCGACTGAGACTCATCACCGCAGACAGGAGCAGATTACAGCAATTAATCAAGACCTGGAGAAAGTTCAAACTTGGGGCGACCGAAATTTGGTCCATTTCAATACAGCAAAGACCCAAGCAGCCACGGTCACCAAGAGGGCCAATACAGCGGGCCCTGACATCATTATGGCAGTGTCGATCATTCCTTCATCCTCGTCAATCGGAGTGCTGAGTATCACACCCTAAAGCTGTTGGATTCCAACTAGAAGAGAGCTGTGCGTCCCGTCGGCGACCCGGAGTTGACCCGGAGTCTAGATAGTCTGGAACACCGCAGACATGTAGCCGAGATATCTCTGTTTTACAGCTACTTTCACGGCAGATGTTTCCAGGATTTGGTCCGCCTCATCCCCCCCTGGCAGCTCCTGTCAGACAGTCACGACAGACGGCAAGAGCGCACCAGTTCGTTGTACAACTGGAAACACCTAGAACATCGCTTTACAATAACTCCTTTGTCTGGCGCACTGCATCACTGTGGAACTCACTGCCAGGACATATGTTTCCCACTACTTACAACTTACATATATTCAAGAGCCGTGTCAATCAACATATTCGCACACACACCGCTCGTCGAGCTCCATTGGGTCTCCCTTTAGTGTGTGTGCAGAAAAAAAAATTGTCGAAAACAAAATGTGAGATCTTTGTAAAGATTATACATTTTTCCTAAACTAAGATCAGGCGGCGAGTATTTTCTATGGGGTTTTTTTTCTCTAGAATAATATGACGCGGGTATTCTGCTTATGAAATTATTAATTTCCAATATTTTGTCCTCGATTGTCCAAGTACTGTGGGCATGTTTTCCCCGCTTATCTTCGGGAAGGTTCATAACAGCAACTTTGCTCATCGTGATTCTACTTATTCTTCCATCTGAAACTTTAAACACCTTTTTGAAGAACTCCTTACCGATCTTTACTTTTTCTCACTTTTCATTAGTTCAGTAGTCCAATCGCGTGTTCGAACGTCTTAAAGGATTTGTATTGGTTTTGTTAACACCTAAATTTATTTACATTTCAACTAAGCCGAAAATGTAAGAGGTTTGTACAGCATGAGTTTCAAGTCCATAAATCAGCATTTATCGTCACATGGCACTGATTAGGACACCGACACACTATTTCTTCAAATAACGAAGGCAGTACTACCCTACCTTTAAAATTCCTATATTCTTCTTCACTCGTCTTAGTAAAACGGACGTTCAACCATTAACAAAAAAGATAACTTTTAGTCTATATATACCTCTTATTTCAAGTCGACATGGACGGAAAATTATTTTTTACAAAGTATCATCAAATAAATTTGCCAAAATCTGCCAAATTTATTGATTTTGTTGCAAAATATTTCATCCATTTATACTATAACGATTGGTTTCATTTATCACAAAAACTCTCAATAAAATTTGCAGAATCGAGGGATCTAAATAAACAATGCCCTGAATTCAGGAGAGACGGTCGGTAAAGAATTTCAGATGTCATATCTCATATCTGTCCGAAGAAAAATATTATTAAAGCTATAAGATTCCTGTTACGGCAAATTACATTCAGAGACCGCAAACAGGCTATTCGATTCGTAGACCGGAAACTTCCTGAAATGCATAAACATTTCAGAGAATTTTGATTCAGTTATTTCTTAATATTCTAAAAAGCTAAACGGGGAAACTCGACCAAATTTCCCCATTATTCGGGAGGAAGTATGCAAAATCAAATTCATGCAATTTTAGGGTGAAATGGATGAATACATTTCATCCGCCTGTACAGAATTTCCTAGCTGGTGGGAGGAGTATTTATTTTCACCTGTCGCAGCAGCTGAATTAAAGATAAACGTGCGCGTTTGTAACAAATTTTTCAGAAAATGTTGTAGGCGGTTCCTTTAAAACTTTAAGCAACATCTCTTCTGTGTCAACTGAAAATATACATAAACCTGGATTGTTCCAATTGCATATAATATCATTGTTCCTTCCTTTGAGATGTAGCACTAAATTTATCAGTAAAGGATACAATAACCAAATTGATAAGTACCTGCCAGAATGCTTGTCGCATATGGGAAAGTATCGGTAATTTTGAAAATAAAAAGGACAAAAGAATTAACAGAAAATCTTTAGAAACTGCTTTTAAAGTTAGAGTTTCTGTGAAAATTTAGATTAAAAAGATAAAATTGCTAGAGTATAACATTCTTAGAAACTATATCTTGCATGCAAATTCATATACATATCCTGTTTCTTTGCAATTTGCAATATTGGATTTGTTCAATACTATTGGAGATCGAAGTTTTGTATTTCCACAGCTTCTTTTCACTTGTTCCTGAGCCTGATGCTGATGGCTAGTAATATTATACAATAGTTAAATTACCCCTATAAATTCTACATTTTCCTAGACAATAAGTATTAATTTGAAACAATTAATGGAAAAAATAATAACATTCTTCAAATGTTTTAGAAAAGTGACTCTCAAGTTCGTCCACTTTTTTATTAAATTTTCGATAGACATTTTTTCTCCCAATTCATGGTGAACCTCCTTCCATAACTTCTCTCTTACATATTTGCCTCTTTGCATCAAAGGCAGGATGTGATCCCACAATGGTGGTCTCCCTTGTACAGTCTCCGCTAATTTCCCGGTAAAATTCTTGCCACTCTCGACAGAAACTTTTGAGATTGAGATTCTTCCTCACGGGTTGATTGAGATTCTTCCTCTCGGGTCGATTGAGATTCTTCCTCCTGGGTCAATTGAGATTTTTCCTCACGAGTCGATTGGAACTCCCGAGTTTCCCCACAGGGGTGTGTTTCCACATTCCCCGCACTCGACTTGATATTAAAAATGCTACCAATATGCAAACAAATCAGGTTAAAGAAATTACAGGCACAAAATTTACTTAAAAGGCAATAAATAAATAACAAGAAATATATTATATTAAACTTTTCAGACATCGTACATACGAGAAAAAAAACAATCAAACTTCAAACAAATCAAAACTAAATTATCATAACCTAAAATCCAATATGCCTTATGTCAATTGTTAAATTCGTCACGAATATCGGAAAATCTTGGAACGGACTCAAGTTTCCCACCCCTCAGATTTTAAATTTCATGAATTCGTAAAATTTTAAAATATGCACCTGCCAAACCTCTGGCCATTTAATCCGACCAATGGCGTCAAAGTTCGTAATTCTGGTTTCGTGATTCGTTGCTATATGAACTATCCTTAAGATAAAAATATTCATATTGAAGATCCAAATATTTGTTATCCTACCAGAGTGAAATGAAATCACAAATTTATTGGCTGGCTTCTTCATATTGAATCAAAGAAAATAATAAAACTACTACTAGACTTTGATTTAATTTTAGTCTATAATGAGGTTAATAACAAACTTGGTAATATTGACATAAAATAACCGGATTCGGGTCCACAAAAGTTTCCATTGTGTTCGACTGTCGAAATCGTAGGACTAAAGATTTTATCGTAATTAATTCATTGTAACTTTGATACGACACTGGTTGATTTTTTTCAGTATTACCAAAATATTAAAGGGGACATCCGTAAACAGACCTAGATTTTATAATGTGCCGCAGATATCTTCTTTTTGTGGTAATCTTAATTATACGATGTTAACTAAAAAACAGATTTACAGAATTCCACCACATTTACATATATACATTTACATATATTTAGCACCCATGGCCAAGGAATAATGCATTATTATACTAAAAGTTCATAACATTGTATAGTAGTCTAGGTAAAGGTTAATGTTACGTCGTTAAACGAAGGCGCATGAATATTGGGATTCCTGACACTCTCGATTTTCTTCATGAATGAAAACATTGAAAACCGAGAGAAGTTGTTTCGCGCGCGGGAAAGTGCCAGGACGGGGGTTTCACTGATCTCATCGAAAAGACATGTTTGACGAAAAGTTTTTAGTGATAAAAGTTTTTTAAATTTCTTACATTTTAGAACTGTTACCAGCCGTGGTTTTTAATAATTCTAGAGATAAGAGTTTTATAGTGGGATTTTAATACAAAATACAAACTATTTTCGGTTTCGTGAAAAATTACTGGTGTTTATAGTAGTTATAAAAATGTATTTGGTGTCATCATCCCTCAGATAAACAGCTTGGATGTCATCTGTAATAAAGGTTAGTAACAATATAAGTTCTGTAAGTAGTATACGTTAAAAATTTATTATTTTTAGACAAAAACATTTTTTGAAGCTTAATATAATTCTTAAAATATGATTTTTACGCTCAGAATAGCGGGAAGTTGTCGCGGAGAAAAGTAGAGACGGTCTTAGTGCTTTTTTACAATAAAATTATGTACGTGTTTTTTTTAATAATATGAGTACTTAAAATTAACATACATCCGAAGCTAAAATGATGTAGTACGTGTATTCATCAAAACTGGCACAAAATGCAAGCAAGGATCATTTAATCATGAAAGCGTAGTTAAATTACTGCTAGTTGAGGAATAGTTTTGATATGATGTTTAATAAGGATATACATAATTACCGTATTATTTTAAATATTTTAATTGAATAAAGAATGTCTCACTCATGCTAAGCGTACTCAAATGCCCGGTTAATACTTTGAATCCTGAAGAAAAATTAGAAGTGTGTTTACAGTAAACCTACTTATTTGTGATTTTTCTAAAAAAATCTGCTTACTTTAGAAAGTCATACAATGTTCTCAAACTTACGGAATAGTATATCTATACTGTTAAAAAAATTAGGAAACCTGAAATAATCCTTCAATTAGATTTCGTTCCAAGGCAGAAGCAGACTTTGAAAAAAATATATTAAGATACTTAGTTTGTTACATTCTTGCAAACTTTATTATCATTCTCCAACAAGAAATAATTCTTGATAAGTAGTGTAAGACATTACTTAAGCAAATCGCCTTTTACTTTATTACATTATATTACAAGGCTGTTACAGATTACAAAAAGAACCGTAAACAGTTAAGGAAAAATAAAATCTGTTCGTAGATATAATACCGCGCCATTTTACTAGAAACATTGATTTTTAGTAAAAAGTTTTGCCCGTTTTGTTTAGTAAAATGTAGTGAAATGTATGGTCAAGGACCTATAAAAGCTGCCCAAAAACTACGAAATGTACAATTCAGCATCTTTATTTTTAATTTGTGTCAAAAATATTATTTACATAGTTGTTCTTTACATGGAAGCCTAGCCTAAATATGAAGCTTAATTAAAAAATATTATTTCCAGGAAAAATATGATGGGGGTAATGGGGGAAAGATTTAAGAGCCTTGTAGGAAGGGAAATACCTTAACTTACTTTTCACTGGTAACAAACAATAACAGGTGAAGGAGATCTTTATTTATTTACTTTTATTTATTTATAAAACACAAATAATATCACACAAAAATATTAATCGCTCAAGAAGAAAATTAATAATAAATAGACTTAAATAATGCACTAACTCAACACTACAAACTAGAAAATTAAATATATAGATACAACTTTGGATATAAGGTGCAATGGTATAGAGTGCAGTTGCTCATATTAAACCATTTTTGGAAAAATCGTCAATATATTTGGCATAATGAAAAATTAAAATTTGTTGGCAAAGCAAAACCAATCTTTCATATTTGAAGAACCTTATGGATGGCATATAATATTTCTATTATTGTAATCAATGAGAGAGAAGCAAAATTAAGATGGGGTTGCCATTTAATTCAGGAAATCAGGTGTTCAAATTGGACTCGCAGTGTCCTCAATTGAATCTGCTCTTGAATGTTCATAAATCATATACTCCGTCTAAGGAAAGCAAGCTACATTCAAAGTATTTATTATTTATTTAAGAAAAGTTGGTAGTGATCTAGTCATAACACTAATAAGAAAATAAATAAATATTATGCTATTCCACAAAAATACTTACATATAAAGTAACTAATTTAGATTGGTATCAAAAGGTAAACAAAAGGACACTACCCGTAGCTTAAAGTATTTTACAAAAATACTAACGCATAAGCTTAGGCTAATTTGGAATTGGTAATAAAAGACAAACAAAAGGAAACCTCCCTAAACTTTTGTACTGAAAGATATACATAGGATCATCCTCTTTTATGGACCAACATTTTCACACTTTCTGTGAAACCATGTGTAACACTGCAGGCACTGAATCATATCAACTTGGTATTCAGTTTGACTTTCAGGACAAACCCAAGAAGTTTCAGTAGCATTAGACTTCATTAAGAATATGATTTTGCCTTTTTTATGGAAGTTTGGCGATCACGCTATCCATTCTCTTCGGCGGCACTGCTTTGCTTTGTTTGGATTTTCTTTTTCCCTCTAATTCGTCTTTGTACGGTGAACTGGTAATTATTAGAGTCGCCTTTTGAATACCTCTGGACTTTCGCATGTTGCTTTGTTTTACTGTTGGTAAAGGAGCTAGTTTATCTAAACTGATTGACAAAAAATATTTGCTAGTTGACGGTTTATTGTGATTATTTTCGCTGCCATTATCGATATCCATCTCAAACATGTTTGGTAATGGAGCTGTTTTATCCGAACTAATGAACGAAAATTCTTTGCTGGTGGACGGTTTCTTGTTGTTATTTGTGCTAACAAGGACAGTATCCCTCACAGGATTTGAGGAAGTTACGTGCGATAAAAAAGATATTCTCAGTTCGGACAAAGGATATTCGTCATCAGCGTGAAATTCTTTCTCACTATTTTTATCGTAGATGGAACCTTTTGAAGTAGTTGAACTATTTCCCTGTGGTGTTTCAAGCGGTTGCTGGTTGGCTGCAAGTAACATTTCAGATGCAACAAGCCCTAAAATTATTAGCAGCATTTTCTAGGGTCGCCGCACGGAAATATGCTTCATTTAGTAGCTACCTGAAAACTGTGCGACCAATGTTACTTCTTAACCACTTTACCAACGCTTGAGTGTAATAAGCTTCCATGGGCTTAAATATTGATCGGTCAAGAGGTTGTGGGCTGTGAGTCGTGTGCCCTGGTAGCTGAATTATAAGAACTCCGGCTTCTCTGGCTATATTTAAGGCTTCAAAGTTTCTGCAATAAGTGCTCTGTCCATCTAAAAGCAGTAGCATTTTGTTTCCTTTGTTCGGACGAACTATTTCTATGAAATGTCTGATCCAACTAACAAAAAGTTTTGAGTTAATGTACCTAGATACGGATCCAACGTGTTTTCCTTTAAGTGTTAGTACTTTTTGACGCTTTCTTGCCAGGATGGAAAATCCGGACTCATCTATGTTGTACATTTTTGTCGCATCTATTTGGTATCTGTATCGTAATTAATTAAATTTGTCAACCTATGATTTGTCAATGTCAAATGTAATTTGCCAACGAGATAGATAGATACATTGTACACTGGACTAATATTTTCGAGTAAAACTAACATTATTTTCAAACCGGAGTTTTTAATAGAAAACGAATTATTTTACTTACAAATAAACCTATTAAAAAGTATAAAAATCATAAAGAATTGCTAAAAGGGGAAGAAAATATGAGGGTGTTTACAAATAAACAGACAATAATTGTTTATAAAAATTAACAGTTAAACCTAATAATGCTAATTCTTAATTAAATGTTCAAATAATCCGCCATTTGCTGCTAAACAATATCCTAAACAAACGTAAAATTCTCTACGAACATATAGCGAGTTGGTACTGGGTAATTCTTTCAGATTGCATTAAAATTGCACTAATTAATGAGTTTGAACCGACAACGTGCCCATTAAAGGCATTATTTAGACACTCGCGTACCACAAGCGAATTGTGGGCCGGGAAACCATCCATTTGGAACCAAACCAAATCTCCTGATTTTCATCCACGACTTCCTTCAGTATGGCCCCAATTTGATTTTGAAGAAGATCTAAATATGTTGGACCCCTAAAATTTCCGTCAACAAAAAATGGTCCAATGATGCGATTTCCAAAAATTCCTGCCCAAACATTCACTTTCTGGGGGTATTGGGTTAGAGTGCATGCAAGACGATGTACATTTTGCAGGCTCCAGTACCGATAATTTTGTATATTCGGCTAATTATTTAATGTAATCGTGCATTCGTCTGAGAAGCAAATATTTTGCAAATAATATCTGTTGTTGTTAGCTCTTCATCCCCTTCTTGCATTTCTTGATGGTTCTGATAGTTATATGAATGGTATTCATGCTTATACAAAGTTCGCAGTATTGTGGTGTGATGTTTTTCTACCTCTTGCCCGAGACTTCTAATGCTGATATTTTTATTTTCTTCGACGTGAAATAAAATATTAAGCTTCTTCTTCTTCAGCTCTCTCATGATTATGTGGTGTGCATTTGCAGTTGTTTATTACAGTACCTTTCATCTCAAACTTAGTAATAACTTTTTATATTGCCGACTTGGTAGGAATGTCCCTATCAGCGAAATGAACGGAACACATATCAGATACAATACTTAAGCTATTCCCCGCATAGTACCATTTTATCATAGTGACTTTTTCTTCTATTGTGTAACTCATGATAATTATAATAAATTATTACTAGAAAAAAATCTCAAATCTAATACTTTCAAATTACTTTTGACAGTGACAAATCATAGGTTGACAAGTTTAATTAAAGCTGGTGTTTGCAGTATTACCTGTTGAATTTTAATAAAAACAACACGGTAGGTGCACCGTAGGCGCACAGTCGGTGCATAGTCCTATATATGAAAATCAGCCTTTATGCTCTCCGAATCTAAGCATCAACTGAGCTGAGAAGCGTTGAAGGTCATCTGTCATTGCCAAATCGAACTGTAAGTAACAAAAACTACGAAGGTCCAAATTAAGAGGCGGTTAAATATGGGCAACCGCACCCGAAGTAGTTTATTCTTTAGAAAAGCACTTAGTAACAAGATCTGGTTATATTGTGCTAACCCTTTTAAAGCAAACATACTCTAAAAATAGAGGGTAAATGCAGACCTCTTACATAAATTGGACAATATAGAAGAAGTCCCAGGATTCAAAACAGAGTCAGATCTTATGGTAAATGTTATAACTGCGATCGCGACGCACATTTTAGCAGAAACTGTAGATGGTGTTCACGATCCTCGGAACAAGGACAAAACACAAATCGGGAGCAGCAAGAACTAGGAAACGCCAGTAATCAGGGGCCTATACTGGTAAAGAGATCCCAGTCCCAACAATGTCTCTACTATTAAAAGGAACAGTGAAAACTTCATTTCCCAGGGAACTTTAAAGAGCTAGAACTATTGACTCAGAAGCACCAAAATTAGCAGTGCACCCCGACATGGTGCAAAAGACATCAGCGAAAATGTCAGCAAGAAAACTAGTTATAAATACTGCAAAAAGAGAAAAAGTAGTTATGGAGTATCTACAGTCATTATTAGAATTGGAGGTAGAAGCGATTGTTGCAGAAATCGTGAACGATTTAATTTTGTTGGACATCATGGAAATATTCTATTTCATATCACTAGATATTACACAGGGTAGGCAACAGAGGACAATTTTAAAATAAGACTGGTTGGTAAGAAGACTTTCGAATACCTGAAACTATGAAACGGATCGTGAAAACCAAAACAACCTGAGGGAATAAGTATTGTGATGATGGAGCCAGGTAGAGAGAGGCGGGATAGGACATTATTAGCAAGGTGTTTAGTGAATACCTGCAAGATGATTCCTATTTGGGTAGCCAATCTCAATCCAAATAAGATGTACCATGAAAAGAGGAGAAGTCCTAGCAATAGGTAAACTGGTTAGCCAGGTGATGTGGTGTGAATAGCTCCTGCGGTATTAAAAAATAGAGCAACCCCATCGTAGTTGATAACCACTTAAATGTAGAGCAAAGAAAGCAAGCTTTTGATTTTATGGAGAAAGAGGCTGACACCAGGCGAGTCCAACGTCGAGTCGACAATAGTGATGCAAGACCTATTAGGAGGCAACCACGCAAACCCCCTTTCGCAGAACAAGAAGTGCACCAATATTGGTTTTGTATCGGTTAGAGAAAAATTTACATCACCAAGAGGTCAGCTACCCCCTACCGAGGATTGATGACACCTTAAACATCCTTGCCGGATTCAGGTGGTTTTTGACTCTATATTGGAATAGCGGATATTGGCAGGTAGAACTCCATAAAACCGACAAAGAGATGACATAATTTTCTGCTGGAA
The DNA here is from genome assembly GCA_016904865.1 of Pissodes strobi. Taxonomy (NCBI): domain Eukaryota; kingdom Metazoa; phylum Arthropoda; class Insecta; order Coleoptera; family Curculionidae; genus Pissodes; species Pissodes strobi. Next base: position 137,939 of record MU182300.1, read on the forward strand.
ATGCCTTCTACCAACTCATGATCATGGCACTTGGCTTATGTCATGCGCCTGCTACATTTGAATAACTGATGGATTTGGTTCTACGAGGACTAATGTAAAAAATTTGTTTGGCCTTCCTCCTGTCTTCTTTCAAGAGAAAGTAAATTCCCTTGGCCACGTTGTCTCGGCAAAAGGAATTGACTTCCTTTGAAGAAAGTTAAGGCAGTGCACGATTGAACTAGACCAAATAACATAATATACGTCCGAAGTTTCATTTGGTTATGCAGCCACTGTCGACGTTTTGTTAGAGATATTGGAAAATTTGCCAAGCGCCTTCACCAATTAATGGAGAATAGAAGAGCACAGTTTGACCAGTCGTCTGAGCAGCAATATTCCTTCCAAGACCTAAAACATCGCTCCTATCCTAGTATATCATCTGAATAAAAAAAAATTATCCGAGTATCCAAGAACTGAGACGGCATAAGTCTTGATAGCCTTGCAGAGATTTTTGCTGTTAAGTTGAGTTTTTGCCAAACGTTTTATCCTTCTGTTAATTCAGTCTTCATTGCGCCATGTGCTATGCACATTGTTTGTTTCGTTCCGAGGTACTTGTAGACTTGCCTCGATGTTTTGGCCGTTCCTAAGTTCAAAGTGAGCTGGACATATTTTACCTCCTACGATGTTTACTGTACGGCACTTTTCCAGTGCAAGCTGCATTCCAATATCCATGGAGAATTGTTCTACAATCTTCAACATTTGCTCCAGTTGGTTTCTAGTAGCTCCGATAAGTTTTAAGTCATCCATATAGAGCAAATGATTGACTTTCTCTTCTGCTTCGTTGTTGTTTTTGATATTGTCTCCATAGGAAGTAGAATTCTGGTGGGATAGAGGGTTCATCGCAATATAGAACCATAGCGGGCGGAGAGCGTCTCCTTGAAATATACTTTTTTACTAGTATATGTTCGGTGGTAATCCCGGCTTCATTAAGATATATTTTCGTTTGCCAAGATGTCATGGCATGCCTTAAAAAGTTAACAATGTTAGCATCAGTCTTATATATTTGAAGAATCTTTAGTAGCCACTTATGAGGCACAGGGTCGTAAGCCTTTTTATAATCGATGTAAGCCTAGGCTTGGAAAATGCCCGGTTACAGATGAAAGAGTCAATTATAAGTTGGTCTTTGCACCCCATTGAGCCCTTAGCGCATCTTTTCTGTTGGTCAGCTATGATCTTGTTTCGCGCACAGTGAGCATATAGCCGATGGCCTAAGCAGGTTGTTAGCACTTTGTACTTCATTGGGAGATACGTGATTGATCGGTACTTGGATGAATCCTCCGTGTTTTCCGGATCCTTTGATAGAAGGTATGTGGCACCTCGAAATAGAAAGTGTGGCATATTTTTAGAATTGGTGATTAATTACGTCATTAATTAAGTTTGTAAATTTTTCGTGGGTACATTGGAGTTTCTTGAGCTTGTAGTTCTGTATTCCATCTGGGCCAGGTGCCTTCCAGTTATGGGTATCTCTGATGACGTTTAACACTTCTGCTATCGTAAACGACTCGTCATGCATTTGGTTGTATTCCTGGGAGGTCCGGTGCTAACCCGCTTTGTAGCCTGCTTTATTGTTGCACTGGGTCGGTGTTCCCAACTGTTCTCTTCAAAATTGTTCAACATCGTCACTGCTGGTGAATTTGTTGTTCAATTCTCCAGCCCTCGTATTTAACGCTCTGTAGAAAGTTTTTTCTGATCGTTGGAATAAGACGTTATCTCGGTTTATTTTATTACTTGATTGGTACCTTTTTAAACCCCCTGGAAATACAGATAATTTTTGTCAAGACATTGCTGGCTGTGTTTGGTTTTCTGGATCATCACGAGCATGGATTCGATATCAAGCCACGATTGATCGAACGCAAGTTTCCGGCCTATGGGACCTTACTCCATCTATGTACTCTTTTAGCCTTCCTATATCTCTTCGTACGTCATCAATCCTAGCATTAAATCTTCTTTCCCAATGAGATGTTTGTAGCTCGTCCGCTGTTTGCGCCGTTCCCTTTGTTCGTACTTTAATTCCCAGGAGTGGCCCTTTCAGCGCAGTAGATTAACATATGGAAGTGGCCCAACGTATTCGCCTGGGTGATATAGTTTGGCGGATTCGGGTGTTCATAATGATAAGGGCGATTCTTGGTTTCTTTGAGGGGTTCACTCTAGGTAATTGTGGTCTACTTGATGTGTCGATGCCATTGTACTCCACAATTAGCTCTCTCATGTCCAAAAGAAGTGTTTCGACTAATCCTTCGGTGCCCACATTATCTCTATTTAAATCATGTGCTGCTGCTACTTATTATTATTATTATTATTATTATTATTATTATTATTATAATTGTTATTATTATCTCTCATACTTGGTATGATTTCCCTAAATAGATCAGAATGCTTATGTAGATTATAAAAGAGCTCCAAATCAGTGTCCCTTAGTCAATAAATATTTTTCGATATATTTTATTGGTATTAAATTATATAGAAAGAAAAATTTAAAAAATTATAGTTAAATATTATATTTAAATGTTGTTATGTCATTTATGTATATATATTTTTTGTAAATTCTATTCTTTTTCGAATGCACTATATCAAAACCTTTGGCTAATAAAAATTCTATTTATTTATCACTGCCTCAAATTAGTAATCTTTAATTATTTTATGAGAAGAAATCACTTAAAAGCATTTTTTGCTACATTAGTGTAGGAGAGCTTTTAAAAATTAGGCGCGTTGAAGCTCTTAAAAATAGTCTATATTAAAATAAAAAACATAGTTATGCAATACATAAATATCTATAGGTTATAATCAGAGGCATATACTAAAGAATATATTACATAATAAAATTATTAAATGGGTATGAAGAAAAGAAGATAGACCGAGCTACTACAAAGAAATATAAACAATGGAACAATATATTATACTTTAAATTAAGCGAAAATCTCCTGAGATACCTATCATTAACAGGTCAACAGATACAAAAACAAGACAAAAATCCCTTGACAAAATTGTAAATACAGGCCAACTTACCGTAAAATGTTCTAAAGAAATATGGAATCATTGCTTTGCCGAACTCTTAACAGTCTACCGGTTAATTTTAATAAGCAAAGTAATCATGATATGAATAAAGTCGTAAAAACCCTGCACGCAATGTTTTCGTGAATTCAGATATAAAGTATTATTACCATTGTCTTTATAAGAAATAGTCGTTCAACGGGGCCTGTGGAGAGGTGCTGCCCCCAGTGGCAGACACGATAACCCGTTTTATTGAATGAAAGCACGTGAAATATTTGCCCTATATACGAAAGGGAAGGGGTAGGAAGGGGAATACCGAATTAATACTCACTATAACATTCTATCAAGGCCAAGCCACAAGAACCGGTTTTACCAGTTTATTTTTATATAGGATGCGAATTTCCATAATATATAATAGTGCTTCCGCAATCTTGAAATTTTTCAATTGAATTTTGAATTTATTTTATTATCTGGGAAAATGATTTTAAACATTTATTAATTAGATATTTATTTTTGTGATGAATTTACTAGTTTCTATTATTCATATAATTGAAACGATGCAGTAATCGAAGAAAATAGACATTAAACGAAGGTTTAAAAAAATTGCATATACCTATCAATGAAAAAGTGGAAATAATAAATAGTAATAAAATTCTATTTGCTAAATGTAAATCGTTTTAAATTGATAAGTATAAAATTTTACAATACAAACTGGTTATTTTTAACGCATTCATAATTAGGAACAACAAAAACAAATAAAAACTAAAAAAAATAAAATTATAAAAGATGATCTCCTATTAGGCAAAAAAGTAAGGTATTAAGTTATATAGAGATTTGAATAAATATTAAGTTTAATTCCTAGTTATTTTATGTATTTTTTTCTCTTATCGAAATAAGACAATTATAAATATTTCTGCAATTTTATGCTTTAATGCAACAGAAACAATGGAATTAAATTCCGAAGTTGCCCCCATCTTATTTTAAATATACATATGTATATCAAATTATTAAATAAAAAGTCCCGTTATTTGGAGTTATAAAAAATTTACTTTTCAAAATAAATACTGTAGGTTAGTCGCTATAATCAAAGTATGTATATAATTTTCGAAAAAATTCGGATATGGGGTAGTGAAACAAACAACATTCGCGTAAAGCCAAACATTGAAATATAACTGAACTAAATTAATTAACATACAACCTAAAAGCATCACCATTCAATACAAATCAACTAATAAATTATTGATTAATGTTTTATCCTTATTTAAAAATACAAATTTGAACAAATAATATAACATGGATTCATAGATCTAATTTATACTATTTAATGTATATTTATATTTATGGACCTATTTCCATTTTTAATAAAGCTGCTCTCCTGTCAAGTCCAACGTCCACCATCTTCTCCGCACTCGGACCGGTCGTTGAGCGATATTGGATTTTCCTTTTGTATGTGTGCCGAACTTAAAAAAAAACAGCAGCATTTGGTTCGAAACAAAATATATATAGGTATATGTTAAAAAAGATTACAAACAACTTTTTGAAATACTAAATACTAAAAACAACTCTTGAAGTAATATTAAAATGTTTTTTAACCAACATTTTTGTCAAAAATTACTTTTTCTCCCTTTGGCAGAAAGAGTCAAGTATAGGCTGTATATAAATAGACCTTTGTTTACATGCCTTGCAATATCACCAGTTTCTCAGACTGTTTTTCCTTAGTAGGAATAGTCTTTATTGCAGATGAATATGGCTTGCACTCTTTATATATTAAAGTTCTTAACTATGTTGGGGTTTGGAACCTTCGGTAACATGCACTAAGACGGAGTTTTAGCCACAATACCGAAACAGAATTATTGCACTCGACGCGGGTTTCGCTAACCATGTTAGCATCATCAGGAGATAATTAAAACCATCATCTCCTGATGATGCTAACATGGTTAGCGAAACGCGGGTCGAGTGCAATAATTCTGTTTCGGTATTGTGAATAAAACTCCGTTTTAGTAATTAAAGTTCTTAATAAAAGATTAATTATGAATTCTCGGTAGGATAAGCATGAATCGCTTTCAAACCAGCTCGATTACTTTTTTCTAATTCTTCTGATGATATATTTTGATAGCAAACCGTGAAATTTTCTTGAAGCCCATTTAAGTGGAAAATATTTAGCAAAGGTTTTCATTGCAATATGGATAACGCTATGTAAGAAATTACTGGGTTTCTTTAGAGAAGTAGGGTCATTAATATTGAAGTTCTTATAAAATACTAATATACCATGGTCATCTAATAAGTCATCACTAGAGCACAACTCGATCTAACATTGATTACAATTAAATTTATCTATACATTTTTTTACTAAGTGCCCTGCAAAATACACTATTGATGATTCTTCCAACCATATGATATAATCCGGTGAAGCTGAACATGGATCGTCATCTGAGGAAGATGAGGAAATATTTTCATCTTCTTCCAGGAAACCATCCACTGCCAATTCTTCAAACTCCGACAATGACACCAGATGTATTGACATATCAGGTTCAGAATTTGAAGTTTTTACAGGCCTCATAAGGTTCATAACTAAGTTAGATTTAAATGCAGCCTAGAATGTACGGGCTGTTGGGTTTCTTGAGTACCCACCTCTCTGTCTATAAACTGAAATTTGATTTTCCAAAACATCCTGGTTTAACCTAGCAGTTAATAAGAAATTATACCCTTTAGACTTCTGCAGCTGAAAAATTAATTGATTTGCTTTGATAGTAAGCATCATAGAATTGAAGCGTGGTGGCCTTTTAAATTGACTTTTCTTATCCATCTTAAGGATTTTTCCAAATATATCATACGAGGAATGAAGAATTTGCATGGGAGGATCATTCACGTCCGAAATTGCCCTATTATATCGTTTTGAAGAATATAACCGTTTGCTATTTAATGCATCAAATGTATTATCGACCAGTTCAACGAAACTACCAGTATGTCTTGCAGATGGAGACATTATCTCTCCAGTTTCTACCGCGGTTCGCAATGCAGCAGCGACACTGTGGCTGAATAGTTGGGCAGCCAACTTAACATTCATTTTCTGTAAGTTCGTGGGGTTTAAGGGAGCTGCTGTTAATTTGGGCAATGATCTTCCATTCGAACTACTTTGATCTAAGCTATACACATTTTTAACATCTTCAAAACTGATTAAATGTCCATCAATGTAAAAAGATCCATTTAAAAAGTTATTACGCAAACACTTTAGGATATGAGGAGGATCAAACAGTGCAAAATATTTATTTTTGTTGTAATGAAAAAAAGGTTGCTCTACCGTTACATTTAACAACTTAAAAACTGTTTAATTAGTGGTGCTTTGGTCGCAAATAATGGTAACTGGATGTAACTCAATTTTATTTAACTCGAGTAGATTATTTTGTATAATTTGTACAAGTGGCTGAGCTTTAATTCCATTCTCCGAATAATAGACGGAAATTGGAAAGTTCCAATCTGAGTATAACACTCTAACCATTATTACTAAAACCTGTCCAGCACATACAGGCCGCCTTCCCAGTTCACCTAAATCTTCAAACCCTTCGATAAAATCCTTATTTTTTTGAAAACTATACACTTTTTATTGACATTTCATCAAAAATAAGAACACGTTCTCTTGCCTTTTTTGGCATTGATTCTACTTTTAAATTTAATATTTTGAATATAAATGGATTGTGACCGGGAACTGCATTGTATTTTCAAAGCCAAGAAATAATTGTTGCTGGCGAAGGTAATATGCATCCTTTTGACCTTAAAAATTTATAAGTAGTGGGAGATTTGTAATAGAGTGAAGGGCCAACCTTTTTTTCTTCAGAAGACCAAGCACTCCTTTTTTTATGATACAACTGCATATTTACTAATGCTCTATTAAAGGGTGACAATTGATTTGTAGATCGTGGTACAGATAAATATGACTTTCTCTTCAATACCTGATTGACATTGTGCAGCTTGTGTTCAGTGAAACGAAGTTTTCTCTTAAGAGCTACTTTTCGCGGAGTATCAGGTGATAACTGAGGCGATGATAGGAGCTCTACATTTTTATCGCTAACCTTTAAAGACTGTGAGGCGTCAAGTATCTAACTTCCTGGGAAGTCGTGGATTGTGGGTCATCATGTAAAGCACTAGAAGTTGCAGCTCCTTCATTTGAACTTTGTTCATATGTTTTCAGAAGTTCATCACCAAGACATACTTTGTGGGCACCGCGTTCAAAGGAAGCTTCTTGTCCAGGATATACTTCTTTTCAAAATGATGCTCACAAATATGCTGTGTGCCAAGCTCGCTAGCAGGCATGTTCAATCGACGTTACCTGTAACAAATTAAAATCTTATCTAATTTTAACTTAGTCAACAACTTTTTTATGTCAAAAACTACAACAGTAATTATGAAAATGCAAATTCAGACAACTCGACAAGGCAAATTTTAGGAAAAAATTCAGGATTACACGTAGGTGTCATTGTTCAATCTAAAGTGCTCTACTTCATACACTGATATAAAAAATTTTAATATTAATTAAGCACTTTGATGAATAACTACCTATCTTGCGAATTTAAAAAAGAATCTGTATCAAAATCTTTTTTTCTATCTACAGAAATGGATTTATTATTATTCTTTGAAAAATATTAATTTATCCGCACAAATATACTGAAAACGGCTGAGAATATAAGATCGGTGATGTTAGCAGGACAAATAGGTACTTAGAATCATATTTTCAGTTCATAATGCAATACGTTTAAGAGTTATTCTTTTAAGATTCATCTGGTTACAGTTCTATAAAAAACTAATTGATACAATTTTTTTTTAAATTTCCTTTCGAATAAAAATTATAATAGGTCATAAATTTACACTAGTGCAGAGGTTTAAATATAATAAACGCAGGGATTTATATAAAAAAATATTGCAATGGTAGAAAAATAATTCAAAAAACAAGACCATTGCAATAAAATAACCCGAATAAACTTGGGTGCCAAACGAATTATTTTACTGTGACCATGTGGCACTTATAAGGTAAGTTATAAATTTATAGACAGAAATATTTCAATAAATATGGGCGATAGGAGTTCTATCCAGAGAGTAATTTATAATTTTATTAAATTTAGAAAAAAATAAATGTAAGATGAGCAAACAATACAAATAAATTGAGGGAACACCCAAACTATTAATTATCAACAAAAAAATTATTTTTTATTCATGGCCTACTGGTCGCAATTTTGAAATTTCATATTTTACTCATTATTCTTATTTTACTAATAATTATTAATATAATTAGAGAAAATTAAAGAAGCAGTATTTGCAATATTAAAATTATATACAGGGTAACATATTTAAGAAATTAAAATTTGTATCACATCTACATTATAAGGATAAAAATAAAAATCCAACTGAACGAGTGGCCGAAAAAGTATAAAAGCAGGCGATGCCTGTGTAATGTTATCAAGTTTGTTACAAGAACTAAAATTTAAACTATAAGAAGTAAAAACCATAACATCTTTAAATATTTACCATACTATATATCAGAAATGAAGCATCTCATGTTCAAACGGACCTTTTTAATCAAATTCGCTCAGGAATAGCCCCTTATTTTTTTTTCTGCACAATGAGAAAACACCCACTTACATACATATATATTGTATTGAGCCAAATAATACATTACGTAAGACAATTTTATGTGCATGGCCTAGTATTTATTGCACAGGTATGCATTTATTACTAATTTCAGTAAATCAAACCAAGATTTTTTTGTACCATGTTGTTGACGATTAAACAATACTTATTAATTGTCCTTATAATAATAACAATGAACAGAAATATAAAATGGTCTTTAAAACTTGAAAAAAAATAAGCATTGATAACGAACTAACATGAATTAATTTTCCACTGGGCACATCTTTCAACGTCTTTTATAGGGAACTTAAAAAGTCTTAATCCAGGAGTATTAGAAGTAGACTTGCTGCATTAAAAGTACGAACACTTTCTATAAGGCATCTATAAAAGAAAAACTAATTTAGCACATTGTAATCTATTTATTCCTGTTTTATAGGATATTTTAACTAAGGCAATAGATAGAAATAATTGTTTAGTCCTTAGAACAATTTGAGAGGCAATCAATTGCTTGATTTCAAAATCGCCAAAAAAACCTCCAGGTATGAAATGTATTTATTTAATTACATTTAATAATTATTCTCTAATATGTAATCCTTATGAAAAACATAATATTATACATTGCCAATTACCTATTCAAAAATAATAAGATGTGCAACATCTTTAGAATAATATGTATAAAATAAATGTCAATGTTATGAAAAAGCATACTGAATACAAAAATGTCGATGTAAAGATTTAGACTATATATAAATGTTGTAATATTCTGATAAAAACTTTCATGGTATTTAATTACAGCTGTTCTGATTATTAAATATCCAAACTGCTATTGGACAAAACGGATTTCCGATTAAAACTACAAAACAAAATAAGTACTTTTGTACTTACCTCGAAAAATCGTACGCGTAGGTAAATAATATCAATTTACTCAACACAAAACGAATAATAGAAATATAATCACTAGTCACTAGACTAGAACTCAAAACACAAACGTCATACAAAGCAAAGCTTCTTCAACAATGGCCGAAAAATTAAAAATATAGTGTAGATATTCAGATTCACAATCAAAACACATAAACATAATGGTTAGGAAAATTAATCCACATGGCGCCCGCTGCCGCCTGGAAAGCGCCCTTGGAATTGCACCAATAGAAATGTAGGAACCCCCTCCTTGCAACGTCACTCGTACGACGCGTAGTAATTTCTTGAAATTCAAGAATGGGCACATTTCAGGCCGAACGCCATCTACCGGTGAGGCTTTTTTTCAGTTCGAGTTTGAATAACTATTCCCTGATATCTAAACAATGGTATTACTTTCTATGTCACAAAAAATGAGCGAATATCCATCAAAACCTCTGTGATATTATGAATGAAATAGACATTATTGTAAGGCACTAGTGTACCTTTTGAATCTCTCGTTTGATGTAATAGTTCCTAGCTGTACCTACCGATTGCGCTGATTCCTATCATCAAAAAATAAATTCAAATTCCATACAATTTCCCAGTTAAGCCGATAGCATTAATGTAAGCTTTCTGGGATACGCCAAATTAGCATAAAAACCATTCGATCTTTACATATTTAATAAGCCAAGTGCAAAGGTATTTTTAAATCCAGCTATAACTCTCACATTACGTAAAGGAGCTCGTTGCCCATTTTTTTGCTATGAAAATAAAGGGATCGAAATTTTGATCCCTGAAATCAAGTATTTCAAAAGTTGTCAAAGCAATTCTGGGCATAATATATTTTTGATAGTAGAAAGAAGAGATCTTTTTCTACAATATACAAGATACAAGACGAAGAAAAAAATTGTAAATAAACTGTTACAAAAAAAGAAGTATTTCTTGGTAGTTTTACGATGCTTATTTATTTTATCTGGTATCGGATTCGCGCGGTGAACCGTATGCATTTTTACATTCCCTATACCGTATGTGCAACCGGTTGCATACACAGTCTAGGGAACGTAATGCGCACCGAAGCACTCCGATCCCTATATCGTGTGTGCAACGCCAACTGTCATGTCTTTAGGGTCCAATAAATTTGTTTCAAATACTCTAGTGGTTCAGTAGTTAAGGTGCTAGATCTCTAGTTCGGCGGCTCGGGTTCTATTCCCGTCGGTGTTTTCGTTATTGTTTAATATTATATTTGTAAAATGTTATATTCTTCATTTTGGGTTACCCTTGGGTTAGTTTTGGTTAGCACTTGGTTAGTGCTTGTTGATGGAACCCCCGTAGCGAGCGAAGCGGGCGGAGGGACATGCAAAGCCATAATAATGCGCACAAGTTGCACACACGGTATAGGGATTGTGTAGTGCTTCGGTGTGCATTACGTTTCCTAGACTGTGTCTGCAACCGGTTGCACACACGGTATAGGGAACGTAAATATGCGAACCGTATGGCCAATACCATATTGGTATGTTCTAGAGCACATCAAAAGACTTGTATGCTCTTTTAAAGGAAACACATTTACTTTCGACAGGAAAAGATTTACATACAAATTTTGAGTTCTAGGCGTCTTTTTGCACTGTCTTTTCAAAACTTTAACGCTCGTGGTCGTGGCAGTCTAGCGTAGATAAGTTGCGACGTTGTCGATACTCATCATACCGTCCACCTTGAATGGTTGTAATAATTCAACAAAACAGAAAAAATGTAATGATAGTACGACACAACCCGACACATCATGATCAGTCTGATACTGGCAAAATACATATCTTACGTACGGCGTCTTTAAAGCTACCTTTAATCGCCACTACACGCACCACACTACATCAGAGCCTGGGTGTATCTCCGTTATTCGTCCCAATTAGGCACTGGAGGGAAGGTAAATTTTCATACACAACAATTCCATCATACCTACGGATTGAATGGATTTGAATTTATTTCCCTTTCCATCGTTGCTGTAAGTTCAGGAAAGTAACCACGTGACCTTCTTTTCCAGAAATGCTGCATGATTTGCGTGAGATGATGATACTTGGTAAGGCATCCAGTCTTCAGATGGAAGAAGTCGGATTCAGGTATAGCTACCAAGGACCTGCCAATAAAAAAATGACTGGGGGTTGGAGAACTTATGTCACTGACATCGGTCGGCAATGGTGACAGGGGCCGGAAATAGGCTCCTATTTGTACCAAAATTGTATAGATTTTCCTCATAAGTTAAGGAAGCTTGGCCGATTACCCGCCGCAAGTGATATTTTATAGTCTTAGCGGCCGATTCCCAAATTCCGCCGAAGTGCGAGGAGCAAGGAGTAATGAAGTTCCACGAAGACAGGCACAAAAATCAGCAAAAAAACGTCGATTTTTCATTTAATGGAGAAAATCTTCCAATTCATGATATTCACCGACAAAGGTTATGCCATTGTCTGAATATATGTTTAGGCATTTGCCCCTACGCGAAACAAAGCGTTTGATCGCGTTTAGAAAAGAGCTCATGATCAGGTCCAACACTAATTTCAAATGCATAGTCTTGGTGACTAAACATATGAAAACGCAAATATATGATTTTACTAATTTCCTTTTTTGTAAAGGTCCACTTTTATCCCAGTCTACAGCCAATTGCCATAGTTGCTGGATTAAAATAAAACCTGTTGAATAGAAAATAAAACCTATTGAGGAGTAGGCCCGGTTTCTGGAATGTCATTTAGTGATACTCCTGATTCCGTTTTTGCAAACGCATAAAACACTACTCTCAATTTTGTGGTTGAAGAAGATTCTCTGACAACAAAGGAATGTGGGAGAAAGTTTAGGTGGCAGGATCGACTTTCGACATATGGCCTAATGCTTCATACTCATCCAGAAATTCGGCGTATTGCGCCCGTAACTCAGTGTTATTGTGCAGCCTTTTTTCTAAGGGCTTAAGCCTTTTCAAAGCAATTGGTTTAGACTAGCCCAAAATCGAAGTTTCAAACTTCAATGGAAGTTGAATTTTCCTCGCGCCTATGATCTAGTACGAAGTTATTTTCACAAACCTCTTGCTCCAGAGACCGATCTGGTGTAGCTTCACGCTGTTCAACCAGGCAAAAACTTTCTAATTATCTTTGCAGAATTGAATTACTTCAAATATTACAAACTGTCTTGTTCGGATTAGTCGTCACTTTAGCAACTTGCCCCGATAACATCCATCCCAGTTTCGTCTTTTGAGCGATTATTTGAGAAGTGGATAAACCGATTTGTTCAATACGAAGCAAAATCCAAAAATTGATGCTCCTAATAAACCTTCAATTTTAGCTGGCATGATGGATCAACCAATTTCAAGTTTCCTAGTACCTGAAGCTATCAAAAGTTAATGATATTTGAAGGTAGATTGGCAGTAATTTGATCAATCACTAAAAACGAGAGACTTACCTGAAAATGATTATGAACCGATTTAATAGTCGCTTTTACTTTATGTGAAATATCTAACCAAGCCATTTGACTTTTGCTTAGGTAAGTTAAACTTGTCGCAGAGTTCTTTCGTAATGAAGTTACTTTGTGATCCGGAGTCAAGGAAAACCCTACATTGGTGCTGTTTATCAGAAGCATCATAAATGAAAACAAGAGCAGTTGATAGTAAAATTTCATCATTTTTGAAAGTAGCATGAGCAGACACTGACTTCTTCAGCTATCTTTTCGTTACTTTCATCATTTTTAATATTTTTATAATGCAATAGCTAATGGTGCTTTTTATTGCAAATATTGCAGCCGTTTCCAAATGTGCATGCCTGGTATGAATGACCAGGACCTAAGCAATTTACACATGGTTTATGTTTTTTTAATTTGTGATAAAATTAAAAACTTGTCGCGAACATATATCTTATGAGCTTATTTACACAAGACACATTTATTTACAGCAAAACAGTTCTGAGAGTGATCTGTATTATTATGGGTTTTGAGGATTTTTAAATCCTGGCGATTTTGGTGGAACTGGTGGTTTATTTTCGTGTTTTTGTAACTTATAGCCTGCAATAGATTACACCTTTTATTGAGAAATTCCGCAAAATATCTCATAGTGGGAGTTTTCAAAGGCTGCGCGAATATCTCTCGCTCTATTCTATCAAGTTCTGACCAACTATAAGCTATATAAGCAGAGTGTCCCATTTATCGACAGGCTTTTTTAAAGATTCTAAAGCTCTGACATTTTTATTAAAATTATCCAATAAGTGTCTAACGACGACATGAGACTCTCTGTTTAATTGGGAAATCTGAAAAATCGCCTTCGCGAGCCTTTGAGCAATTGCCAAGCAATTTGTTATTTTGAAGAAGTGGTTTCAAGGCCTGATATAACATCAGCCGCCTCTTTCTTCAAAGAACTCTTAAGACAATGAAAGCTCTCTATAACATTTAAAGTAGGCTTGCCGTTGATCAACAGATTGAAAGAATCATAAAAACTCATGCATTCATTGTAATTACCCGTAAAAATAGAAAAGCAGATCAATGTTAGGAAACTTAACACATGGAATATAATAATATGGTGCAGCAACCTGTTGGTTGGACTGTGCTGTGTTTGGATTATGCGAGTTTAGTTCCAAAATGATCATTGCGCTTGCAGTTACCTGATAATATAAATCTTCGAACGCAGCACGTTCCTCAAAGTTGGCATCCTCATTCCCGATTTCCAGCAACTCTATTTGAACTTGAATTTCGTCATATTTATGCTAAAACCTTTGACACTGTGCTAACCGTACTTTTAATTAATTAAAATCATCATTAAAATTTATCAAAACGCGTGAGTTGATCTTTACGCTTAGCACGGTAAGGTTTGCACATTATATTAGCATCAATTTTGCTTACTTAACTAGTAAATAAAATGAAACAACTACAAAAAATATAAAGAATATCGTTAAAATATTGGTTCTTGGTCAAAAATTTTGGCCGCCATAAACTGTATCAACACTATACAAGTAAAATCCTAATCCAAAACAAGTAAAAAAAGGAAAAAGGGAAAAGAGTGCACTGCTTCTCGCTGATGTTTGCTATTCTAAGCGGTTCAGGAAGCGTATCTAGTAGAGTATTGCCAACAGCTTGGCTGGATTATTGTTTTACTACGTTCGCCGTCGATACCAGCCCTTTCATTGTTCCATAAATCGCACTGATTCTCTAGCTTCTCGACTCCAATGTATCGCGCTCTCTCCATCGCACACCACTTGGCGCCTGAGCACGAGACTAGATGAACTTGAATAATTATGGATGTCTGCTTGGTGCTGGCACTGAACATTAACTGGAGACTAGAAGGCCCACTCTCAGTTGGTACTTTTGATGTAGCGCTTACAAAGCCGAGACGCCAGATTCCCACAAAAAAGGGTGAAACTAGCATTTCACCAGTTTCTGCAACGGAGCAAGGAGGATAATGCTGGGGGCGGTGTAGGTGAAATATTTACATTTTTTATTTAAACTTTTTTTTGGTCCAGAAATAAAGACTGTAGGTGGATGTTAAAATATGAGTAATGACCTTGTGCGTTGATATCAAGAATCAAAATATTGAGTCGAACCAAGATTTCCAGAAGAGAACCATTAGATAAAATAGGTAAAGTTCCTCTGACACAGTTGACTATGAGCTTACAGTTAAAGTAATGGTGTCAAGGTAGTGGTTTGGTGCGATAATTTTTTTAAACCGATTAATATTTTGCCAGAAATTAACAACACAGTTGCTGGCAAAGAGCAAAATGATTAAAGTCTACTGCAATCCGGTGAATGACCAGATCAATTTACTCTTGTGTTTTTTTTTTCGACAAGAAATTGCTTAAATTGTAGCGTCCGATGAGGTCAAGCGTTGCCATCGACCCATATAAAGCTTTGCCGGTATTCCGCAAAAATGAATCCATAATCGGAATTAAGACATTTTACAGAGACGTCTTGCAACAGTTCCGCTTGAAAAAATAACAAGTGGAATGCGGTCATTTCGAGAGATCCCACCCCATACAATAAACGAACCATCACCAACTTGAATCCCATGCTTTCTCGATGCTCTTGTTCCTCCATCGTTTCAATATAGCAAAAACAAGATTCGTCATTATTGAATTCCTCAATTAGAATAGTTTCTTGCAAAACTGATTGATATCTCCCGTGTTATCTTATTAAATCAAGAAACTTCCAGGTAACATTTTCCTTATTGTTTCAGTAGACAGTTCAATGCCATGAACTTGGTGAATCACATTTTTTATTTGTGTTGAAATGATTCGTTTTTCAAATCTCGGATTTGTGGCTCTTTGACAACTTATTCGTGAGTTGAGTATCTTGGCCCAAGTAGCTCAAAATTGATTTCATATATGTAATTTTCTTAATTCGTAGCCAAAAGGCTGCCGTATATATTAATAATTTCAAAATTTGAAGAAATCGGATGAGGAGGAATATCAAATAAACACGTAAGACTTTCATACACAAAAAATAGAGAATTGAAATCGATTGAGAATTTCATCGTGTGTACACTTATTTACCTGTTAAAAATCGCCATCAATTTCTCTGTTGGAGAAGTGTATTACGGGGTCTATTGTAGATATTATCACCTGGTTATCCCTAATTAATGAAACATAAGGTATTTAATGTTAAATAATTATTACTACCCCAGAAAAATAAATGTGTTCATTCCTTATTGTGCCACAATTGCGTGGGAGTCCGTGAGAAGCCGGTAAGCAACTAAACAATAAACATTAATTTAGTTGTAAAAAGTTTATCTGGGATTGAAATCTGCACAAATGTTAGATAATGCGGTTACACAGGCTTAAAACTACTACTATTATAAAACACTTTTAGTTTCACTCAACTAAAATATCGATCACACCGTCAAACGACAAGGCCCCATTCCCGAAGACCGGCTGGCAGAGTTGCCAAATAAAATATTTCTATATGCGCATTTGTATATATGCGTTTTTGTATTCAAACGCGCTCAAGCAGGGCTTAATATTCGCAGTACATAATATTTTCGGTAAATTTTAGGATATCCTAAAGGTGAAAATTGCCTTAAATAGCCCTAGATGAGTTTCTATGGGTAATTCACAGAAATAGCCAGTGGTGAGTACTTTTTAACATTCACATTAAGTTTTTTCGATGAAATTTATGGGAGTTTACATAAGAGTTAATTAAAACGTTCACATATAGGAAAAATGTTCACATAAAAGGCCAAGTTGAGGAAGCTCGTAGCTGATGGTAAATGATTTAGGGCGGATTCTCATAGGTCCGATATCCGATACGATGATCCAAAAGTGTGTTTATTGGTTAAAATATTCGTCTTCCTATTGGTTGGAATGTCTAGATTTTCGTATCCGACTATTATAGGCAACTTGGCATTTTGCGTTCATTTATAAACTAACCTGAAGCAATAGTTTTGAATGAGGCACAAGGAAAATTCCCAAAATTTTCATATTCAACATACATTTAGAGGGACCCAAGGATAATTTTTTTTTTACCGACAATTGTCCTATGATCTTGATATCCGTACTAAACCGAAATTACCTTAATATAAATGCGAATCCCTGCCCAGCAAAAGTCGATTCACGTACACACTAGGACTGGGTTAATTCTAATTAATATATTAATAACATAAGTAGACTTTGGAAACTCTCGCTTCCCATCCTCAAATAATACAAATATCAATCCTGTTCCGTTACCGTCTCATTTCCTTTGACAAATTTTGGAAAGCATTTTGTTGTGCTCGATTTTTATAAATGTTCGGAACCCGAACTCTTTTATTTCGATTGATTTGAGACGCAGATAAGATACAAATAACATATTATATAAGCAAATAAAACAAATACAAAGTGAGTTAAAAAACACACGATATCGGATGATTTGAAAAATATTGGGATAAAAATGGGCGCTAAAATATTCTGACCAATAAGAGCTCCGTAGGATCATCGTACCGTCGGATATCGGACGCATGAGAATCCACCTTTAGCCTTTCTAGTCTTATTATCGGTCTTGTGATGTTTAAACCGGTTGAAGTTGTTGATTTAAGGTCTCCTATTGCGATAATATCATAATTAAGTAGGCAAAATCTAATGTTGCAAAAATAAATTCGAATGACTCTGCTGTCAAGAGGGTGGCAGAGCCAACATATAAATTTATGTATGTTGAATGAGACTATAGTTCAATTTCTGATATTCTATCTACCGCGGATCATTTCCAAGGTATGGAGTTTTCCGATGCCATTGTCGATTTCGACTTTTGTCTCTCTTAGATATAAGAGGTATGTTTAGTCCACTTGCTTGTAGGTGCTAGTGTACCTCTTGAATTGAAATTTGTATTTAAGCTTATATTGTAAAGAAATTATTTTGAAATTATTCGATGGTTTAGTTGAATGTGTTATGATGTGTAAAGGGCCCCTAGTGCTATGCGGACATCAATGGTCGCTCCCACTACTGGTTTTGTTAACTTATAGAAGCTCTAGCAAAATGGATAAACTTGATTAGAAAATCCAAACCATGTGAAAAGTATTGTTTCTTCTGTTAATTATAATTACACATACAAACTAGCTAGCTAATTTCATGTGGCTAAATATTCAGCAATACAATTTTTAATTGAATTGACACAAGTGGAGCTGGCGTGTCATAGAATCAACATGCTAGTAATCATTTGCAACAAATTTATGTTACGCATACTTTTAGAGCTCCTAATGCATTTACTGTGTTCTTTATTCCCTAGTAAGCCTATACTCAAAATGTTCTGCGATTTATTTTGTTCGAAAAAGCAGATATCATACACCTTAAAAAAAATATCTTTTACAAGAAGTACGTTTTAAATTGTCTGGTTTTCTTTTCAGTTATATCACCATATTACAAAAAATATGCCTTAGAAAAAAATTATCTTTTACAAGAAGATCGTTTTAAATTATCTGGTTATCCCGATATCAACGAAGTCTGCTTAAAATATAAATCGTGTTTTCTCAGCAAGTATTTTATTTTAAGTTGCGTGTATATAAACATGAGCACCATTGGTTTCCATTACTTGACATAATTTCGCGTTGAAGCTTCATATTTTCATAAAATTACAATGCTATTTTAATTCAAGATAGAGGAACTAATGAGATATCAAAACGTATATACATATGTATTTTTAATACATATATACGATTTTGGCATGGCGGAACTGAGAAATTAAAAAACATTTACAGGATCCCTCGGCGTATTATAGTTTTCAATGATTCCCTAGCTGTGAAATCCTACCTCTTCTCGGGAACGATTAGATCAGCGATAAACTGCATTTATTAAATTCAAATGGAAGCTGACTAATCAGACCCATAACATCGACAGAAGTAATGCACTCTTAAACAAGATCTCTGCTTAAAGATCACTGGGGTGTCTAATCCGACTCACTCGAACCACTCTCATCTTATAGTCCGAGAGGCGACCGTCATAATAGTGTGGTGTCTGAACTGTCAGGATTTTGCACGATACAAAATATTGTTTAGCTGGGCTGAATAAGAAACCGTTGGTCGGCCGAGGCTGGCCTTGACCAGTAACTAATTATACAGGGTCTTTCAAAAAGTTCGCATCATATGGGAAACTTTTTTATTATTGATTTCACAGAAAATTCTATTCTCGACAAAAGTTGATGCTTAGAAAAAAACTAATTTTGACGATGCTAAATTAAGAATAAGTTATACAGGGTACTTAAAAAATACAAAAATTAAGGTTAAAAAAACAAAAAATTTGGAATATCGGAAAACTTTCTACAGAAAAAAAAAAGCTTTTATTAAGATAAAAATAAAAGTCAAATACCATTTTTTCCAAAAGGGCATCGTTGCGGAAAAAAATAAGAACAAAATTAAGAAAGAGAGGGGTTTTTTCAATAATTGTCATGAATTTTCTCAGCAACAGTGCACTTTTGGAAAAAATGGTATTTGACTTTTATTTTTATCTTATTAAGAGCTTAATTTTTTCTGTAGAAAGTTTTCCGTTATTCAAAAATTTTGGTTTTTCTAAATTTAATTTTTGTATTTTCTAAGTACCCTGTATAACTTATCTTTAATTTAGCATTGTCAAAGTTAGTTTTTTTCCAAGCATCAACTTTTATCAAGAATAGAGTTTTCTGAGAAATCAATAATAAAAAAGTTTCCCGTATGATGCGAACTTTTTGAAGGACACTATACAAGGTGATTCACGGTCGATGGTAGGCTAGACGTTTCTAGAGAACCACTTAACGGATCATTCTGAAACTTTGGTCGTTTACATAAACAAATATGCTCTACCTTGCGAAAATATTTTCGACAGTGCAGTGTTGCCGCTTCTACTAAAAGGTAGTAGCAACTGTCAAATTTTAAATGGAACACCCTATATATTATTACATATTTGGATTTTGCGGAGAATTCTAGACATATTTCGTAAATAATATTCTATACCTATCTGTTACTGTTTTTGAAATATTGACAGTTGAAAATCGACCATTTACCAAGTTTGACAGCCTGTAAATTCTAAACGGCTAAAGATAGAGCAAAATGGCTTGCACTCTCCAGTCTTGGTTTTTAATAAGCTATCGTTTGACACTAATTTTATATTTAACCAGAGGTTGAGTTTAACCGGGATTTCTTAACCCCTGGTTAAATAAAAAAATTAATGTCAAACGATAGCTTATGAAAAAGCAAGATGCGAAAGTGCAAACCATTTTGCTCTATCTTTAGCCGTTTAGATTTTACAGGCTATCAAACTTGGTAAATGGTCGATTTTCAACTATCAATATTTCAAAAACAGTAACAGACAGGTATAGAACATTATTTACAAAATATATCTAGAATTCTCCGCAAAATCCAAATATGCAATAATATATAGGGTGTTCCGTTTAAAATTTGACAGTTGCTACTACTTTTTAGTAGAAGCGGCAACTCTGCACTGTCGAAAATATTTTCGCAAGGTGGAGCATATTCGTTTATGTAATCGACCAATTTTTCAGAATTATCCGTTAAGTGGTTCTCCAGAAACGTCTAACCTACCATCGACCGTGAATCATCTTGTATAGTGTCTTTCAAAAAGTTCGCATCATACAGGAAACTTTTTTATTATTGGTTTATCAGAAAACTTTATTCTTGATAAAAGTTGGTGCTTGGAAAAAAACTAACTTTGACAATGCTAAATTAAAGATAAGTTATACAGGGTACTTAAGAAGTATAAAAATTGAATTTAAAAAAAAAACAAAAATGATGGAATATCGGAAAACCTTCTACAGGAAAAATAAAGCTCTTATTAAGATAAAAATAAATGTCACATACTATTTTTTCCAAAATTGCACTGTTGCTGAGAAAATTCATGACAATTATTGAAAAAAACCCTCTTTTTCTTAATTTTGTTCTTATTTTTTTCAGTAACGATGCACTTTTGGAAAAAAATAGTATTTGACTTTTATTTTTATCTTAAGAAAAGCTTTATTTTTCTGTAGAAAGTGTTCCAATATTCCAAAAATTTTGTTTTCTTAACCTTAATTTTTGTATTTTTTAACTACTCTGTATAACTTATCCTTAAATTTGCATCGTCAAAATTAGTTTTTTTCTAAGCATCAACTTTTGTCAAGAATAGAGTTTTCTGTGAAATCAACAATAAAAAAGTTTCCCATATGATTCGAACTTTTTGAAAGACCCTGTATAATTAATTACTGGTCAAGGCCAGCCTCGGCCGACCAACGGTCTCTTATTCGGCCCAACTAAACAATATTTTCTATCGTGCAAAATCCTGACAGTTCAGACACCACACTTTAAATGAAGATTATGTTGAACACTTTCGGAGCATTTTTTAAACGTTTTTTAATAATACTGATTTTTTTGTATTAAATAAATAAAAGCTATTAAATTTCTAAAATGAAACAATATATTTAACAGTGTTTTTCATTAATCGCAGGGATAGCAGTCTGATGTACAATTACTTATCCTAATATACCTTTGATGAATTTTTTTATTGAGAAATCAAATTATTTTTACGTGTTCTCTTTTCTCTTTGTCTATTTTTTTTCACCTTCCATCATAAGAAGAATTCCAAATTTTTTTTCTTCGTTATTTATTTGACTTTTTGCCATGTAAGTGTGCACTATTTCAATGTATACATAATTTGTTCCGTCATATTGTATTCTGTTTCTCTAACTTATAGATGCATTTAAATCTTGGCATTATCCTGTATTATTATTAATATAACATATATTACAGTTCAGTTATTGTTTGGCTTTTACTTACTAGAGAATACTTCTGATTAAGTTTTAAACTCTGTCACCCTTTCAATTTTGGCACTTCCCCAGATATTCAATTTATTAGGTTTCGTTTTATGAAAGGAAAGGCTTTAAATATATAACGTGCAGGAATGGCCGCACATGTGAACAAAAATCTAATTTATTTAAAACGTCCAATTTCCACCAAAGCCACGCAAATCCGCTCAGATAATGGTTTTTATTTTGCCCTAAGCAATTATTCGAAAACGGGCGCATTTGTCTTATATATTTTGACATAAAATTGGCCATTAAATTCGTTGTGAAGGGCCAGAATTCGTTAGACTTTCGTGTCTGTATCCTCGTTGTGTACAGGTGGCCCAAATTCGAACTTATTTATTGGGACCTCTCAAACTATAAGATATACTAATTACTGAGCCGATGAAATTGTGTGAAAAGTGTGAAATTTAGTGAGTGTAGTGTTATATTGTCACAGAGAATAATGGTTGTAGGGATCCTCTGTGCTCTTTCAGGTTGCGTAGCTCAGAGGATGAAGATCGAGGACAAAAACTTGCTTAGTTTAGAAGTAAATATATGTCTATTGATGCCAAGATTTAGTATAAATTGACTTATGCACCTATGTTAATAACCATGTTTAAATATAATTTACCAAAAGAGCGTGAAGCGCATGACTATTCGATGAAGACTGATTGGACGTGACCTATTTGGTTTCCTTGGGGCAATTTGCGGTTCCCTTGATGCCCCAATGCAAAAACATCTTTTACGGTTAAAAAGAAAAGAATCTCCCTAATGAATAAATTATTGTTAGCGACTGTCAAAAATACTCTCTTATAGTAGAGACGATCAAAACTCATTTTCGATGAGTATGTCTAAGAAACGAGAACCTCCCTAAATATTAGCGAGTGGTTCTCAATATTCGAATGGTCATATCGTTCCTTACATAATTAAATTTAAGCTATATTAATTTTCATTCTCTAAAAGCATTATCTTAACTTGTCATTTAATATTTTTATAGTTATTATTACTAAGAAAGTCGGTAATTATGATTCAAAATTATAATTATTATTGAATC